>JAIEZT010001368.1:29630586-29839215 GCA_019594935.1 Periophthalmus modestus
GTCTTTTCCTGGAAAGAGTCTTGTTGTACCTGTAGTTTAGACCTCTACAAACATGTTCTGATATGCATAGGATTCTTCTGTTAGTTGAGAAGTTCAGTTCAGTCTTCCCTCAAATGTTATACAATGAGCACTCTCAACAGATTGATGTTTTAAACATGTGTCAAAAATGTAATTGCAATTTCAATGCTTGTTGGAAAAAAATCACCATTAGTATTTTTTCCAAAATTGTGCAGCCCTTGTGCATCAGGTCTTTAAAGCCAGTCGCACAGGTCTGGAGACAGAGCGCCCAGTGAGTGACTGCAAATGGGCCACTATCTAAAGCATATCAGACGCTCCGACTAAGACGTTATCTAACCAGACTGTCTCATGGCCCTATCCGCGAAAATAAAGCACTTCCACATTCCGTTCACTGCACCCAGGGCCATAGAAAATCCAATTCTGTTTCTATTGTTCAACATAGACCATGAGATCTCTAAATGGGATAAAAAAAGATGATTCACTAATCTTGGAGATGGATTAAATCAGATAGTGAGTGTACACTGTTCTGATTCCAATAAATCCTCTGTGGTGCTCATGTCCAGTTTGGTCATAATTAACAGGTCGTGAATACACGTGACATCACAACACTGAAGAGGTAGTTTAAAAAGGTAGTTTGAACTGGACAGTTCAGGGACAGTTGAACTGTCAGACTGCAAATTTGTTGACCTGGTTTATGTTTAAGTTTAATGTTTTATCTGTCAGATTAAGTAAACAAACATCAGAAAGACGTTCCATTGTTGAACCCTGACACATAACTGTTGTCAGTTAAAATAACTTTAAGATATGATATGAGAAGTTTGTCAAGTTGATCTCAGACAAACAATGTTAAATGTTCAACATTTGTGGATCACATACTTCTTGCAGAAACAGTGAATACAGGCCAAAAGTTTCCATCTGAAGTCATTACATCCTCAGATTATAGAATGTGAACAAAGCCTCTTCTAACAAATATACAACTCTGAATGAGGAGTGGGTGATACTGGCAAAATATGCCATATATTATGGGATTATGACAGATAGACACAAAAGAATATAACAATCCATCAGAAAGTGCAAACTTACTCTCTACATGTCTTTTGGCAGTCTCTAAGTTTTTGTTAAACAACAGCAGTCTTAAAGTTGATACACAAAGTTTAGTAGTTTAGTAGATAACACTTCTGATTCTACAATGCAGACACACTTGGCATTACTTTGCATTGCACATATGTAACAAAGTATGAATAGTGGTAGTGAGCATCTATAAAAGAATAAAATGACATAATCAAATACAAGTAGCACTAGAAAACTTGTTCAGACTGCACCATCACCCTGTGTTATTAAGCTATGCGGGACACAAAAACAGCAGACGGAGAGGTTATGGCCAAGGACAGGAGAGCTAATGAAATTGCTAAGGACTATTTAGAAGGAGCTGCCTTAATAGCACAGTGCAGACATGTAGAACGCATTCCCAGAGCTATAAAACCACTGCTGCACACTCTACTTCCTCTGCTACTGCTCCATTCAGGGACCAAGCTGGAGTTTGAACTTTGAGAAGGAAATATTTAACATGAACAAAAGGACACCACAGCGTTTAGTCCTGAAGCAAGCAATGTCACAGAGGGGCTATCTTTTTACAGCGAAGCACTGTTCATAAGGACACCATGGGAGCGAAGATACACTGCAATGCACCACAGAACCACGGGCTGCTAGGGCAACTTCTGCCAGAGCAGAGGAGAGGCTTCCTAGGGCAGAAAGGTGCACAAAACAATGAAGAGCAATAGATTACAACTGTTTCTTAGTAAGACTCAGCGCATTGCCATGAAAGCCTAAAAGCCTAAAAGCAATCGGTTATATCTGATTTAAAACAAAGCAATGTTAAAACAAGGCTGTGGCTAAAAAGGGTTTTGATTGACCTTGTTGAGAAATTAGCATTATTGTTATAGTTGTTTTTGTAATTGGACCACACTAAAGGTTTAAACGAGTGAGAAGAGGAGAGAGGAAATGAATGTGAAAGGGTTTGCTTGATAAGATTCTTTGGGTGGAGGGGAAAAGAAGACCACAGCTCTGGGTTCATGGCTGCCTGGGAGTAGGAGGAAATAGATTACCCTTATCAAGGTTTCCTCCAAAGAAAATGCTGCTGTGAAAGCTAATTGCAGACTGCATCCAGAGAGAAGCTATAAAACCACTGGTGCATTATATTATCTCTCCACTTCTCCGACAGTTTTATGTGCACTCTGTAAACTCTTTGGCATCATGTGTGACGGCAATTCTGACACATGCAACTTATGAGACGTTTCAACTGCCTATGTGTGATATTTGAAAGGATGAATATCTCCAAAAACAAAACAAAAAATTACATTAAAAAGACATAGCTCAACAGAAAGGTATGCAATTTTGGAGGAAGTGTCCACCACCTGCTTGTCTCCATGGAGGTGTAATTGCTTTGTCGAGAATGTTCTGCATTATGCCATTAAAAGGTACAAGTACCTTGGTGTTCATCTGAACGAACAAACTGGAGAGGACTCACAACACAGATGCACCGTACCAGGGCCAGATAAGGCTCTACTTACTGAGGAGACTTTTGGAGTGAGGGGGTCACTCCTGAGGACTGCCTCAGTGGTCATCGCGCACGATTATAATCGCCTTTATGAAGTTGCAGTTACAATACAACATTTAGATGTTAGTTTTGGTGTTTTTCCACTAGGGGGGCCTCTGTGAGGCGTCTGTGCTCCTGGCAGAGCCTGCTGAAAAAAAGTTGCAGCACCGAGGGCAAACACAAGCAACTTATCCACGCATTTACCAGACAACCATCCTGCATTGTTTGCTAAACTTGAGCCGAAAATATCCAAGTAACATACCATGTGAAATAAACTACTGAATGCAGATTGTGTTAGTTTGGATTTGTACTAATAATGGTACGCGTTTGTGTGGACTTTGCTATCACTAGGTTAGCATTAGCCGAACAGCATCTTACAGACACACACACACAAAATATATTTTACCTACAGTCATGTCATTATCGGAATAAACGACGATTACCAATCGAAAACAGCATCCAACAAAAAAATAAGGTCCTCTACTCCTGAGCCCACAGCCATCTTCACTCTCTGCCACGAGCCGCTCCGGTCCTAGTATAACTTGTATAAACATCCACAGTGTCCTCGATCGCGTTCTTCCTTTGTTTTGTCCGTTTCATCATGTTTAGAGCAAAACTGTTGCAAAACAACAGCGCGCGCATTATGCACGGGTCCACTCGGCCTGCTCCGTCTGTTTACGGAAAAGCTCGGCATGTGATACATCATCGTATTCCACTGCTCATTGTCTGTAAGGGGAAAACATCACTAAACATGTGTAATGTAATCGGTCGATTCTACAAGGCGGAGAGTGGGGCGTAAACTTTCAGGTATGTGTAGCACTGATTCGCTGTCTGGGGTGTCAATCAGATCCTAACACGTGTGTCTCGCATTGAGAAACAAAGTTGGCGCTGTCAGAAGTTTATTATGCCTGAAATCGACAAAAGAAATGCAAAAAAAAAGTGACGGAGCAGATTTCATGTTTGGAATACTTTCCTGCAGCAGATTGTACAGATTGTAGCATCTATTTTATTTTGTGGGCATAATTTCTCCACTGGATTATATTCTGGACCTGTACGGAACAAATGAGACCAACTTTGTGGGAATATGTTGACGTTTGACAGAACCAGAGCCCTCAAAGGTAAGTGAAGTCCAAATCCACATTTTTGGCTTTTCTGTAAAAAGGTCTTTCCTGTCAGCGCTGTGGTGACTGGAGGTGAAAATGGTTGTTTGTGTGGGTGATGCAGAAGTATATGTACATTGCTGTAGAGTTGTAAAGTAGGCCCGGGCCGTCGGAACGTTAACAGGTTAATAATTATGATAATGATTATGATGATATAGTTAATCGCTATTATTTTGGTCACAATAATCGAGAGTCTAAATTTTAATATCGTCCAATCCCTAATACATACTAGTGTTGTAGTACCATATTTGACTTTGTCTGCACAGTGTTATATTTAAATCTATTTTAATAGTTATGTATTTTTATTTATGATGTTTCTCATGTTATGTTTTGCTCTAAGTAATTTAATTAATGCAAAATAATGTTTGGAGGAACATTCCTTGCAAGGCAATAACATGTCCTTGAAGACAAGTAGCTGGTTGATCCTGCACTTGAAAAGTTACAGGGTACACCTTTAACTTCATTCTCTTAAAACTTGACTTTATTTTAACCTATCTTCTTTCCTAAGTGGCTCTCTGCCCAACCAAACCCTCTGGAGTTTTGGCATCAGAGTCCAGGCTGAGTCTCAACTGGACCACTTATCTTTGTACTAGATGTAACCTGAATTATTTGGGATGGCCCACCATCCCTGCCTTGTGCCAATGGGAGTTTTCTCTGGGGATGACTCATCAAGTTATGTGGTAGAGAGGTTTTAATAGTGAACAGTGTTTCAACTGGTCAAGGAGCCACTGAACTCAAGTGTCATTGTTTATCTGTTATAAATATATTTCAAATGCAGTTTAAACCGTGTTGTTTGGAAGATACAACTGTGAACTAGATTTGTTGCACTGGACTATAATAAACTTAACAATACAATTCCCATATATTTGAATTTTCTTATCTCAACAGTATAAAGTTACTAAATAAAATTAAATAAATAAATAAAAGAAAGATCAGTGCCTACCTTTCATTAGCTCAGCCACCATCTGTGTTGATATCTTCTTCCTCCTTCTGCCTCCTCTCTCTTTATAACAAATAAATGATGGCAGCAATGCAAAGGAAACACAGTTTGAGTTGCCAGGTTGGCACTCTATTAGCATTAGCATCTAGGCAAAACAAATGAAAAAGGAGAAAATATGTAATATTCTGATGTAACAGTTGTTACAGTAAAGTAAATTTGCATTGTTTTAGTAGGTCACAAACACAACAAATACGTGTTTCACTGTACACATTTTAACACTGAAAAAAGACTTTCAATGAATCCTAAAAAGTTTGTAGTAAGAATAGTATTTGAAGCTGATTAAATGGTGCTGTGTGGAGGTAGGATAAGGTCAAGCTAAAATATCAGGAGATGGCCGCGCAAAGTCAGTTAAAACAGGTAAAAATCCCTTTGACAAGATGTTCAAAATTCACTGAGCGGGTAATTGAGAAGCAAGGTGTGAATAAAACTGCTGAGGACCACTGGGGACAGAACAGTGTTTTCCAGCAGCACACGCAAGAGACCACAATCCAATTTTAAACCAACATTTCACTGCTGGAGAAGCAAATATGAAGCAAGACTCATATAAATGCAACACTAGTATTCAATGTGTGTGTGTTTTTATAAGGTCCACATGTTAAGTGATGGACAGGCTGTCTACAGTTAAACAGAATCATTATTTTAGCTTTACCAAGGCTGTCTATATAGCAGATCTGATGAAAACTAATACTTGTTGATAATTATTTTTATTTTGTGCTGCATTGTTGTTGACACTTAATGTTCCGCTGTCCTCAATAACAAAACAAAAAACAAACTGCATGAAGTGATAATGGGCCCTCGTAACTCTTTGGACCACAGAAGGGTGTGCTTTAGTGTGAGGGCTGTCTATCAACCCCGGCTTAAAAAAAATGCCATTGTCACATTGGAGGTAAATGTTTTGGTCCCATTTTAACTTTGCAGGGGAAGAGCCATTTTCAAAGATGTAAGTTTAATTCACAGATGACTATGTCCAGGTCATCAAAATACACAAACACTACTTTAGGTCTGTTTAAATTGGACTGTAATTTATTGTTTGATCCCAGATATGTCCTAGAGATGCTGCCTCAGTTTGGAGTCTGTTCGATAAAAACCTTAGAACAAGTTTGTTAAAATGCAAGGGCTAGATTTTTGGCATCTGCATATTTGGATTCAAAATAGCCGCCTTCACATCAGAGATGTGAGTGTATGGTCTCTATAGACCTTTCTGCTCAGGTTCTCACAAAGAATGTGTCTACCAAACTTCATTGGAGTACGTCACACAGAATAATTTCACTTACCATTGACAAATTTTCATAAATTTAAGGCATGTGGATATGGCTGCAGATAGGACCTGGTCTTCATTGACTTTTTTGTTGAAAATTAAATAAAGGATTTGTGTATGACAAACAAACAACAACGTTTGACCCCAGATATGTCTTGATGATGTTGCCTCAGTTTGAAGTCTGTCAAATCAAAACCATGGGACAAGTTAAAGTACAAAGTCTAGATTTTGGACCCAATAGTTTGACCCAATAGGGCTGACGTCCTATGTGGTTTTGGTGTGGAACTATAATATACTTTTTGTCTGTCTTGGGATGCTCTATGTACCTGCCAACTTGTATGTGCCCAAAAATATGCACAAAATAGGCACCGCCCCTCCTATCTCATAATGTATTTTCATTTTCCAGAGGGCGCCACAGACCATCCACCAGTGAAGATTCTTGGAGACATCATGTAAATAAAATTTGAGTTGATCTCTAATTTTGTTCTGATTTTCAAGAGTTTTTGAGCATTTTTCAATGTCAATGTAAGTTTCAATTTTTGATGCTGAGTTTCATCCGTCTACAATGACATTTTTCTGGGCCAGGCTCCCATTGGTGCCCCCTATTGACTGACACCTTCTCCACTCTAAGCAAGTTAACAAGTTTGTCTGTCTGACAAAAATAATTGCTGATTCTAAATTAGTGGCAGAAAGAAACAAACAACAGAATGAACCTTTAGCAAATGACCCTCATCTCTAACCCTCGCACACAGACGGGGCACTGCGCTGAACTCACTCCCAGGGCCGGGAAACTGCAGCTCCACTAAAGCTGTAAATCTGTCCTCTTCCTCTTTGGTCAATCGCTGCTCTGTTGTCAGAACAAATGATACAGACTCCAAATTTCTGCTAAAAATAAACAGAATTTTACCTCATATAATGTGACAACATTCTATGAGTGTCAGTGGCAAGTAATGGCATTTTCTTCTGTAACGTTTAAAACAAGAAAAATCAAGTCAGCAATAGTAGAAGACCAGTTAACAGCAGAAAGTGTACAAAGTTAAGGTAAGAGCTAGGTTAGGCTAAGTTAGTATTAGCAGTGAACGGCAGTTAGTGCATTATTTACATGTTTGACACAATCTGTGCTTAAACATATGTTTTTAAATAAGGAGCTCAGCAGTGAGGCATTTTGTCAAAAAGCAAAGATAGAAATCAGTGGTGAAGTTGCCAGTTGGACCCAAAAGTAACATCATCACTTAGCAAAAATAAAATTTCTTAAATACTATTTCAATGGAGAAAATCAGATTAATCATATGATTAAAAAATAAGGTTTCAATTGAAAACGTGAGATCATGGTTTAAAGAATTGAACAACTGCAATTTTGTTTTGTTTTTTTGTTTTTTTCATTAATAGGACATCAAACTGGAGACCTCCAAATGTGCTTTGGAGCTGTTTTTTCTGAGCAGCTCCAGTTTTACTTGCCTCCTCCTGTCCTGAGGTGCTGTTTTTTAGTTTACTTTTTTAATTCATCAGTCTCTCTCCTAATAAGGTGATGTTGGTGTGACTGTGGGGGCTTCAAAACCACGTGATACAAATTCATTTCCTCTAGATGTCCCTCTTGATATTTTTGAAGACACCCTGAGACGCCAGTCCCTTCTTTATTCTGTTTGAATCCAGAAAAGTCTGGAAACAGACCATAAACCTTTGTCCTCACATGGGATGGTCCAACCACAGACACTAAGTGTTTCTCAAATCTTGAAAATCTTGAACATTTTTGTATAATTCAGAATAAAATCCACCTGTCAATCATGTCGTTTGGAATCAAGGAGACAGGGTATGGTTTAGGACCCACTCGTGTTTGTAAAGTTTTGTCAGAGGTAATGTTTGTATGTCAATGCACTACATGGACACAACCTACTTTACTGCTGTTTTCTGTTTACTGTTACTATAAAAGAATCTATGAGTTTAGTAAAACTTGGGCTTTAGGTAAAGTGGAAATACAAAAAAGACCAATTATCAAATTAAAATGATGAGTTTGTCTGAGTTCTTGAGCTGAATTCTACACTCACAATATGTCTGCTGCAACTAGACATTCTTTACTATGGGTTACCGTGGCGACCATCTTTCTAGTTCTGTATCTATATCTCATTGGGCAGCAGGTATGACATGTTACCTAGCAACCATAATGTTAACAAAGGCCAAAACGTGTCTATGGGTGCTTTCACACTTGCAACATTTGGTCCAGACTTTTGGACTTTCCTGTGAATGCTCCTGTGGACCGGGTTCCAGCTTGACCTCTGGTCCAGGAAAAAGAGACGGTCTCGGTCCAGACCGAAGGTTCGGACTTTTGGGCCAAATCCAGGAAGTGACATGGGTTTGATCACACACAGTCAAGCAAAGATGGGGAAAACAGATCCTGCAACCTGAGGAGAAATGGGAGAGGCGAGCCTGCAGTGGTTATAAAGTACGGTAAAATCCCGTATTGTGCCACTTTGACACAGCAGAGAGCTGCACAGCCTCTTGGTTTTATCAAGTGTCAATCATTCAAAGTGTAAAACGATTTTTCAATATTCTTTCTCAGGGTCTTCACTCCAAATTAGAGCTCACTGAACTTTAATTATTGATGCTACTTAATTGTCTATAGATTATTGTTTACTATTTTTCTGTGATTTTCCACAAAATTGTACAAATACAATAGGGCTTTCGAATGAGAGGCAGACGAGTCACTGACACACCCTCCTTGTACATTTGTGCTTGAGCCATAATTAACATCAAAAGCAAATTATACCAAACGCAAAATGAAAAAGAAACTTAGATCAGTTTATAGCAAATAAACAAATGTGATTATAGCCTATGTTCAAGATTTGATAGAAGTGAGGACCTGTGTCTGTCTGGTTCACCTCACTTTATGACATATTTAAAGCAGAAGGCAGATCAGACATCTTGAGTAGATTTTGTGTTGAAACTGTAAAACTGCAGATTTTTACTCTCTTTGCTTTCTGTCCATCCAGTAGATCATCCATCCCCGTCCCTGGGAGAAGTGAGGGCAAAAGCTTACTGCAGATTGTTGGGGCCAGGAATCACATCCAGCCACTTACAAAACAGATGAGACAGACTTGATGAGAACCGTTTTTATTCATTAATTTCTCATACATGAAGCATTCAAAACATTTCAAAATATGAAACTGGCAGCTCTATTGAATCTTATCGTTCCAGATATTTTCCAGATAATTTGATCATAGGAGGATCAAAGTGCACATTATATTTAGTCAATAATAATATTCATTTTGCAGCACAAACATATATGGCCTCCAGCAAAGGCTTAATACATTTATCCATCTCACCTCCTACATCAGTCAAATGAATGAAATGAATGCTAACACCTGGAAGGCATTCTAGTGTTACGCTGTTCTCTGATCCATGCCGTGTTTTGAGTTCTACCAGGCTCCACGCAGTCTGTGCACTACCATATTTCATTCTTTCATCAGTATTTTCTTTCATATTGCTTTTCCACCCAAGAATCTCTGCATCCATCTGCTGCAATCCTATTATCATGATCCACAATAAGAGCCACGTACCTACTCCATCACGGCTGCCTGTCTAAGTGTCTGAGAGAAGGGGAGAAGGACGCACAAGAGCAGCTCATTCATATCAATCAACAGGTGCGTGTTCCTCTGTCTCTACACCCAGTGAAAACTTAGCCCACAAAGCTTCACGTAAAATTTAAAAAAATATCAGGGGTATGAGTTTAAATTGCATTGCTATTTCAAAATCGATTTTAATATGTTGAGATACACTGGTTGAACATGAGAACACACTAATGAGAACTAGAAAAGAGATCCTCAAGCTATTTCCCCTCTTTTAAACCACACAAACTGAAACCCCCTTTTGATGGGCATATATACAGTTGAAAGAAAATTAAATTTAATTAACAGAAAATAAACACGTAATAAAGAAAAATAATAATAATAGAATAAAAAAATATATATATATATTATTATTATTATTATTATTACCATACAAAATAATTCCTTCTATACAGAGTAATTGCAAATTTCCTCCATCAAAAGACATAAGCAGAAATTGCATTATACATATGTCAGGATCCTCCCTTCTGCTGTTTTTCCTGTCTCCCCCACCGTCTCTCCTCCCACCTGGGCTTCGGCTTACCTGACCGCTGGCACACCTAGATCCAATTTCCCTCATTACCTGCGTTAGAAGCCTGCTTTTTCATCTACTCCTCTCCAGTTTGTCGTTGATATTACTCCCAGTTTGTAGATGCATTTGGCTCCATAAGACAAGTTAACTTTTTCAGTATTTTTGTACTACACTTGCTTTGTTCTGTGTCCAGGTGCCTGTGTCATCATTTTTGGAAGCTTCCTGCCTATCCCCTACCTACCTGTCTGTCTGTCTGTCTGTCTGTCTGTCTGTCTGTCTGTCTGCCTGCTAGCCAGCCCAATACCTACCTGCACCACTTTCATTTTGTAGTGTATGTAAATATATTGTGTACTTTCCATGAATATACAGTAAGATAAAGGCATCCAAGGCATTTTTGGCTTTTGCTTCATGCATTTCAGCAGCAGAAAGCTCCAGTTGGAATCTGATAAAAGCCGTAAGAGGTTGAACTGATGTGTAGTCATTGAAAGAGTAAGACTTATTTGGTGAAAAGATGTGGGAATGCTATGCTATGTGGTAGTACTCATCATACTGAGGAAAAAAAGTAGACATTTTGATAGGCATCTGAAGATAAGGTACCTTTAAATAGAAACTCAGATCTCCTCATAATGCCAAAATTAAGTATGAGAGAGCGCTTCTGCTTCTGCCACTCTGCACTTACTGTGTACTTTTATATTAAGTGTTTGATACTATGTCATGCTGAGAAATGCATTTGATGTCAGCTTGAAATCTTGGTTTTAAAGACAGACATTTCACTCACAAAATTACAATGAAAGCCTCGTAAAAATATGTCAAGCATGCATCAGCTTGAAAATGACTGCAGTATCTTTAAGTTGATGTTTACATGGCATTATCACATAGTTCAAGCTCAGATCTGTAGAACAAATTCTTCAGATATTTTGTAAAACATTCTTAAGTTTACGCTGACATATGTATAATGCAATTTCTGCTAATGTCTTTTGATGGAAGACATTTGCAATTACTCTCTATACAGGGAATGGTTTTGTATAATAATTGTTATTATGATTATTATCATTGGGAGGTGTTCAGGGCATGTCCTAGCAGAAGGAGACCCCGGGGAAGACCCAGGACACACTGGAGGGACTATAGCTCTTGGCTGGCCTGGGAACGCCTTGGGGTCCCACTGGAGGAGCTGGAGGACGTGTCTGGGGTGGGGTAAGTCTGGGAGTCCCTGCTTAGACTGCTGCCCACATGACCCGGTGCTGGATAAGCAGAAGAAGATGGATGGATGGATTATTATATAAAAAAATAAAAACAAAATATGTATTATTATTATTATCATTTTTGTTGTTGTTGTTGTTGTTAATAATAATAACAATAATTGATTAATAATAATGATTACATATATGTTCACATGTGTGTGCAGTGCTGAACTACTAAATACAATAAATAGTCCAAGGCTGATACCAGAGCACGACAAAGCAGAAGCGGCACTACTATCTCTGTTTATGGAAAAATTTTAATGATTTAATTCAGCTAAACATGTTTTAAAAGATATTTTGCATTCCTATCGCTCATTCCACAAATCACCGGTTTTATCGAATTTTGTGCTTTTTGGTCAAAGCCCTGAAAAGACCACAATTTGCAGGAACAATCATTGGACTCTCATACCTTTGACAGAATAATTAAGTCTTCTGCTTCTCATCAGACGTAATAGCTCAGAAATGTGCCAACCCAGCCCGTTCCTTAGATCTACACAGTGTACAGTAATGAAATTGAATAGCAAGGCTCTTTCTTTAGATAGGTATGAAAATTTTTCCATGAGAAAAAAAAAATCCAATTACAAATTTGAAGTCTTACAAAAGCCTTCCTAGAGAAATAATGGGAATTGAAATGGGTTATGTAAATGCTTCCTGTTAAGTGGCTGGGGACAAGTGCGTGGAGAGATTGAGCTCCATGGCCCACGTGTATTACGGCTTTCATTTTGCATAGACTAATCTGAATCCATCATTTCCTCCCTGTCACCCCTTTGATGGCGCCGCTAATGTTCTTTAATGAAATTTGTTGACAAAGGAAGCGAGCCTGTCCCCTTTCCTCGACATATATTGAATTAGCTGCCTTAGGAGGGAGGAGACGAGGGGCAAGGAGAGATAGATGACCTCTTTCAGTCACTGTCAGCATCTTGGGAACTTTTTAAGATGCTCTCCACTGGTGCTTTGTGTTAATATGGTTTTCTATAGGCTGCTCACTGACTTAATGCGGCGTGGAGATAGAAGAAAGGAGTTCAGAGAGGAAGTTTTGAAAGTGAAAAGCATTGTGGGATACACGGCAGGTAAACAGAATTGAAAGCAGGGGAGTGGGTGGGGAGATAGGTAAAAAGTGCAGGTGTAAGGGAATAGGAAGCGATGAGTGGACATGAGAGATAAAACAGTTAATGAGCAGCACCAGTCAGAATGAAATATGAGGGCACATTGTGAGCGATAGAAACCCGCAGAGATAGACAGGGCCAGGAAAGACTGAAGCATAAACCACCAACGCACAGATCCAGGGGAAATGGTTCGGAAAAACAGCCGTGACAGGGAATAAAGAGGAATCGGTCAGGAAAAAAGAGGCAAGGCAAGGCAAGGCAAGTTTATTTGTATAGCACAATTCGTACACAAGGTAATTCAAAGTGCTTTACAGAATAAGAAAAAACATTAAAATCACACAAATCAAACATGAATAATCACACATTAAAACATTAAAACAAAAGAGTGCAGAATAAAAATAAAACCCTCTCAGTCATATGCACAGATAAACAGAACCGTTTTGAGCCTGGATTTAAACATTGTCAAAGTAGAGGCCTGTCTCACATCTTCAGGAAGACTGTTCCAGGTTTTAGCTGCATAAAACTGAAACGCTGATTCCCCATGTTTAGTCCTGACTCTGGGCACCAGCAGGAGGCCGGTCCCTGAAGTCCTCAGAGTGCGAGATGGTTCATATGGCACTAACATGTCAGAGATGTACTTTGGACCTAAGCCATGAATAGACTTGTACACAAGCAGAGCTGCTTTAAAGTCTATTCTTTGAGCTACAGGAAGCCAGTGCAGAGACCTGAGCACAGGACTTATGTGCTCGTACTTCCTGGTTCTGGTCAGGACCCGAGCAGCAGCGTTCTGGATGTACTGCAGCTGTTTTAAGGCCCGTTTGGAGAGGCCAGTGAGCAGGCCGTTACAGTAGTCTAACCTACTGGAGACAAATGCATGGATAAGTCTCTCTAAGTCTGGGTTTGACAGTATACCTTTGATTTTTGCAATGTTTTTTAGATGGTAAAAAGCTGCAGATGTTATTGATTTGATGTGGCTGTTAAAGTTCAAGTCGGAGTCCATTATTACCCCTAAATTTCTAGCCCGATTTGAAGGTTTTAGAGAAAGAGACTGGAGGTGACTGCTGACACTTTCTCTATGTTTGTGTGGGCCGAAGAGGAACGAGGAGGACCGAGGAGGAAGTCAGGGAGATGAGTTATGGTCGCTTGGAAAGATCAGCGGCAAATGGAAAGTCTATAGAGAAGACAGCACTTTGGTCATGAGACCTCCAGTTTACAGGGTCGAGGTGAGATAACGCAGTAAAAGAGGATACTTATAAAAGGTGCACTGTGTAACTTTTCGATTAGGGAGGTCTGCCAACTGTGTTTATTGCTTTACCTAGAATATTCTACATTATGGCCTCATACATCTCACATCACCTCTTGCTTTCATTCAATTGCAAGTCTTTACATTACCAAAAAGTATCATTTGAAAAAAACTGTTCTTTAGTTATTTATTCAACTCTCTACAGCTCCAATCTTTTCACGTTACATCAAAAATAACAAAAATGTCCTCACTATTGTAAAAAAAAACTACAACTGTACATGCGATAAATATAGAGCCCCAAAATATATATAAGTCGATACAGTAATTATCAGACAAGCCTACTTCCTCCACAGATCTGACGTGTAGCTTGGTCTATTGGCGCCATCCAAAAGCATTTCCTTGGAAAAAAGACAGAAAAATTGCATGGTGCCTCTTTAAGATGAACTTTCCTCAGCTCATCACTGCATTTCATTATAAAGCATGAAGCCAATACAAAAGGTGATTGTAATTTACTCTTTGGGGAGATGTTTTTCTGTTAATCCCAACAACAGTTTCTCATGCACTGCTCTTCCTTCCCAGCGCATGGTCCTGCATATATTTGATATGTATCTAGCTCCATAGTGTAAAGTGTGCAAAAGAATGTCTTACAGTAAATGAAGCATAGATGATGTATTCAGATTGTGCCAGAAGGAGAAACACACAGAATAATTCAGTATCAGGAGCGGCATGTTATCAGGAAATCATCAGATGTGCAGTAACAGTGTTGAATATTGCAGTGCTACTTATGCTTATTCATATTTCACTGTCAAATGTATCATGTTGTAAAAGGCTTTCTACTAAATACTTCATTCATTCCCCCCAATTATTTTTATTAGAGGCACACCATGACAGATAATCATTCACTTTCCTGCACTCGGGATCATTTTTGATTGAATTACTCTTCAAACACATGCATGACTTTGGACAATTTTCAAATAACATTATTCAGACAGAAATGTGCTAAAATGTTGGTGCAAATGTTGTATAAAAAGTGAATGAACTGTAAAAAAAAAACAAAAAAAAACCACCCAAATCTAAACACTTTATATTGTTATTTTACACCTTCAGTCAGATCAGGCTTTTACCAGTGGCATTTATTTTGTAAGGTGAAGCCCTACCTGCCTCGCATTGACCTGGAGCGTGTTGTTCATGCCTTCATCACCTGCAGATTACTGTAACTCTTTGCACGCTTACATGTGTTAATCCAAAATGCTGCTGTAGCTGGTCCCAGACTCTGGAACAATCTTCCTCTGAGTATTAGAACAGCGCAATCTTCAAATATATTTAAATCTTTGTTGAAAACTCACTGGCTTATAACACGAACTGAGCGGGACTTGTATTATATTGTTCATTGACTTGACTAAACAGCAAACATGTTTATTGTTTTTTACTTTGAATATGATTTTGTGCAGCCTTTTAAATACTGTAGCATTCTCATTCTGGTTATTTATTTTCACCAAAACGAGAGTAAAACATCAGCAGTCTCAACTCACTAGAGCCAGTCTCCAAAACAGACCAGTAACTCACGTATCAACTTGTCGGCATAGCAACCAAGTGTCACATACAAGAGCGGTGGAAAAAATCAGCTCATTACAATACTTTTTTATTATAAAGTATATCCTCAGTATTCAAGTGTTGTATATCTCCAACACACCCATCGAGATATTATTCATTTTTTTCTTATATTTTCTTGCTTTAATCCACAGAGAGACAAGGCAGAACCAACACTTGCATGGACCTGCAGACTGAAGTAACTCCTCTGCCACAGTGCATTCAGGTTAGTAAATTATTCTAGCAAATGCCAAATGAATATTACATTGAAAGCAGAGATTAAGCAGATTGTACCAATATTTGTTTTTACGCTATCCTGGCTTTTCCATAGACTGTACATATGATTTGGAGCTAACTATTTCTGTGAAAACACCCACTCTACAGCTGCACCTACAGTCTCTCACACTTCGCTGAGAGAGTGTGTTTGCACATTGAATTAGCCTTGATTTGTTATCTGATCTTCATTATGTAAATCTCCATCTCTTTATTTCAAAAGCTTTAGCGAATGATACAGGTGGGAAGCTTCAAATTGATTGAATAGACTTGGCAGCAGATCCACTTCAAATTGAAATGTTATAAAATCAGTTGTACGAGCACTGCAGTATTACAGCTATTTAAAAAAAAAAAAAAAGAAAGTTGTTGTTTCGCCTCTGGATTTGTTTCATATTAAAAAGTTGCTAGGATTTATAAAAAAAAAAAAAAAAAAAAAAAAAGTTAGTATTCATTATGTCTGTGTAATCCCTCAGTCACCCAGATATGATCCATAGTAAAGGAAAAATTTAATAATTTCAACTGGACCAAAGTTTTAGAGCAGAGGTGTCCAAACTACGGCCCGGGGGCCAAATGCGGCCCTCGGAACAGTTTTTATTGGCCCTCAGGCCTCCTGCTGAACCAGCCCAATTGAGCATAAGCTGTACTTTTAACAGCAAATTAAAGTATTTCTACCACTATAACCTCAAACATCACATTGCAGTGTGATACAGACCTAAAATGAACGTGTTTCAAGCCTTATTAATACACAGTGGGTCTGTCAAAGCTGTGTTTAAAGCACTTCACTGCATTGATCACCGGTCTGTGGCCCTCTGCTTCGAATATGTTTTGAGATGTGGACCTCAATAAAAAAAAAAAAAAAGGGCACCTCTGTTTTAGAGTAAAGACCTTTAGCTGCTCATCCAATCCGCTTTTGCAGTTCTGGCCATATTTCTGGTGGACACTGCCTTATATCTGTCTGAATTGAGGGGCTAAATACACTGAAACTAACACACCTGTTTATATACAGTTTTGTTTGTTGGCTGGGTCTGTTGAACTGCACTAAATGTGAGCTTTGCCTGAGTCATATTTTCCATAATGGTTCAGGCCCCTAATGGTGCTCTCACACCTATTAGCATACTGACTATCACTATTGTTTTCCCTGTTTTGAAGTTAGGTCTGAGGATGAAGTTATAAATAGCAGATACATGATGTCCAAGCCCTGCATCCCTGATCAAACAGATTGCCTTTCCTAACAAAAATGCCTCTTTAACTCCCCTCTCTCTCTCTCCCATTTCTTTTCTTTGGCTAAGATCTGTACCCCACTATTTTCAAGGAGTGGTTAGTTCAACAAACCTAGCCAACAAATAGAAACTGTGCACAAATAGGTTTGCTAGCTTCAGTGCAGTTAGCTCCGCCCTTCAAATAGATATAATGCAGTGTCCACCAGCAATCTGACCAGAACCGAAGAAGCGGCTTGGATGAACAGCAAAACATCTCTAAAACGTTTGTCCAGTTGACAGAATGGAATTTTTCTTTTACTTCAGTATTAAATAGTATTGAGGTCTATAATGTTGCATCCTTTATTCCTCAAAATCTTTACTGTAGATTAAAAATGTTATGATAATGCTGTTTGCTTTAGGGTTGTCCTCTGCATTTGACCCATACTTTACTGCTGCTAACCTGTCAGGAACATCGGACAATTACTGTATATCACCCGCGTACTATCTCCAGATCTTGAGCTGGAATATAACCCTGTGCATGTGTAAATAGATCAACATCAATACCTACAAAACACCAGTGAGTAATATTGTGTCTGAGCCCTAACCAAGTTCCAGGAAATATTGCATTTTTCACAAGGTCACCTCAGAAAACTTGTCTGGATAAATGCGTGCTAAAGATTGTGCTAACAAAGCTGCAAGTGTGACTCAGTGTGATCAAACTCTATTAGATTATCCAGCGGTGGTTTTTATTCCTCTCTTCTTCACATCATTCAGCATCCCATCGCCATTTTATCTCTTCATTTTCTTTGTGTCCACTCACTGTGAAGTCTGGTCTCATTTACTTGCTCTCCTTTAGTGTCTGAATTATATTTGAACGAACAAAATTGTAGCGTATCATTCAGTGAAGCAATGTTATTAAAATGCACTTTTGTTGAAGTTTAGTAGAGATAGAGGTTGAGAACTGGGTTTTCTGCCATCGAAGAGTAATAGACACCATGAACAACTCGATAAAATATTGACAATGTATGTGAGAGAATAAAACTGTTCACAAATGCTTGAAAACATGGCGTAGTTGACACATTAAAGGTCCTATATTATGTAAAATTGACTCCTGTGAGCTTTAAGCCATGCTATAATGTTGTTACCTCCTCAAAACATACCTGGAGTTGTGTTTTGTTTCAGTCACATGTTTTATTATTAGTGTGTGTATATCACCAAAGCTCAAAATGCTCTGTTCCACCTTGTGATGTCATGTAGTGGTAGTTTTCAACAGCCTTTTACCTTTTGTTCAAACGAGACAATTCTAGGGCTGAAATGATCCAAATGATTCTAGTAAAGCTGTATGGAGTTTAAAAACACAGTGGAGCACTTCCTCTATTACCACACGACATCACTAGGTGGAACAGAGTGTTTTCTGCTCTCAGCCTAAACCTGCAGGGTGTGTTAAATGTGTGAATGAAATAAAACACAACTACAGGTCTGTTTGTGATGAGGATGAAACATTATAACATAGATCAGATAACAGTGTAATATCAGCCCTTTAAGTAAATATTATAACTTATCTATATTTTTAATGACCAGAGATTTGTGTGTGTGTGTGTGTGTGTGTGTGTGTTTTTTAGTAAACTGTTACCTCACTCAGAGCAAAAGCAAAATGTCCTGCTTAAGTTTTTGTTTGTGTTGAACGCTTGGTGTGCATTAATATTTAGGCTCTCCAGGCCCATGAATAAAATAAAAGAAACAGGAACACGCTAAATGTCGTACTGCTTGCTGTTAAGCTCCAAACACAGACCCTCACTGTGATATCATTAGCTCACTCTTCCACTGCGGTCAAACTCAACACACACCGGCCACTACTTACAAAACTGTATTTTTATTTATTTATTTTTTTCTTGTATAAATCACATTTTTCTATTCCATTTTATTTGAAAAATCAAACATTTCCTGAACATAAAAAATACTGACTTTTAATCATAGTAATTTAGCATAGAAGAACTTGTCAGATTTCTTCCACCAAAGTCTTGGTCATTTTCCTCCAAACCACACTCCTTTACTGACAGAGAACTGGCTGTAAACACTTAATTAATAAAAAAGACTCAAGTATTAGTGTTGACAATTCCAAATGTCAGAAAATTAATTGCATATCCTATTTCCTTCAGTGATTTCATGATTCTTTTGTATTTGGGGCAGGGCTGGTCCTGGTTAGCACTGGGATGGGAGAATCATCAACCCAAAGGTCGGTGGTTCTAGCTAGTACCAAAACCTTTTGCACTCCTCGCTCTTACATTATCATGATATTATGTGAAAGCATGATTTTGATTTTACTCTTAAACTGTGTGTTGAATACTTTGTGTCTTAAGCATTGAGCTAAACCTGTTTCTCTGTAAGAATGTGACAGATGTTTATTTTAAGATGTCTTCACCAGAACCAGTTGCTTTTGTCACCTGTTACTAGTATCTATTTTCAAGTTAACAAAAGGTCTTGTAAAACTTCTTTTTTAGTGACTGCAAGCATCTGTTAATGTTGTATTTTACCTCTCTGTGAACAGCTAATGATACATCCATTTATAACTTTGTATGGACAGTATGTAAAAAGAGTTAAGTCCTTATAAGACCTGTCTTCTATAGATAGTACCTTTCTGGGGCTTTAAATACTGGAAAACTCCCTTGAAACACAACGCATGTGCCTGCTGTCTGTAGCTTCATTCATCATTCCTTCATTCATTCCTTCACTATTTCATTATGCAATTTTCCTCTTTCTTTGTCTTTATTTATACAGGTGACCCCAATGAGAGCCACCCAGACTCTCTTTTTCATGGGTGCCCTTTTAAAAATACAATACACAGAAAAACAAACTAAACAAGTAAGTATATAAGTCAGGGCCGGCCCTAGCTTTCAGGGGGCCCTAAACAGAATGTGTCTCTGGGCCCCAAGGCAGTGGATGTACCTGGGCCCAGCTATTGGTGACTCATTTTTGACAACATTATGGCCCTACACTCATCTTGTCCAAGTGTGTTTCCATTTATATGACCAAAAGAATGAAATAATTTAATCTAACTTATAAAATAGCCATTCAAAAGTTCCTCAGCAGCCTCAGCTCACCTCAGAGGTGTAAACACATAGATACAACAAATGTAGGCAACAGATATCTTGCTACTATATATATAAATAACAAAACAAATGCAATCTTTATAGGGGGATATTTAGGCTGCTGTAAACACCTGAGCACTGTTTCTAGTATAACTTTGCATATTATATTATTTTCACTACAAGTGTATGGGTTCTTAGGAGCCCTCTGGTGGCTTTGGGGCCCTAAGCAGCTGCTTAGTCTGCTTATAAACTGGACCGGCCCTGATATAAGTCCATATAAAACACTAAAAACATGTGCAGGTTTGTTGACAGATTTGACATAAAAAGAGTGTTGATGCTAGAGATTAAAATGTTTCAAATGCAAAGAGTTTTTGATAGTTTTCCGCAATAAAAAATTAATGACCACAAGCAAGAAACAAAAAGTAGTTAGCCAAGCAAGCCTTCACTTGTGTTCACTGCAGTCTGTTTACTAGTGAGCAGTATTGGGGCATGGGGGAGTGGTGGCAAGTCATAAATACAAAGTTAATGAAATCCATACATTTGCATTGATTAGCTGTGTAGGCCTAATGAAATTTTCACTGTAAGAGTAAACGCATGTATCCCGGTTGTGCTGAGGTCAGGCTGGGAACACCATGTCTGCGGTGACTCATTTTCTCTCATGGGCTTTTCCTTCATTTTTTGATAAGCGCTAAAAGATTCATGGGTAAAAAAAAAAGGTTTTAGGGGAGATGTAATGTCACGAGAAAAGTAGATGTTCTGCATATTTATGTAAAGTTAATCAAGACTCAAGTTTCAAGGATTTATGCCATTGTCACAAGTAAGAACAGAATGTAGAACAGATCGCTTGGTTACAGCATAAGAGCAGTGGTCATTCAGATCAGATGAGTGAATGTTGTATGAAGCCTGGAGAAACAAATTGCTGTGTTTAACTTTGAGTATGTGTGTGTTTGGTTGGTCACAGCTCATTAAATTTGCTCTCAAATCTTCGGTCTTTCATGTCCCTGACTTTTGGCCGAGAGGAAAATTGTATCAAAATACTGTGCATCTGTTAGCGGCATGACTCAGATCCAGCATTTTATTCAGCAGATATCATTATTACACAAAATGGACTCTTGTGAGCTGTAAGCCATGTTATATACCGCCTCAAAAACATACATCACAAGATTGCATAATCCTTTTTCTATTAGTCTTTCTAAATCTCCAAAAGCTCAAAATGCTCTGTTCCACCTAGTGATGTCATGAAGTGATAGTTTTCAAGTTAATAGCTGCAGTACCTTTTACCTTGAGTTCAGTAGAGACTGGCAATTCCAGGTCTGAAATTATCCAAATGATACTAGTGATGGTGTATGGCATTTAAAAACATAGTGGAGCACTTCCTGTATTACCACATGATGACATCACAAGGTGGAACAGAGTGTTTTCCATTTGAGAGGAGAACTCAACCCATAACATAGATAAAAAAAATAGCATAATATGGGCCCTTTAAATTCTAATTGAGATGTCAATTTTAATTTAATCTATAATAATAATAAGAGTTTAATAAAATAAAAGCTCTAACTCAATCCAAGGCAAACCACACACACGCCTCCCCTGCTGTATGTAGAAGCAGGGGGGCCAGACCTTATAAAAAGAGTAATATCAACAAAATGAAAAGGGAAGCATCTTCTCCACCTACGCCGGTGTATCGATTGCTGCTGTTATCGATTACTTACTGTTTAATGAGTGGCAGCTGTGATTGGTTCCCAAATAATCAATACGCTTCTGGAGGGAAGGACAACATGCCCACAGAGAGGACACACCAAAGGTCACTGTGTCATGTGACCAGACTCAAGGGTAAACAGCATCCACCAACCATCATTAAGAAAAGATCCACCAGAGCTCTACAATCCTTAATCCTTATGTTTGATTATTAAGGTTTAATACAGGGGTAAATGCTCCTTGTTTCACTGTAGTCTTTCAAATGTGCATGCAAATACCAAAAAGTCCATTACTGTCATGCTACCACCAACAATGTGTGCAGCTATTTTGATAAGCAGTACATTGCTGAGGAAAATATGTGATAAACCATAATATTGAATCTAATTTATGCTACTAACAAAATAAACATTAACATTAAAAAAAATTCTAAATGTACAATGCTGTAAAAGAAAAAAAATGATTTAAAATAAGTAAATAGAGTGAAACATTTTAGTAGTTTATACTTTAGTTTGTATTTATAATGCAACATAGAAGTTATTTATTCATCCCTCTACGGCTCAAATCTTATTCTAGTACAGAAAAATAACATAATGTCCCCCTCTAGTATAAAGAAATGTACCCACAAAAATGATCACTCCATCTACACTTTAAAGGGCCAATATTACACTATCTTCTGATCCGTGTTATAATGTTGTTTCCTCATCTAAAACCTATGGAGTTGTGTTTTGTTTCATTCACTCATGTTTAACACTCTCTACTGAACTAAAGGTAAAAGGGAGCTGTTAACTTGTTTCATGAGGTGGAACAGAGCATTTTGAACTTTGGAGATGTAGACAGACTAATAATAAAAGGTACAAACAAGAAGACCTTTAAGATAATTGAGAGAGCATATCAAACCAACCAATGCAGACCCTGACTCCTTCACACTACTGCAGACTCGTGCAATGCTTCAGGTTCTTCCTCTCTGTCATTGCAGTGACAGGCATTCAACAGCCCTGACAAGCATCATAGCAGCACTGTAATGAGACGTGACAGGAGCGCGCCGCCGCCGTTGACAATGCAAACAATATCAACCACACTCGAGGCTCTGTGCTGCTTTTACACTTTCTGTTCTGTACACTGTAGACAAGCAAAATGCACGCTCACGCTGGTAGTCACGGTAAGGGCACACAGCACACAGAGCAGACTACACGTAACGCTCTATAAACTATACACAGCGGCACCGTAGAATAAAACTGACATCAGAGCCCAGTGAACACTCTTCTGAACAATGGGTCATGGGAAGGATGAATTATTAGGATGGTCCGTTGCCATAGCGATTAACAATTTAAAATGAAATATTATATCTTATAATATTTATCTCTTCTATATACTTTTAAAGACTCGTGCGGGTTGTTGCTCTCTTTCTCCCCCCTCAGTCTATCTTCCTCGCTCTTCCTCTTTTTTCCCTTATTCTCTCTAACTCTCCCTTTTTGCCCCTGAATCTCTCTCTCTCGCTGTCTCCCTCTCTCTCTTTTTCCCTTGTCCTCTCTCTATCTCCATCTATCTGTCTACCTCTCCATATCGCCCTCTCTCTCTGTCTTCCTCTGTCTCTGTCTCCCTCTCTCTTTCTCCCTCTTTCTCTGTCTCCCTCTCTATCTCCCTCTCTCTGTCTTCCTCTCTCTGTCTTCTTCTCTCTATCTCCCTCCTTCTCTGTCTCCCTCTCTCTTTCTCCCTCTGTTTTTCCTTGTCCTCACTTCCTTTCTCTTTGTACCATCACTCTATCTCCCTCTCTCTTTTTCCCTTGTCCTCACCTCCCTCTCTGTCTGTCTACCTCTCTCTATCTCCCTCTCTCTGTCTCCCTCTCACTATCTCCTTCTTTCTGTCTTCTTCTCTCTCTGTTTCCCTCTCTCTATCTCCCTCTTTCTGTCTCTCTCTCTCTCTTTCTCCCTCTGTTTTTTCCTTGTCCTCACCTCCTTTCTCTCTGTACCATCACTCTATCTCCCTCTCTCTTTTTCCCTTGTCCTCACCTCCCTCTCTCTCTGTCTACCTCTCTCTATCTTCCTCTCTCTGTCTCCCTCTCACTATCTCCTTCTTTCTGTCTTCCTCTCTCTCTGTTTCCCTCTCTCTATCTCCCTCTTTCTGTCTCTCTCTTTCTCCCTCTGTTTTTTTCCTTGTCCTGACCTCCTTTCTCTCTGTACCCTCACTCTATCTCCCTCTCTCTTTTTCCCTTGTCCTCACCTCCCTCTCTCTGTCTACCTCTCTCTATCTCCCTCTCTCTGTCTCCCTCTCTCTGTCTCCCTCTCTCTATCTCCCTCTCTTTCTGTCTCCCTCTCTCTTTTTCCCTCTCTCTTTTTCCCTTATCCTCACCTCCTCACCTCCTTCTCTCTGTCTTCTCTCTTTCTCTTTGACTCTCCCTCTTTGTCACCCCCTGTCTCTTTTTTTCTTCCTCTCTCTCCATCACTCTCTTTCTTCTGATCCATGGATCTCAAAATAATCAATTATTAGGATGGTCCATTGTCATAGTGATTAACAATTTAAAACAAAATATTATATGTTTTTAATAGGAGAAAGTCCTCAGAATGTTGCGTATAACAGGAGACCGAGAGCCATGAATGCATTAGACCAGCTCTTTTGCGTCTGTAGATTTTTTTCTAACCATAGTGGATCAGTGATGATAAAAAGTTCAATTATAGTGGAGTCGTCATTGATGAAGAAGATGAGGAAGACGATGAAGAGGAGAGGAAGAATTGTAGCTCACTGTAATACTAGCGCTGCACTACACACTCCATGTATCTGCGTATATACGTCTTACAAATATGTACTCACTAAAAGGTATAAACATGTGATCTGAGGAGGTAAATGAACAGTTGATTCAGGCCAGTTAATTAAGGGGTTAGAGGTTGAGTTGTTATGTTGTAATTCCATATTCGCTTGTCCTGAACCGAGGTACAAAATGTCGTAAACAGATTGTATCAAACATATTTCTTGTAAAAGGCTAACACTATAAAACTCTTATTTGCGTGGCTGTAATACACGAGCTCCTCTCTGCATTCATCTTCATTTTGCCGTTGCTATGGGCAGAGGGACACTGTGTGAAGGTCTGTGTCCTGAATGAGCTCGCTGTTCTGGTCAAGACACAAAGCTTTTATGAGAGAAAACCTATTTGATTCTGAGATGACCAATGTGATGGTCAAGATCTAATTCATTGTAAAACATTTTCAGAAATGTGCTTTAAGTTTTATTTGTATTGAGATGTTCTGCCTCACAAGGTAGATATTTAAATGATGACACTCTGTATAGTCTGTGTGAACATAGTAATCCAGAGCTGCTCTCTGTATTTGCTCGTAAACAGTGCAATATATATTTTTAAAGGCTTGAGTGGGCTGCTGCTCTCTGTCCTCTTTGTCTATTCCTCTATTTCCTTCTTTATCTCTTTGTCTCCCTTTTTCTTTCTTTCTCTCTCCCTCTTTCTCTTGTTCTCACTGTCTCACTCTCTCTTCCTCTCTACATTTCTCTTTCCCTGTTCCTTGCTTTCTCTGTCTCCCTCTTTCTATATCTCTTTCCCTGTTTCTCTCTTTGTCTCCCTCTCTCTTCCTTCCTCTATCCCTTGTTCTCTTACTCACTCTCTTTCTCTCTCTCTCTGTCTTGCTCTCTCTTTCCCTGTTTCTTGGTTTCTCTGTCTCCCTCTTTCTATCTCTCTTTCCCTGTTTCTCTCTCTCTGTGTCTCCCTCTCTCTTTGACTCTCCCCCTTTGTCGTTCATCTCTCTCTGTGTCTCTGTCTCCCCCTTCTCTCTTTCTCTCTCCTGGTCTCTCTGCCTCTCTCTTTCTATTTCTGTCAGTTTCTCTCCCACCCCCCTATCTCGTTCCCTGTCTATCTCCCTGTCTCACTCTGTCTGTCTCTTTCTCTCTCACACTGTTTCTCCCCCATCCCCTTTGCTCTCCCTGGTTCTATCTGTCTCTCTCTTTCTCTCTCTATTTCTGCCCCATCCCCCTCTCTCATTCCCCGTCTCTTCCATTCTCTCTACCTGTCTCTCTTTCTCTCTCTCTCTCCTTCTCTCCCATTTCCCTCTCTTGTTCCCCGTCTCTCTTCTTCTCTCTCCCTGTCTCTCTCTTTCTCTCCCATCCCCCTCTCTCGTTCCCTGTCTCTCTCCCTGTCTCATTCTGTCTCTCTCTTTCTCTCTCACTATTTCTCCCACATCCCCTTTGATCTCCCTGGCTCGATCTGTCTCTCTCTTTCTCTTTCTCTCTCCATTTCTGCCCCATCCCCCTCTCTCGTTCCCGTCTCTCTCATTCTCTCTACCTGTCTCTCTTTCTTCCTCTCTCTCTTTCTCTCCCATTCCCCTCTCTCGTTCCCCGTCTCTCTCTCTCATTCTCTCTCCCTGTCTCTCGCTTTCTCTCCCATCCCCCTCTCTCGTTCCCTGTCTCTCTCCCTGTCTCATTCTGTCTCTCTCTCACTATTTCTCCCACATCCCCTTTGATCTCCCTGGCTCTATCTGTCTCTCTCTTTCTCTCTCTCTCTTTCTGCCCCATCCTCCTCTCTCGTTCCCCGTCTCTTTCCTTCTCTCTACCTGTCTCTCTCTTTCTCTCCCACCCCCCTTGCTCGTTCCCTGCCTCTCCCCTTCTCTCTACCTGTCTCTCCCATCCCCCTCTCTCGTTCCCTGCCTCTCTCCTTCTCTCTCCCTGTCTCTTTTCTCCTCTCTCTCCTCTCTCTCTTTCTCTCTCTCTGTCTTTCAAACAAAGAGCTGTAGTGTTTACTGTCAGGGAACATTTTTGCATCTTTATCTGCCTGTAATGTCTCCTGGCTGGTTGCTTTCTGCGTGTGACACCAGGAGCACCAAAGCTTCTCGTACTCTCTGCTTGAGCAGCAAAGAGCTGCAAGTCCCAGGATGAGGATTAGATATTGTCATCTTTTATCTCAACGCGTTCCACTGCCGAGCTCTGACACTCTCTCTGGGGCTGCCATTTTCTTTGTGTGTCTAGTCACATGTTACTGTGGATTTTTATATCTACTTTTTCAGACCATTTGGAGCTGAAAGCAGGACTGAGGCATGTTCAGGACCCTTTCCCCTGAAGTGTTTTATGCCCCAAAGTTAGTTTTTTAAAAGTGACTGTAGTCTCACAGTATCTGAATTGAAGGTTTAGCTGAAGCTTAAGGTTTTTGATCACATAAAGCAATTTGGGGGGGCTCTATAAAATGTAAAATTAATGTAGTATAGAACGCAAACCTAAGCAAACAGTGAAAAGGCCTGCGCTTCAAAAATCCAGCAAAACACAGTGATTTTCTGGTTTGTTTTGGCGGTGGACTGTCTTACCTGAGTTTGAACTTTGCAGATATAATTCCTGGGGACAGCTGGGATGGATTTTATTTGACTGTTTTTTCCAATAAGCTCATGAAGCTTCAATGGATAAGAAAGGGAGTTATTTGTGCACACTTTGTTCCGGTTAACCTCTGACCGGTACCTGGGAATTTCTTATTAAAACTAGAATTTTATTTTTTGGCTGTGCTGGAAATGATGGAAAGATCAGAGGAGGTGAATATTTGTTTTGCTCATGGTGAAATCAGAATCTATCCACAGTTTATCTTTTAACTGACATTTTAAAGTGTGGGCAATGAAGCGTCTAGTTCAGGGGTAGATGCTCTGTCGATAGCTGGATTTTAGATGACATAATAACCTAACCATAAAAACAGATGGTGGCAACAAAAATTTATGTTAAAATGCAGGTTTTTGTTATAATGCAGTGAGTTCTTAGGTCTTTTCACTAATTAAAAAAAAATAAGGTCAGGAAAAATTGTCTCAGAGTCTCTAATCTTTTTTCTTTGTACGCTGAATAATGCATAGAGGCCTGTAGTTTTGAATCTATATAATTGCTAGAATGATTTTTAACAGCTCAAGTTATGAGAGTTTCTTTGTGAGGATCATTTATCATCATTAGCCTCTGAGCTTTGAGAACACGCACTCGTCACTGAATGCATTTTGTCCATATTGTGTAACTTTCCTCAGACTGCTATACATTAATATGCTAATAAAGTGCAATATGTTAATGCAGATAGGCAGCCAATTACATCCTCAATGGTATTTGCATACAGCACTCTTTTTTGACAGTTCTGACTCAAATAACTTTTAATGGTTTTGGCTTTTTCTTGTAAAATAACTATTGTCCCCACTTCACACAATGGAGCAGAGCTTTGGATTGATTCAAACATAAACAAATATATAACGCTCACATGTTGAGTCTATGAAATATGTAGATGTCTGGTGTGTTTGTGAGCAGCAGCTGTTCACCCTGTACGCTTTCCTGTCTCTCCATATGCCTCTCCTTCTTCTTTCAATTTATATTTTATCATTTGAGTCAGTTTATTACCATATTGTAATGACGGCTTAGCAATGTGAAAATAGAATTATTGTTCTGCACTCAGAAGTTGTTCCCATCTGGTATTTATTAGACAAGAAATAACATGAAAAAATGTATATATATTTATATGACGTCAATTATCAGGATTGTTGTGGTAAAGGCTCTAACCCAGTTTAAATTGAAGGTTTTACATCATACAAAACTGATTCTTTTGAGCTTTAAGCCATGTTATAATGCGGGTACCTCCTCAAAATCATACCTGGAGTTGTGTTTTGTTTCATTCACACATGCTTGAGTAACCTTTTATTATTAGTCTGTCTACATCTCCAAATCTCCAAATGCTCTGTTCCACCTTGTGATGTCATGAGGTGGTAGTTTTCAAGATAACATCTACCTTTTATCTTTAGTTCAGTAGAGCTTGAAAATTCCATGGCTGAAATTATCCAAATGTTTCTAGTGAAGGTGTTTGCAGTTTAAAAAGACAGTGGAGCACTTCCTGTATTACCACATGATGACATCACAAGGTGGAACAGAGTGTTTTCTGTTTGCAGGGTTTATGCGTTAAACATGTGTGAATGAAACAAAACACTACATTATAACATAGATCACAAAATAGACTAGTATGCCCTTTAATTTGGTCACTGGCCATATTGAGAAGAGGTTGTAAGTAATCTCTAGGAGGTCAGAGAAACTGAAAAACTTTTTTTTTTCTCTCTTTTTTAACATTATTCCTATTAAAATATTTGGACACTATTTATCCAGTATTATTTACCTGCTCATATTCCAATCCAAGTATTTTGATTTACTGTGACCTAGTGCTGTCACAATACTAAAATTTAAATACACAATTTAGATACTATGAAATCACTCAATCATTGATACTGACTCCGATTCGCCAAAGATAGTAAACTCAGTCATAGTACTTTCATTTACATCACCATGTGGCCTTATATCTGTGTAATCTCTCAGTCATTCAGGTAGGTTTCATAGTGGTCTATGGGTGTTTACTAGTCTCATACTTGCTTTGACTTATTCAGGAAAAGGTTCATTTTTGTCCTGTGAATGTGACTTTTTAAGTATTGATACCTGCTCAAATGAGTATCTAGTTTCAATACTAGTTTTAATATCATTTAGTATCTGATTTTCAATACTTTTGACAACCCTAATATCAAGAGAGACATAATGCAAGCTCATTTTATGTATGAACAGTATGGCTTTAGCTCTTTTTTATTCTTCATACAGTCACATCAGCTATTTCATCCTTTTCTCTGACCATGTGACGTTGATCTTTTGATAAACATCCATGTTTGTATCGATTTAAATAACTTTCACTTCCTTTAGCAGCACAGCAGTTTTCAGAAGGCCCGTTCATTTGTGTTCACTCATTCACTCGTGCCCAGTTCTTCGTCTTTGCGTCTATGGCTTTGTCTAAATAACCACTTCCATTTTGTGTCCTCCTGCCTTCCCTGGTTTCTCCGGCACGCAGCCAGCGCCTGGATGTGCCTGATGCAGACAATTCTTCATTAGAGAAAGTCCAACAGAGAAATCAGACTTTTGGATTAGTTTTATCATTAAAAAGACACTCTCCCAATGGTACCAGAAAAACACTTAAAACAGCTTTTCAATCAAAATGTGATAGAGTTTGTTCAAATAATGTTGATCTAGGAGCCTGCATAGTCAAAAACAACGACTGGTCAACAATAAGCCATGTATATATATATTTTGAGGAGTTTTAGTTATTGTGTGCATGCAGTAGTTCGAGTAAGGACATATTCAAAGTTGCACTATATTAACTTTTCTGGAGCCTGCTTGTCTCTGTTGAGATGTTGGAGCTTTGCCTGGAATGTTCCCCAGGTTGGCATTTAAGGTATTATTAATTTACATACATTATTCTGGGAGCAGGGTTGCCTCTCCGCAGATCTGGCCTGTAACTTGGAGTCACCTGCTTGTCTTTATAGAGGCAGATACTTTTAATTCCATAGTGTGAAACATTCCAGGCAAAAAAACCCTCATGGCTGCGCTTCCGGCTCCCTCGAGTCTGGCTCCAATACTCTTTACATTGAAAAACTGTCACCCCTCTCTCTGCAACTGCTGCAGTGAGCCTCGTCATTTTGGTCTTAAAATGTTCGGATTTACCTGCGCTACATGATCTTGGTGTTTTTATTTTGCTATTGTGTCCGTAAAGGCGCCTTATTTTTTTTTTAACAAGGCGCCTTCTTTCCCCCAAAGTTGCTCTCACTAGCTGTAGCAACAGATTTTATCGACAGGGAACATACCTTCAACAGCCTCGCTCCTGATTGGCTCTTTGGTTGCTATGATACTTGCGGTCGGAATTGAAAATATGGCATATGGTGTTACAGCCCTAGGCCTTAAGTTCTTTTGTTTGTAATTATATATTATTTTTCTTGTGTTCGTCCCATGAGTCTTCGTCCTTCCCCTTAAATCATGGCTGTTGGACCCCTTGGATGTGATTGAAGGACTGTTTTCCAGCCTGGCCAATCAAGGGGCCTACCTTCTGCCACCTCCCAAGTACTTAAGAAGATTGGGGACACCTGTTCGAGGCTCCTGGGCTGGAGTGGCCAGTATGCTAATTCGTGCGTGTCTCTTTTGTTCAAGTCATTACAGAGGTAGTGATTTTTTTGTGATGAGACACTTTGTCATCAGTACTGACTCTGTTTGTTTGTTCGTAAGATTTTGTATTTATTGTGAAATTTCTGTTTTGTTAACTTTACTTTTTGTTTTTACCCTTGCAAGGTACCCTTTGTTATGTTTAGCCCCTTTTTGTTTAGTTTACCCTTACCGTTCCTGTTAATTAAATTACTTCTTACTTTACAATCTTTCCATCTTGGTTGTTTTTTGTTACTTCCCTGTCCCCACACAAGCTGGGTCATAACACTCGGCTCTAAATTCGCCCATATCACCACTAGCCTCGATGAGCTTCATTTGACTGGAGCTGAACGCTGTGGGTGACGTCACACTCACTTAGTCCATTTCTTTATACAGTCTGTGGTATCAACCCAAGACACACTGGTCATTAAACTGTGAGATACTGGTAAGGCTAACTGTGGTATTTTAAAACCATTTACCCTGGAATTGAATTTGAAGAATCCCCCTGTGTGACTCCAGACTCCACTTTTCGAGGCTGATGACCGATAATATCTTGGAGTTTGTAGTTATAATTAGTTTTACAGAAGACAAACTTTTGATTGCAAATACACAGCAACTAGTGTATTGTAAAACTCATATTTAACGTTCACTTCCAAGCAGTTGCATTTCTCATTCTCAATAAAGTGGAAAGTGTAATAATCATTCTTCATTTTATAGCAGCCATAATGCATTGCCTCACAATGGGAACTGGCGGAGGCTCGAGTTACACATTTTAATTAGTTTTTTATAGCTCAAAATAACACATTCACTGAAGAAAAGATGACATTTTTGGACTAAAGTCTGTAACAGTAGACTAGTGCAGATCTGAATGCATAGTTTATATTGTGATAGATCTGGCAATATAACGTTGGGAGAATAATCAGTGGGATGATGAGCTGAGTGTTTCAAGTATATTTTTGGAAGATCAACAATAACACATGAAGATTTTATTACTGAACAACACTGTGGGTGAAATATATTACGTGTATAAATCAGGGCTTAGACAAAGATAATGATCAAACACGTGTGAGAGATGAGGAGATGGCACCGAGGTGTTTGAGTGACACATTTCTGCTTATTGTTTGGTTTGTTTGTCAGAACCTGCATATGCATAGTTCAACACTGGGGCATGCTATTAATTATCCCACTCATTTTGCTGTATATTTGAGCTCAAAACTCATCTTGTTTTGTGAGTTGTTAGTTGGTTTGACTTGAATGTTTACAGGTCCTATAGTCTGTGAGCTTTAAGCCGTGTTAGAATGTTGTTACCTCCTTAAAAACATACCAGGAGTTTTGTTTCATTCACACATGTTTGAGTAACTCTTTATTATTAGTCTGTCTACAACTCTAAAGCTCAAAATACTCTGTTCCACCTTGTGATGTCATATAGTGGTAGCTTCCTAGTTCACGGCTACTTTTAACCTTTCGTTCAGCAGAGATTGATAATTCCAGAGCTGAATGATCCAAGTAATTCTAGTGAAGATGTATGGAGTTTAAAAACACATTGGCTGTGTCTCAATTCGAGGGTTGTACACTTCAAAGTACCCGGCCGTCGGGTGCTCCTCCATCAACTGCAAAGGCCGTGCCAAAATGGGACAGGCCTACACCACATGTGCTTACGTTGCCTCGCCTAGCTACTGTGACAGCTGCTGATTAATGAGCTATATGGCTGCTGAGTAATGAGCTATACGTGTAAAATGGACACTGAAATAATTACAGTTTTATTTTAATTCTTTATTATTTCATTGAAGAAGAACCAAGGTATTGTTGTGGCAGGTGTTTATTTCTGTTTAGACTGAATTAAGTAAGGAATTAAGTGTTTGTGATGAGGAAACAACTGTCAGGATCCTTTCTTCTTCCCCTTCCTTCTGTCTCTTGTCCCACCTGGGTGTCGACTTACCTGATCTGGCAGCTGGCACACCTGGATCCAGTTTCCCTCATTACCTGTAGTAAAAGAAGCCTGATTTTTATGCACTCCTTGCCAGTTTGTTGTTGACACTTCTCAGTTAGTAAATGTGTTTGATGCCACAAAACAAGTTAACATTTTTCAGAGGATTTGTAATACAAGTTCTTTTTCCTGTGTCCAGGTGCCTCTATCATTATTTATGGAAGCTGCCTGCCTGTCTCCTCACCTGTCTACCTGTCTGTCCCCTACCTGCCTGTCCTCTACCTGTCTGCCTGTCTGTGTGCCTGCTAGCCAGCCCAATACCTACCTACACCTCTGAACCCCCCAGCATGATACTTACCACATTTTACCTGATTTCTAGCACTAGTGGGTCCTGGTCTGACATCATAAATTCTGCCAAATAGAGTCAATGGTATAATAATCTTGTATCTAGGTATGTGTATGTCCTTTTGACTTGAGTACTTGTGAATCCAAAAACTTTTTTGGCTATAAGTCTGTACTTCTTCCTCCATTTTTTTGTAAAGCACAACTAGACATATCACACTGAGGTTTTTGTCCTGTGTATCACGGAAAAGGCCCCGTCATTGATGTGAAGCTGAAAGTGCAGATCTCCACGGCGACAGAGAGCCGTCCTTCACCTGAACACAACAGAGTCATTCAGGGCTGCGGCCAGCGCTGTTAGACACAATCACCTCAACTCTGACCCCATGTGCCGAAGCACAGCTGCTCTCAACACAAACAGGTTTTAAATAGACACTGTCCTGAATCCAGTACAGCCGCTGTGCATTATGCTTTATCACCCATTCTATTGTTTTAAAACAAGTAGCTTTGAATAATGGCTTTGAAACATTTTTGATCTCATCCTCTTGGTTTTTGTCTATTTTGAGATTTGTATTTGAATTACTTCACTGGAGAGTAATGGTCTGCAAACAGTTAGAAGAAGGTCTATGAAAAAGTAAGTGGACCGTCCCTATTTGTCAGAAGATAACAACACTGTACAGAGTGTATTTATGAAGAACTACTTGATAGACTGCCCCAGTGTCTCACTTGCTTGTTGAACTTTGATACGGAAACTTTTAAAACAATATCTTATTTGTCTAAGATTGTCTAAGTGTAAAAACTTACCACACTAGAACTGAAATGGGGGGAAAAAAAGCTTTTGGTTATTTTGCTTCCCAAAAATGGAATACATTTCAAAGATGTGCAAAAAAGATGACTGAAAAGTTTTTATTCTTATTCTGCACTGTTTTGTTTTAATGTTTTAATGTCAATTTTATGATGATTATTTGTGATTATTCATGTTTGATTTTTGTGATTTTAATGTCTTTCTTATTCTGTAAAGCACTTTGAATTACCTTGTGTACGAATTGTGCTATACAAATACACTTGCCTTGCCTTGCCAAAACTAGATGCACTGGTGTCACTAATGTTCTTTAATAATCTGTTGATAAACATTTATATCTACACCTGCTCCTGTTTTTAATGTTTAAATAGACCTATGTAGTTTTGTTTGTACTGTTCTTTACTGTAACAGGGAGCTCATGAAAAAGAGAGTCTGGTACTCTCATTGGACTCTCCCTGTATAAATAAAGATAGATGAAAGATGAAATGAAGGACCGGTACCATCAGATATGACATGTGAAACACAAACCATGCATTAATGCAGTTTAAGGTTCAAATAAATCATACTAATACTTAACCAATGCAAATACTTTCTATTGTATTTATAGGGGTGTATTTGGAGCACCAACCTCCGAGCTCTAGGCATAAACCAGTCACAGTTTGGGGAACATTTACTACACAATTACATAAAAAAAAACTCTGTGGAGAACTGACAGCTCAAAACAGTGGTGGTCAAAAAAAGTTTGTATATAGCTTTGTATATTATACTGGCCCACTTAAAGCTCTCCATATCTCCCCACAAAACTACTGCACTAATAGATGTGTACTACGCAAAGCACTACCGACATATACTTAACCAACTCTGGATTCATTCATATTTCTGTAGTTGACACTAGCAACACTGCCTGGTAAATCCATCCAGAATGAAATCTCTCTCATTTTTGAATACAGATTGATATCAGTCTGGTCTCCACAGTCTCCATTTCATCTCAAGCTCAGGCAAACGTGATCATCCAATCAAATTTTTTCAGTGACGCAGTGAAACAAAGGAGCTCATTGGTCATCTATGATTTACAAATAAAATCTAATTTATCTCAGCTCAGATGAAGAGAATTTAGTGCTTCGCTCATTGATTCTGCAGAAATCAGCAATGTTTTTCACTCCCCTACTTTCAGATATGCACAGACCATGTTTGGCTAATCTACCTGTCAATCATACCCATTTGAAAACAGTGAGATTCACCAGTGACCTGACTCACATCTTTGTAATGTATGGAAGAAGTGTGTGTTCTGGGTCCCAGGCAACTAGCAGCAAATCTTTAGAAATGGACAGAACAAGTGGAGCATGCTTGAGCAAGGTGGTCCGCTGTTTCACTTACACAGGGAAGTGAATGTGGCAGCTGCTGTTTACGGAATAGTAATTTTGGTCTTTTGTGAATGTGGTGAAGAAAACATGTCTCTCTCTGAAGTTCAATTTAGTATCTGTAAAATATGTTAAATAGTCATTTGCTTCAATATGACAATGAAGTGAGAGAGAAAAGCTGCGATATTCAATTATTGTGCCATCAGCGTTTTGATTAGCACTTGTGTCAGCTCTGTAATTATACTCATGATTACCACTGTGACAGGCTAGTATTGTTATGATTACCCTGCCTGTTAGCCTTATCTTTCAGTCCTGCCGCTCCATGTATTATAGAAGAATAGTTAAAGGTGCACTATGGATCCTCTCTGCAACCTGCTTGTCTCCATGGAGATGTTATTGCTTTGCCTGGCATGTTCCACATGTTACATTAAAGCAGACCTATTATGCAAAATCAACTTTTCAGAGCGTTTAACCATGTTATAGTTGTTTTCACTTTTCATTTACCCTCTTGGGATTGTTTTTAGAGTGAATCATGCATGTTTGAGCACTTTAACGTATAATATCAAGAAGTCATATTGCCATCAATTCATTTCGTTAATCAGTGGTACACACAGGATTCAACAGTGTCCCATAGTCATTTTGGCCGAAATGAAACTAGCTACTCGCTAGCGTGATCTGCGGCTATCCATAGGAGGGGCCGACAGCTCCACGACTCTTTGTTGTGATACCGTTTACGGCAAGGTCAGCTCCCATTGGGAATTGCAGTTTTCTAACTTGCAAGTCAACGGACTTGTTTCTTTTATTCATTTATAAGTCATTTCAGATGAATATTGTGATTTAAAATGTTTGAATTTTAACATAATGACCCACAGGTGTCATAAATTATAACTAAATAGCAGACAAAAGCACAAAACTTCCTTCTTGCATTTATTCATTTACAAGTGTTTAAAGAGCAACATCTTAACAAGCTTTCAAAAACATCCATTCTTTGTGCGTGCAGGAGTCTCCTCTCCAAAGACCTGGCCTCAAACTTGGCTTGGAGGTGCCACCCACTTGTTTCCATGAAAATAAACACATCCAATGCCATACTGTGGAATATTCCAATAACAAGATAAATGACCAACCTTGACCCAGTATTTGATGTGAATTTTGCATAATGAATACATCCACTGCTCATTACTACTTACATTTTGTCATCTTTCTAAGAATCTTGGCTCACATGGCAGTGTGGTTTTCGTATTCTCAGATGACTGCACCCTGATCCCATCTCCAACCATTTCACTATATTCTTGAGCAAGGAACATCACCCAAAATGAATGTGACAAGCGAATGATTGATGGAAGGTAATGGGAGACAGTTGGCACGGATTGGCAGCCAGGTTTATGACATTCAGGCCCAGGACATCGGTGGCCACAGAAGCAGCTTGGCACCACTGAGTATGAATAATGATCTAGTGTGGCGCGTTGAGATCTTGTCAAGTTTGTAAATCACAATTAAAACCAATATAAAAACTGATTTATTAACCTATTAACAAACAAATAATGCTTTAAAGTATTGTATTGTGGCCATAGACTGTATATATAAATGGACATAGCTAACCTGCTTAGCCTCACATTCCAAATAGGAAGTGATCATGGCCATGCTTCAGGCTCCATCGACTCCATTTCACATTCTATTGAAAAACTATCCTCTCTCTCTCTGTAACTACTGCTTTCAGGTTTGTCATTTTGGTCTTAAAATGTTCATATTAACCTGCTCTACATGATCCTGGTATTTATATTTCGCTATTGTGTCCATAAACCAAGATATAAAAACTAATAATAGACAAATCAGGTGCCTTTTTTCCCCGAGGTTGCTCCTGCTAGCATTAGCAACAGGTTTGATTGACAGCATTGCCAAGCACCCACACCGCTGGTTTAGCAGGGAGTGGGCACTTAGCAACGCTGGTAAGGTGCCTTCCACACCCTAACTCCGGATTGGTTCGTTGGTTGCTATGGTACTTGCAGTCAGAATTCCAAATGTGGAACTCAGCTCCAAATTTCCACCTTTAACTGCTAGTCTCGATGAGCTTCATTTGACTGGAACCAAATGCTCTGGGTGATGTAACACTCTCTTAGTCCACTTCCTTATCCTTTTTTTTGTGTGTGTAGATCAAAAGTTTGTTGTTACACTTACATTGTACTGGATTAACATCTGTGTTGTGATCTTAAATATATAATATGTTCATAATGGAAGATGGATAAATGTTCTAAACACACAAAATGACATGTGGCTACTCAGTGAATACAGTTAACAACAGGCAGTGACAGGGCAGTGCTGTTTGTTCATATAAGCAGGTTTCCTTTAACAAAGCACTCGGTGAAAGGTTAGCGGTTTAAAATGTCACAGCATGACTTTCCATCTTAATTCCCCATTTCCTGCTGCTGCCCTCCTCAGCTCGCCTGTGCTGGGAAGGCTTATTAAACAGAGAGTCATGGGGATTTTCGTTTGACACAAATATATGACACCGCTCAACCACAACAAGAGGTGAGGCCATACATGGCAAAGAGGGCTACTCCACTGCCCTTCATTTGTGACATTTACAAAGGTCAAGTCAGTGTTACAAGAGCAGATGTTAAGTGCAATCTGTGCAGTTAATTCAGCTCTGACGTTGTGAAAGCAGCAAACAGTTATCTTAAGATGATATAAGTAAGTCTGGAACATTTCCAGAGCTCTCCAGATCATTATTCTATCAGAATTAGAAAAGAAAAGTTTTATTCAGTCAAGTTATTTTTGCTTTGATTGGATGAAATCTGTTCGTGCTGTACTGTATTGTATGAATAATTTGTTCTCATCTGATCAGGGAAGCTCTGATTGGCTGTGAAATTATAGCTGCTCGCAAAAGTTAGTGCTTAAGAGTTGAATCTTTTTGCAATCCACATAATCCACATCATATGATATATTTAGTGAAGCAAAGGCACTTGCTGATCAGCCAGCTAAGAGTTTCAGGTAATCTCAGAGTGAGCGTGAGTGGTAATCTGGTTGAGTTAAATGTTTTTGAAAAATCCCTATTCTATTGATGAGTGAGACTGAAAATATGTGTAAACAGCCCAGTTGTAAAACCAGATCATTCTGCTGTAGCTATTGTTCTTGTGAAAATGTGAATTAAACCTTGTATGAAATCTTTTGTACTTTGAAGTTCTTAGTTATAAGAACTGCAGATAATGGTTCTTTTCAGACTCTTTGAGAAGCAGTAAAAGCAAAAGTGAATCAATGTTACATAAAAATGAGATTTACTTAGTAGACAGACTTTTCCAATGTCACTAGTTAATCGAAAAGTGATGCCACAAGCCTCTTATTTATGAGTTGTTTTACAGAGCACTGATGCGGCGTTTGAGGGGGTTGGTGCCGACCCACCAGACTGAAGATAATCCTGGAGGGATGGAGGGCTACACTATGTCCCCTGGAGGTCTCATTAGACTCTTTCTGTGGTTTGTTGTTCAGATACTGAAAAAAAGAAACACACAATGTATCCCTAGTGTTAACAATGTGAAGGTGGCAGTGGGAAGCCTACATTTTACACAGACCCATTTGGGCTTGGAGAACCTACCTAATGCTCTAGTGTCCTGTATGTTTAAATACATACTTTATTGTTAGTTCTCATTACAATCAAGCTGGTTATGTTATTGCTGATGATTTGTGTTCAAATTTCCAAGATTAAGGAATCTTGAACATTCCAAAAATTATCTCCCATTTTTAGTACAGGACTTGAGGATAATATAAATTCTGAGTTAAGACAGTGCTTTTTTCCCATTAAAGTGCCTTTACTTTTTATTTTGCAGAGGTTGTTTACATGTTTAATTCATACTAGGAACTGGCGGGCAACACATTCTGGGTTGTCTAGGCCACAGTACATTTTTTTTTTCTCTACCAGGTCCTGGTGTCCACATCTGTGGTCATTATACTGCCAAGTAGTGGTGACAGAAGAGTGTAACAAATTATAGTTTAGATTCCAGATGGACTTTGTTAAAGGCATATGTCTTCCTGCACCTGTTTGCAGCACTTCAAATGAGCCACATTGTTCCAAGAGGCACAATTGTTATTTCTCATTTTGTTTATACACTAAAGAAAAATGTTGCTGTGTTCAGGCACTTAAATAGTTTTTGTAAATCATTATCTAATGTGATTTTATTGTGTTCTGTCAAAATGATTAAAATGTAGAACAAATGTCCTCATATGTGGACATAATTTTTTTAATAATGTAAAAAGATAATTCTTTGTTTTTACACTCATCAGGTCCCAATCAGCCCAAATAAAAATAAATAATACTAAAGCATGCCATGTTCTGGTCCTAGGAGGTTAATAATCTTATATCTTTACATAGACTGTCTCACAATAAGACTGTGACTGTGCTAATGTGTTTAAGATGGGAGCGTGAGGGCCACAGATGAAGTCACACTGTGTCCTCACTGAGCTGCTATTCAAACAAAAGTCTATGTAAAGAATATCTCCCACTGAAACTGTAAACCTGAATGACCTCAGTTAATTATGATCACAGTTTATATGTAGCGTTAATAATCTGCAGTTGGACTGTCAAGCAATAAAAGTGTGTTTTATATTGTATGTACATTTAAGGCCAATTAGGGCTATTCTGGAAGTTACCTCTGTGGTTTCATGAATCCCTCAATACAGCACGGTTACTATTCATCTCTTTTTATAGAGTAACACACGTAATATCATGAGATTGTTAAATAACATGTTTTCATAAAAAATCTTCAAAGTTTTGGCCAGGGACTTGGAAACTGTGCTTTTGATGCCTTTAGTAAAGTCCTCAATGTGAGTGTATAAAACAGTAAAAAAAAAAAAATACTGCAGTATCTATACCCATGCACTGACTCATATGTACGTTCGGTCCCACGCTCCCACAATTTGAGGAACAAAAGCCGTGTCTCCCTCCAGCAAAACCAAGAAAAAAGAAAATTATAGCAATAACGTTAGCTTTGTTTGTTTTGTCTCGTCTCTTTTGTTATAATCATCAGCTCTGAATATTTACTAAAACAATTTTATGCTGCTGTGCAAATTGTACTAATCCTTTGTGCTTTTCTTAAGTCTAATACCACTGAGAGAAGCTAATTTGTCTGATTTGCTGACACAGGTGCAAATGAACTAAGCTGTGTCTTATCTTATCTGCCTTAGCACAGTAAGAAGTAAAAACGAATAGACTAAAGACTGTATGGCTGCTGCAGCTGCTGGGGTGAAGAAAGAGGTGTTAGTCGTAGAGGTGCAAACGATAAGCAAAGATAAATGGGAACAGAGTCTTAGACAAAGTCCTTTAATGAGCCAATGATGGAGCGATGAGGCAGTGTAATGCAGTGGTATCTGTCTCCTGCCGCAGTCCATGTTTCCTCAAAGAGACAGATGAGAGAGGCTGGCTCTGATTGGTGTAACTCTTGCTCAAACACTTATTATCTCCCCACCTGTGATAGACATAAGGGAACCGTTATGAAAACTAATGAAAGTTTTCTGGTTGAAAACTTTGATCTAGGTCCCTGGAGTAGTTCAGGTTTTCTATGGGTGATACTGACATAAATTTCAATGTATGTTTTTTGCATTATCTTGATAACAATAATTCAAATAACATTTTAATAATGCATAAAAAATGTGCTGAAATCTGCCTGGAAATGTCTACGTTGAGGTTCAAGTATCATACAAAACATAAATGGACCATAAAATTAACAACATTGCAGAAATACCACTTTACCCTAGTTTGTTTGGGAGGGTTTTATCATTTTAATTTTAGAGTAAATACTCCATATTCAAATTTCTCATATCTCCATCACTTTGTCAGTATCTACACATTTATCTGGAAATGGCCCAAGTTATAGGTGCTACAAATCAAAACCTCCTGTACAGTGATACATAATGGGACAAGTAACTAGTAAAGTAGATCTGAAATAAGCAGGTGGTGAAAGTAAAATTATTGTGTTATTTTAGTAGTATCTGGAGGCTACTTCAAAAAAATCATTAAAAAGCTGTATGTTGAATAAATGGGCCCAAAGAGCACTCTAAACTCTTAGAAGTAACAATGTGCCCTGGATGTCCCTGTTCTGTGCTGCCTTGCATAATTAAGGTGCCTAATGAATACTAATACATGGATTCAGTGAATGCAGCTTTCGGACAGTGTAAGAAAATCATTGTATTTGGTCGAATATGATTATAAACTTTTTGGTAACCTTTCATAATGTCTTCATAAGAACTGCATTTAAAACTAAGATTAAAGGTTAGAGAAAAAAAAGATGTTCATGTATTGCTGGTTAGTTGCATAGACTGTATAAAGAAGTGAAGTATGTCAGTGTGACGTCACCCATAGCGTTCAGCTCCAGTCAAATAAACCTCATCAAGGCTAGAAGTTATAGGGGTGAATTTGGAGCAGTCCCATATTTGCAACCAAAGAGCCAGTCCAAAATGTTAAAAGTAACATCCCTTCCCATCTGCATTGTTTAGCAACACTGTCAATGAAACCTGTTGCTAACACTAGCAAAAGTGACCTCAGGGACAGAGGCGCCTGATTTGTCTGTTATTAATGTTCATATCTTGATATATGGACAAAATAGCGAAATACAAACCCCAGGATCATGTAGAGTGGGTTAATATGAACATTTTAAGACCAAAATGACGAGCCTGACAGCAGCAGTTACAGAGAGAGAGGTTTTCAATAGAATGTGAGAGCTCATTTTATCTACAAATTAATCACACAGAGAACTGACCAAGGCTCAGGTGTGTTTAAAATGGTTCAAACTGAGAGTGGGAGTGTGTTTACCCTTTGGAATTATGCATAATCAAAATAACACGTTGCACTACAATAATAGTACTGGTAATTAAAAATCAAATTATTATTATGATGCCAAATATGTTTTTTGTTAAACAAATCTCTCTCTTGTGTTGCCTACCCTGCTTGCTGTGATAAAATGCATATAAATTAGAAAGAAAAATGTCAAACCCACATGTAATGAGCTTGTTCTAAAAATTACAAAACAAAAATGAGTTGTGGTTATTGGAGAAGTTCACTGAAAAAGGACTTCTAGCTGCATGGAGCTCACCACTGTGATGTAACTCACCCTTTTGTTCCGTAGCTTGTTTTTGGTGGTAGATTTTCCATCATTACATTTGCAGTATCTCTGAAGCCTTTACATATTCACTCAGTTCTGATGTAGTGGAGAATTCTTAGAGATGTGTTGTTCTTTGAAGGCCAATACACAAACCCTACGCAACAAACGGTCCGTGTGATTTCACTGCATTACTGGCTTGAATACACTTCCATTTATCTCTGTCCAGCCTCAGATTCATCATTGTTTGTGAATGGTGCTCATTATATCCACTGTCTATAGCAATTAGCATCACCAGCACTTCATACTGTTTTACAGTCCTGCAATCGCCATGTTTAGTTTAGTTCAAGAAAATGGCTATTATTAGATTTTTGGCAGGCAACACATTTTAATCTAATCAAATCTGTCGGCCCATTTTGCAGAAAAGAGTTTTTTTTTTAATTCACAAAAAATTAATGTAGTTAGTCAGCTGTTTAATGAGCACTTCGAGCAAGCACAAACTGAAAATGAATGTTATTAAGCATAAAATGCATGGAGGAACGTGAAATGAAGGTTACTGAGATACTGACCTGGAGGGTAGCACTGCCAAAAGGTTTTGATTACTGTACAAATGGTATTAAGTTAACTGATTAAAAAACGCAAAGTATAGACAAGCCAGTTGGCCGAGTCCTGTCTTCATGGCGTATGGGGCTATTGTAGGTTCACTGCTTGTCTGGTAGGCATGTATCTGTTTGACTGCGTCTGTTGGCCACACTTGCAGAAGTCACTCATGGATACATATGACAGTTTGGTTGTGTGACTATTCTATGTGGCCTGTTTATTATGAGCAGACACAAAACTGTCAGTAGAAGAGCTTGAATGATGGAGAGGAGGACGTGTGTCTCTTGTTCATGTGGAGTGTCTGCCACACACCATTGCTTCTCACAATCAGATTCCTATTCAGTTAATTTCTCTCTTCATTTCTGCATTCACAACACAATATGTGAAGGTCTGATATACATCACACATGTCATTATCAGTGGTGTTACCTATTTTGCTCTAGTGCTCCCTTGGGTTCCTCCGCTCGGTGCTGCAGGCTCCAGGCTTCATTGAAATGCCGAACACTGTCCAGGCACAAGCTTATTAAACTTCTCATTTCTTTTTCAAACTGTCAAGACTCAAAGTGATCGCTAATGTTAAAAAGCTGCCCTGAACAACAGAGGTGGAAGAGGGATGTTGAGCTAAAGCATATGGGTTTAACAGTACTTTAGTGCCACTTTTATTTTGTCAAGTTTCCTAAGAAACAGGCCTTGAGTTTAGGTTTGTTTATCTGGCTTGTTGTAGATTTTTAGTTACATAGTTTACGCAGTAATAAAACAGCACACCCCTGTTTTACATTTACAGCTGCAACACTCCACACAGGAAATACATTAAAGAAAGTAATTATTAACCATTCATAAACAATACACCCAATAAAACCCACACAAACTACACCCAATAAAACCCACACAAACGACACCCAATAAAACCCACACAAACTACACCCAAAAAACCCACACAAACTACACCCAATAAAACCCACACAAACTACACCCAAAAAACCCACACAAACTACACCCAATAAAACAACATACAAACTACACCCAAAAAACACACAAACTACACCCAATAAAACCCATACAAACTACACCCCAAAAAAAACATACAAACTACACCCAAAAAACACACAAACTACACTCAATAAAACCCACACAAACTACACCCCCAAAAAACAAACAAACTACACCCAAAAAACCCACACAAACTACACCCAATAATACCCTTACAAACTACACCGAATAAAACCCATACAAACTACACCCAATAATACCCTTACAAACTACACCCAATAATACCCATACAAACTACACCCAATAAAACCCATACAAACTACACCCAATAAAACCCATACAAACTACACCCAATAAAACCCATACAAACTACACCCAAAAAACTATACAAACTACACCAGATAAAACCCATACAAAGTACCCTCAATAAAATTCACACAAACTACACCCAATAAAACATATACTAACTACACGCAAAAAACATACAAACTACACCCAATAAAACATATACTAACTACACGCAAAAAACATACAAACTACACCCCAAAAAACATACAAACTACACACAAAAAACATACAAACTACACCCAATAAAACCCATACAAACTACGCCCAATAAAATCAACACAAACTACACCCAATGAAACCCATACAAACTGCACCCAATAAAACCCACACAAACTACACCCAAAAAACCACACAAACTACACCCAAAAAAAACACACAAACTACACCCAATGAAACCCATACAAACTACACCAAAAAACCATACAAACTACACCCAAAAAAACTACACCCAATAATACCCTTACAAACTACACTCAATAAAATCCACACAAACTACACCCAATAAAACCCATACAAACTACACCCAATAAAACCCATACAAACTACACCCAATAAAACCCATACAAACTACACCCCAAAAAAACATACAAACTACACCCAAAAAACCCATACAAACTACACCCAATAATACCAATACAAATTACACCCAAAAACCCCCACACAAACTACACCCAATAAAACCCATACAAACTACAACCAATACTACCCATGTGTGGCAGTCGAGGGGTTAACAAGCTGTTAACAAACATCAATAGAAAATAAGTGTTGCAACAGCACCACCCCACATCTAGTTTGGGGAATAAAGCCTAAGTATAGGGCACACAGGTTTGCTCATCGATGGAGGCAAGTGAGTTCCAGTTTAAACAGTGGCATTTATTATAAATTGCATAAAGCTGGAGTTAGAACTTCTGATTGTTATAATTTCATTCACTATAAAAAGACCAGTACAATGTTCACTTGAACAGTTTGGTTATTTATGTTAATAGCTTACAATTACTTTCCAGCCATTGAGTTACAAGTTTTACATTTTAAAGTTCAGTTTCATCATTAGGGCAAAAAGGAACCAAAAGGCGAAGGCCACACAGCAGGATGCACTGCAGGGTGTAGCTGATTTAAACCCCATAACCTGAGAAATAACTGACATTATTCTGTAGCTGGTTGAAATATTTCATTCTGATGCAAGCATGACGTCACCACAGACAGGGGAGCAGGCCATTGCCCACAGCAGAGGGCCATGAGGGCTGCAGAGCCGGGCCCTCAGCTACACCTCAGCACAAAATTTACAACAAATAACTTAGAGTAGTTCACCAAAATGTTAGAATTTAATTTATTAAATCAACTTACCTAGCATCATAGAGAACAGGCCAGACAAGAGCAAGTGGAAGTGAGCAAGTCAGAGGAAGATCAAAGAATGCTGGGAAACTTTATAGTTTTTGCTCTACTGCCACCTGCTGTTTGCTCCACAATGTCCACCCTACTACACATCCAAACTAAACCCAATAATACTCATACAAACAAAACCCAATAAAATCCATACATAATATTAAACTTATTAAATAAACATAATGCTAAAATAAATGTGTCTTTACCCGGGCAGTTTACATTCACATCTACTTGTGCTTTTCAGTATTAATCCATACCTCTACATGAGCTTCCTGTGATATTGAGTTGAGCCAGCCATCAGAAAGGGCACTGGGCATTAAAAAACAAACAAACAAAAAAACAAAAAAAATTCTAATTCTAATTTCTGAGCAGCAAGAAACAGATGGTTTGAATCCAAAGACGTGATCATACAAGTAGAAATGGGTAGAGATCCATTTCTACCTGTTTGTTTGCCCAACATGTTTTGCAGCTCGAGTGTGCAGAAATCCCAGTGGTGCGGATTAGTGAGTAATGGCCTGCTCTGAAGCATTAGTCTAATGGTGGCCCACCTGCCAGGCTCACTCCACTGTATACGCTTGGTGCCCCGGTAAACAGAACTGCATGAAGAAATTTAATTAGACTGGTTTACAGATGCCAGTTCAGATGGAAAAGAAAGACGCATGAAATGAACCACTTTGAGAAATAATTACTTTTTATTCTATTTCCTTGTACAAAAGTTTAGTGAATTTATGTCTGAGGTGAAATAGTTTTAAAGAGTCTTTTTCTGCTTCTGTCAGTGTCAAACCATTTTGTTCAAACTTCCTGCTTAGCCATGCCTGACGTCCAGGTCACTGTGTGCTCACTAAAACCCTGGTTCTGTAGCTTTCTGTGTCAAACGCCTCCTGCTTGCAGACAGCCGAAGTTTGAGAATAAAGTAGAGTTTACATCTCTTGAAAGGTTTTGATTATTTGGAAAACTTTGTGTATAATATTTAATAAAAATGTGCATAAAATTAAATATAGTTTGAATTCCAAATATGAGCTTCATTTGGCTGGAGCCGAACATTATGGATGATGTCACACTCACTTAGTCCACTTCTTTACACAGTTTATGGTCTGTACCTCCATTAAAACAAGTGTGTGGCATTATACTCCACATTCACACAGACGAGGTGGGTCTGAAGTGTCTTACCCAAGGACGCAACAACAGTGTCACATGGCCACACCTGAGCCACACTTCACTTTACAGTTCATCTTTTTATTTAAACATGCAATTATCAGGCTAATTTGTCTTTCTGTTTTACTGTTACTTGGACATCCGTAATTGAGGATTTGCTGTTATAAGCTTATTTTTCTATGGTGGCAAGAGACCTTATTAAACGAGGAGAATGTGAGGTCAATTTTTCATTATTTTTTCTCCATTTGCCTTTGTTTCATTAATTTTAACATCCTGTCTCGCAGTCTGATTGGCATTCATAAGACATCACAAAAGGCGTCTTTGGTGAAACTCTACTTATTTATGCAAGAGCTATAAAACATGTAGGACATTCATGACATCACTGAAGGTATTACATGTGATCTAATTGAGCAAGGGATGTTTTGCATGTCCCATTTAATCTATCACTTTTGTACACTATAGGGAAATAACAATGATAAACTTGCATGATGCAAATCGACTGTATTGTGAGGGGTTCATGGAGCTGGGAATCTGGGCCATCTCATCTTATTTGTGAATGTGATTGACAAGAAATTCCTCATAAACTCTGTGATCTCTCCACGCACTGGTCTTTGTCACTGATTGCATTACCATACTATAGTGGCGTGGCTAAACGTCCCACATTTTGATATAGTTCTGATAGATAACTTTCTGTGGGCGGCTTTGTGTGTCAGTTAATAATACTGCAGCCCCAGCTCTCTATGGCAACAGTGAAAGGTGCTTGATGTTAATTACGAGAGCAGAATGGATCTCCACTTCTCTTGACACACATTCAGACACTCCAGCGACGTGATGGGGCCACTGATACAGCACCTACACAAGGATTCATCGTTTACACAAAACAACTTTAGTGATTTGCATGATGCTAATTTTTGTAGGAAAAAAAAAAAAAAAGTTTTTTTTCTATGATCTATTTTCTGTTATATCTACAAGTCTCCACTTTGGTCTTCCTTTAGCCTACACATGCTATATGTTATAATTATAGTTGTTGATGATGTGTTGATGACTGATGTCGTCACAATCAGATTTACAAACATGTAAATCAGGTGTCAGTACATTTGGCCCCGGGTCAATTTCTCTCCAAAGTCTGTGTGAAAATAGCTCTAATAGTATGAAATAAAAAGCTGGTTTTGTATTGTTTTTTTATCCTTATTCTGGTTCCCCAATTTTAAATGGATTGAAGTCAGTAAATTTCTTACCATTTCTTACCACTCTGTTTGAGCGAGTCTTTCGTCCCGTAGTCTGGAGCAAACCATTTTGCTCCTTTAGCGTTGGTCTTCCTTTAATTAAAAGTCTGAAAGTCCAGTTTAGAAAACAACTTGAGCTTTAATATGTAATCTTCCTCCATTTAAAAAGTAAGGCCAGACAAGAAGAAAAAAGTGAACAGATTGCTAAACTTGATTTGCTAATTCTAAATTGTTATTCTGCGGGAGTTACAAGAATCCCTGGGCCCATACTACTATTTCAACGGTAAACTGAAAAATTCAGTGATTTTGAATAAAAAAAGAATTAAAATTGCAAAGTTAAATAGAAAATAACTTTATAGTACAAATCACTGGATAAATATAACCATTTCATTTTTTTCTGTGATGACAGGTGAGGCGTCACTGATGTTAGATTTATAGTAATATGTTCACTATCAAACCTACTCAATGTGGCCTCTTTGACATTTAAAACCCCAAAAGCATCTAACAAACTATCTCATATAAATGCTTTTCCAGAAGTAATCAGGGGATAGAGCACTGCCCATCAACCTAGTGGTTGGAAGATCGATTCGTGCTCAGACCAAGCTCTGTATTTGCTCTCTCTCTCAAGCTCTCTTAAGCAAAACACTTCACACCTTGTCTAGTATGAATGTGGTGTGTGAGTGGTTATGTCAGTGGCTACAATAGTAGCTTAACACCTCCAAGTATGCAGTGAATAAATAATGACCATAGTGTAATGCTTTGAGAGGCCTCGACGAGCCTGTAAAGTGCACCACCGGAGTAAGGCATTATTATCTGGAGTTAGATAAGAGCTAAGGTAAGATGAGAGAAGATTTATTTGTCCCACAATGTGGAAATTACAGGAGTTAAGATGTGAATGTATCTATAGTGACATTTCTGTCACTATAGTGATGTAAGCAAAGCTGTCACTAAGACGACCTCCACCTATCGCATGTTCACAAGCAAAAGTGTCTTGCCAACTGGCACACTGGCAGTCTATATGCAGCAGCAGGCTGGCTTTACCATAAACCCAAATCTTTTTCATAGACATTTTGTGTGCGTCTCTGGAGCTGCAGAGGAGGTGATCTATAGGCCGAGGCAGTACAGCATTAGAAAGCACAACAGTTCGGTTTAAGTGGATAATCTCGTCCTCCACACTCCTCTGTTTGTTTTATTCAGGGATCGGTCTTTGTCCACTTTGGCAGGGGCTTTAATTACTTTGCATTGCCACCAGTGTTTTGTTCGCTCTGGTATATTGTTGTTCCTTTGTACAGTGGTCGTGTGAGGGTGGCTCATTTATAACACAGACAGTGCTGTAGTTACAAGGGCTTATCTGTAACTGTGTTTGGTGTACAGAAGGCTGTGCACTGTTAGCTTTATAAAACATTATTGGTTATTACTTTTCTCCAATTCGGGCCCTGATGGTGTTTTTCTCCCAGCTCTATTTTGGATTTGTGTTCCTAATCGTGTTTCTCGGCTTTCTTGTTTTATTGTCTTGTTCTGATGGTTGCTGAAGTCCACAAACATTAAACACATAAAAATCTCAACAGTGAAGGCTATGCTCAGAGTTAAATTAAAAAATACTGTATTTTCAGTCACACATGTCCAGTCCATTTGTCCCCTTTGTCCCATAAGTCACATGCACTTTGTCCTGGGTTTGAGCCCACAAACAGAATATTAAACATTTTTTCTTTGTATAAGTCAGCTTTCATTCATCAACATATACATATGACTCATGTTTGAGAACAAATAGGGCTACACTCTTTGTAGAGATGTTGTGCTATTCCTTCATATTTTATTTAAGGCTTAGTTATTAATCCTTCACTCTCTCTGTAATTACTCTCTGGTGAGTTGGGCTTTTTTTTCACACCAGGTTTGTTAACCCTTGCTTTTCAGTAGCTCAACACAATAAATGTCAAAATGTTTGTTTTATTGCTTATTATTTATCATGCGTTGCTATGGTTATGAAAAGAAAACTTTCTCTCTTGCAGGTTTTGTTTATGTTTTTATGCCTTGGTTTTGTTTGGGTGTGTTCCTATAGTCAAATTTTTTTTATTTTATTTATTTATTTATTTTTTTTAATATGTACGTATATTTAGTGCCATACCCAGATAGGACTTTTTTCTGTCTTCTCAATATATATTTTTATGTTTATGTTTATTTATGAAATATGGGATAGTGTCTGAATAAATGATATTATTGCATTACCTTATAGTGTTTGCTTAACCGTTTGTCTAAAATGTTTGTGGTCTTGTATCTATTCTGTGTTATATTTCTTTTTTAAGTCGGTCAGTGCAGCTCCATGTGGCTGTGTGTGGTTCTGTGGTGGGTCTCCCTGCAGAAGCAGATAAGGTGACCGTCCACTCTGGGTCAGCTCTGGTCCTATCACACAGACAGCGTGGCTCGCCCTGTGGGTGCTACAGACATATGCTGAACTCAGATCAGATCCACAGGCGCTCCCGCTGCTGACCCCACATCACTGAGCAGGGATTTACATAATTCATGATGGAAAAGGCTGAGCTGCAGAAGATACTGGTGTTTAAAGTTTGTGATAATGTGACCACCAGAGGCATGTCTTAGCCAAAGTAGAATTGTAGATTTGGGGTTAACATTGCAGAGTATTTGCAGCTTCAGTGTACAGCCATAGTTAAACAACAAAGAGGTGCTTGTTTATTAAGGATATTTCCATTTATATTATATTCATATTTTAATGTGTGGAGAGAGGTCACTCTACAAAGCTGAGAAGAACAGCATGCAGTTAAGTATTACAGTCGCATACATCCTAAATGAGCAACTGAACACGCAACTCAAAGTAAAATATGTAAATGACTTGATATTGTATTTTACAAGTGTGCTGTGTTGTAACCTCACCCTTGAGAACGTGTTCTTATTCGTTGTTTGGAAACTGCTTCTATTGTCAATGAATCAAATAATTTATGACTAATATTGATCAGCTGTATTTAACTATTTCATTTTTTATACATTTAAGACCCAGTAAAGAGCTAAGTGTTTAACGTGTAAAGTGTTCAGTATTTGCGATGTATTAACTTGTATATAATGTCAAGGAGAGTGTTATAGATGGAAGGCAGTGCTCATTGTCACAGCATGTCCTGAGCTTCCCTGGAGAGACATTGCAGCCAAAGACCAGCCGAGGACGAGGCAAGGACACGAACAAAACAGTTAGAGGCCGTCTTTGAAAACATTTTATACACAGAGTAGGGTCAATAATAACAATGCATTTGAGATGTGTTATTCTGGCTTACACTGAGCACTACCTCAGACTTCTATGAAAAGAATAATTACAAATAAATATTATAAACTCACAATTTCAGACTCAAATGTATTTTTTAGTACAACCAATCCCTCAGTTTTAATCTGTTAGCTCACAAGGTGATTTTGTAGGCTGTAGGCTTGGTCTGTAATGTTGTGCCCTTTATACATGCAGGTTTCTGTCTTTAGGCTGTTACTTCATGTTATATTGCTACGCCTGCTCCCCTCACTATTGTCAGGGCATATTTAAAGGTTGTCGCCAATTGCACTTGCAGTACTCACTGCTCTAAAATGAGGGATAATTGAAAAAGGTGAAAAAGTATCTTTTTTACATTACATTTTATAGTGTTGTATAACCAACTTTTGCCAGTGCACATCCAGAAAATATATTTTGTCACTTAATTGGTTAGCAGTCGAATTCCCCAAGAGGGAAAACGATGATAGTGAAACTTCTTTTGAGGCACAGTGCAAGAGTCTCACACCAAATAAAAATCTTCTGAAAACGTCGACGGCCTTCGGAAATAGAAATGAATTATTTTGGCTACAACAAAAAGCGAGCTCTGCTCTCCTCTGAGTCACACTGACTTTTTTTTTACCACCTGTCTGTAGTTTTTATGTGCGTGCCAAGGGTTACAGAGTGAGGAGTGAGGGGGATCCATCAGTGCACACTAAAAACTCTGCTGGACTCATAAATAAGGCAGGTAGATGAATTAGGGAGTTAAATCAGCAGTGGTTGTTAAAGTCACAGGCTACAGACGGAGGTGAAATACTCCACAGTGGTCCTAGCGTGGCACCCCCAGAGGGCTGCTCTCACACTGCACGTCAAACAGGAAGGATTTGTGTGTTTTTGTGTATCCATTGGTCCAGAATGATGTGACAGGATCTTGTGTGGCAAAACTGCCACATGATTGTGCACAGATGAGAAAAATAATCTTTAAATGTTTTCCATGTTTCCATTTGGCTTGAACCAAAGGGGTGTTAAGTGCTGGCCAGTTACTTTTCCTGAGAAGCTGTAGTCCCAAAAAGCAGTCCTACATAGACTGCAAAACAGCTAAATAAAGTAAATCGAAAAGGGCAAAGCCAAAATTATGAACTGAACCCCACAAATTATTCATGATAAATTATGCCAACGTCTCGTCTTACTTTGGTCTCGTGGACCCAATCTCATCTTGTGGAAATTGTGTCTCGTCCCACCCCTAGTTGCCATAGCGATTAACAATTTAAAACTAAAAATGATATCTTTTGAAAGGGAAAAGTCCTCAAAATGTTGCATAAAACAGAAACTTGAAACCCATAGGCAGTGTGACAAATTCAGTTGTAAGAGTTAATATAATTCTCTTCCTTATACTGTATCGGTTTTGTGGGCTGTTATATCTCCAGCGAGTATTCGAGCATTTTTGGTATATTTTACTAATTTATTTTGTGACAGCGGTAAAATTGTGTTGCTGTGTTGAGAAAGGAAACTTGTTTGTGCAGTACTTTGAAATAGTCACTGTTTTCATGATTAAATTGAGTGTATTTTTTGACAAATAAAAAAATAAAAATTAAATAAAAATCCCCAAACCCCGAGCTGTGCAGATATTCTTGTTGTCTCGCTGAGTAAGACACCACCATGGACCACAATCACAATAATGAGGCTGCATCAGGAAGGGCATCTGGCGTAAAACTGTCAAATCATCATCTGACTGGTTTGTTCTCCAGGTTCCTGGCAAAAAGGAGCAGTTGAAGAACAAAATAACTAAAAACTAAAGTGTAAGGTGCTGCAGTGATTAGCCCTCGATAGTCAACAGGTTCCAGGGTTTGACTCAAAGACCATTCAAAGACCATGTGGGGGCTTTGTGTGCAGATTGCATTCTTCTCCACCTCAGGAAGCAGTGCAGTTTGTGCCAAAAAACCTTTCTTCAATACCCAACCCACTACAGTGCCAGAAATTGGGCAAAACTTGTCTCATATTGATTTGCAGAGCTCAATTTTCCTCATCAGTCTTGACAATCCTTGTTTGACAGTAACTAGTTCCTTCAGTGGACATGGCTTCAGCCGGAGTAGATGTAACGCTCTAGTGTAATTATTTTTCTCCTCAGTGTCAAAGCAAAAAGAGACATCAGCGTAGAGCTTTGAGATAACCAGGCCCACAGGCTGCTGCTGAACCAGAGCGAGCATGGCTAATGCACACACCGGGATCAAAGCTAGCCCCTTCAGTAACATGCAGCTATTTCAGGCCCAGCGTCAGTGAACATGGAGCTATGAAGGCTCACGCAACATGAAAGCATCACCATGTAACCTAACTAAATAGATTTTTGTGTTTGTGTGAGACATAACTCAACCATCATTTATTCTTTTTATACCATTGTAGTTATTCAAGTACTCTTTGAACTGTATGTGGACACAGGCAGCAAACCTCATTTGGCGTGTACATTTTAGATTTTCATTGCTTTTAAATAGTTACTTATTATTGTTGTGATCCATCTCTGATTTTCCTAACACTCTTTTATCAGGAGTGTCTTTCCTAAATGCAGTGTCTTTTACGTCAACAATTGGGAAAGGTTAAAGCATCTCCAGCTAAATGCTTACAGTCATTGACAGAGGATATTCTGTAGTGTATTCAGCTTTGGCCCATGCAGAGAAAGTAGTTAAACAGCCCGACAAAGTCTATTATTTATTTCTGGCTTCACTGAGTGTAATTGCTCACAGTCAGCAGTGCGTCCTAGAGCCTGGATAACTCTCTCATTCACTCTGTCCCAGCTTCATTAACAGCACAGCGACTCCTTCACAGCGGCTCCATGGTTCTGTGGGCTTAACTGCACTCACATGACTATCAATCACGTGACCATCAGTCACATGACCATCTGTCACACATTAAGAGTTGGGGTCGGTAAGATTCATACCTCACTGTGCCGTGGGCTAGGTGCTAAAACAAGGTGACAAAACAGATCTAAAATAACAAAGGAATTAATTAGCATTTATTTCTGTTCTAGTGTTTCGGAAAGACTCTTATCATGTCAGCTGCTCATGATATAATTTAATCTAAACAATACCACCATCAGAGTTTTGCCTGTATCTATGTCGCTGTATCAGTGTTGCCAGGTACGAGGTTTGTCACTCTTGTCTGAGGGTCTGGCGATAGATATTTTCCAAGTAAAACACACTGATGATAGCCCTGATTTTTTGTGACAAATTTTTATATTCAAAGCCATCAGTGCTATGGAGCTTTTATTTGTGCAAGAGAGAGGGGAGCGGACAGGTCTGTGTCACTGGAGAAGCGATACTAACAGTGGAACATGAAGCCGCACCATCCAGTCTGCAGGTTTTGGGTGTTTTTTTCAGATGCTCTTGCTCTGGTTGGGTTGCTGAAGCCTGGCAACCCTGAATTGGCTTTTAAAGTTGCTTGACTCTGTGGAGATGTTATTGCTTTACCTGAAATGTTCCACAGTATGGCAATAAATGTATTTGCATTTATCCAATTAGACATGTTTTTTATCATTTCAAAACACCTTGAAATACATGCATTCTTACTACAAGCTGGGCCGGCTCTCCATGGATCTAACCTGTAACTTGGCCTGAAGACATCTGTTGCTTGCTTTGTGTGGTCATACCTACTTGTCAAAGCACAAACTTCCACATCTCAGAAGCTAAGCAATGCCGGTCTTGGTAAGTACTTGGATGGGGGACTGCTGGGAATACTGCTCTAGTGGAAACTGTCATTGTGCTTAGGTAAGACACATGGCCTTGCATTATTGCCTTGTTAGTATTGTCTTGCCTTTTTTGTGGTGTGCACGTGCAATGTGCTTGTTTTTGCCTCGTTTCACCAGTCAGTTTATATGTTGATGGTTTTCAAAGTCTCCTCACACATATAAATATAATCTTTCCTTTAATGATGTGGACACAGGAGTCGTAACTAATCGAATGCACTTTCATCAGTGCCGTGTCCTACTGCAACATCAGATGTTGTACAGTTTATAGTAGACCTTACATCGGAAAATATAATGCTTCAAAGAGTGTGTGGGTTTGGAAAAACAAGAGTTTGTGTCTTTGATAAAGTGTAGAGCCTCAGACAGCAGGTTGTTACTAATGAGTCACTCTTAACAAGGTCTTAGGTCCTAATACAAAAGAGTGTATTTTGTAAGGAGCGCTCCACTCTGCAGTGACAGTTTAATCTACAGTACACTCACATGTTTGTGCTTTCATTTGGCTTGTTGTCACTGTTAGCGACCTTCTTCTTTTTCTTAGAGTAGAGTCATGCAGTGAGATATGTTGTTTTTCATCAGCTCAGTGGTTTTGAGAGAGTAATTGAGTCAAAGTATTTTTGTATAAATGTTGAAGTTAGTAATTGCAGTGCAAAATTATGCTTTCTAATGTATTTATTGTACTTACTGGTGTTATCCTTATCCCTGGTGTAACCTCAGACGGACATCTTTTTCACCCACAAAAGCACAATGTGATTCCTTCTGCATGTATTATAAAATACAAAATGTATTTCTGCAAATATTGCCTTTTTATGACTGGTTGCCATGTTTGTATTGGTTTGTTTGGGCACTTCACCTTTGGCTTCTGTCCAGACCACACTGCTGTCCTGTGATTGCACTGGTCATCCAAGTCCAAACGCAGCTGCGGGAGAGGTTCAAGATGGATTCTCCTAAGTTTGTGTGAACTCACAACCATTGTGGGAATTTCTCTTGCTGTGAAAGGTAAAGGTTAGTAAGAAAGAAGGAGAAACTGGCCCAAGTGAAACTGTCAGTCTCACTGTGTGTTTTTCTGTGCTGTTGATACTGTTCATCAGTTCCTCTCCACTGGGCCATGCAATCAAGTCATTCACACACCTGGCCTCGTTAATGTACAGATTTGAAGGTAATTATTGGCTTTCACCAGAACTACACATACAAACGTGTATCAAAAATATTGCAATATTAGCTTGTGGGGGAACAACTAAAAGATGAAAACAAAGTCATCAAAAGGAGCGATCAAAGTTTTCTCATTTCCTCAACTCATTTTTGTTTGATTACACGTTTAAAAATTAGTTTGTTTTCTTTTTTCTGTAAATACCCAGGGACCCAGCACCTGCTCCTGTATGGCCCTCAGGTGTGATTCAGTTTGACTGTTAGAGAAAGGAGTACAATGTGATGCTGAGAGAGTGTTTGTTTACTTCCTCTGGCTCTGACTTATAATGCCTTCCCTCTTGCCTCTCTCCATCACTGCAGTGTGGCTTTGCTCTCACCCACTCATCTCTGCGCACACAGATGCAGAGCAGGTCCTTAGCTCCTCTCTTAAATCATCTGCACTTCCCATTTGTTCCTCCTCGAGTTAAGAAGGGCCGCTCCACAGTGAAGCCCTCAGCAGCTGTCATCTGCCTACCAATCGCTCCTCAATTTGCTGTTCATGCACCGTTAAAACATTGCATCGCATTATATTAACCCGCGGAGACAGGCCCATTGGAAGTATATCATTGGCAGAGATTTGGCTAACTAAAATGATGAATCCTCGCTGCACAAGCTCAACTTTAAATCCTGAGTGTCTTTTATTATAGTAAATAAATAAAATCTGCACTCTCCTCTCCATCAGTGTTGGCCTCTTTTACAGCGCTCTGAATCAGGGCAGAGGCAGGCTGTCATTAAAATCAAATTAACCCCAAAACAGAACTTTGACAAGGGTCATTATCAATCTCAATGTGGTTCAGTTTAAGAGTGAGACAGACCACGCCCTCTTCACATAATGCATTACTCCTTCAAAGAAGCTGATCTGGTGGAACGCTGTGACCATCTGTATAATGCAGCCTCGGTAACATCAGATTTGAACTTAATTAATTGGCTCTGTGCACAGTAGCACACGAGCTAGCTCACCATGTCTCAAAGCTAACAGTCACTTTTATAAAAATTAGAAAATGCAAAATAAACAACCTATTAAAATACAAATGAATTACAATAAAGAATAACCACTTTTTTGTATATGTTTGAATACTTCAGTTTGTGGTGTTGTATTTATTATGCCTCAAAATTCGCATTAGCGTTAGCACTAAGACACAAACATCCCTCTTTCTAAACACTGAAGCATCCTTAATTGAAGTTTTCATTATATTTGTGTAGTGTTTAACATGTTGTCAGTGACATCCACCTGCAGCTCTCTCTCCACTGCCTGATCTTTATATATTTATTCATTTTATCGTGAATCTGCAAAAACCTGATAGAGAGAAAACTGGACAGGAAGTAGTGATGCTAACAGTGCGGCTGCTGTGTGCTGTTGTGCACACAGCCGACGAAAGGTGATGCAGCTTGTCTAGAGAAGGTTCCGCCATCCGCTTGTTTCCATGGAGATGTTATTGCTTTACTGTGAATGTTCCACAGCATGGCATTAAAGGTATATATTACAGATCTGTGGAAGAATTCATGTCTTAAAAATGTTCTTTCTTTTTTGCCTACCTATTTCATAAAATCAAAATAGATCACTTTAAACCATACTGTGGGACATTCCAGGCTAAACAAGAACATCACCATGAATCTGCAGCAGAAAAGTTACAGTGATCTAAAGCACAGTGTGAACATTTTTCTATTTAAAAATACGATGCAGTTAGTTTGTAATGTAGATTGCTCTGCCTCATATTTCCATAACATCCCGAGACATTTATTGTGTCTTTATGTAAGCGGCCCTGATCTTTACTTTAGTGACAGCCTTGTTATTCCACAGACACCGTACAATGGCACTTGCTATTTTAGGAAAACTACATTTCACCGATATCTAAGCGCTTGCTATAGCAGAATTCCTTTTGTTGCATTGAGAATAAAAACTTGTCAAAAACAAACTTGTGTGACTTGATAACAGAAGAAAAAACTGTCTTAAAACTTTTGCAGACAATAATAATAGTGACTCCAGCTACACATAATAGAGGTTAAAAGGTTGATCAGCATCCTGATTTACAGCTATTTTGATAAAAAAGATAAAAATATGGTTTTAAAGGTTCACTACGTAACTTTTCTGGTCAAGGGTCCGCCTCCTGCTCGTCTCCCAGGAAATGTTACTATATTGCCTTGAATGTTCCGCAGTGTGGCATTCAACTTGAACATCTTGCATTCAATTACAGGTTCAAAAATGCTTTCCAGGCAAAGCAAAACCCTCTCCATGATGACAGCCAGGTGGTTTCTAGCAGTAAAGTTCCATAGTGTAACTTTAAGTATCAGTCATAAATACAGTACCCAGGAGGAGCTCTGCTTAATCAGCTGTAGTTGTAAGTAAAGTATTTGGTTTGCTCTTTGTGGAAGAGAACGCAGTGAAGGTCACGCAGCGTGATGAGGAGGAGGTTATTCCTGGGCGAGCCGTAGCTCTGAGCCGTAGCTCTGAGCCGTAGCTCTGAGCCGTAGCTCTGAGCCGTAGCTCTGAGCCGTAGCTCTGAGCCATAGCACTGATTGTAGAATGATTGCTCCCTGATATCCTGAGCTGCTCACTTTGAAGTGTGGGGCAGCAGAGTTGTGGCAGCACACGCTGACTGCACATCTGGGTCCTGTTCTTATGTCGGCTTAAACCAATCACACACCGGTTTGTTGACAGGAAGGAAAGTGCCCAAGGTTTTCTCTGCCCGCAAGCTTCTTTTTTTATCAGGTTAGTAATGTGAATCTTCGAAGTCGCTGCTGATTAAGGCTGTGTGGACATAAAGGAACTTTGATGTTTTCTCAGCATACATTTATATTTAGGTTGAGAAGATATGTCAGACATGTACTTTTTGTGTATGGCTAGTTTTCTCCTATTTCACACTACATTGCCTTTAAATATAAATACTCTATATGATCTGAATTTGTTGTGTTCATAAATGATCCACTCGGTAGGCTATCTAGGTTTTGTTCAAACTTTACTCAAGTTATATTTTGGGCATCCTTTTTGAAGTGACACCCAGGGATGGCGAGCAGCTTGTGACTCCTGGATGGTTTATTGCATAAAATTGGAATTTCTAGAAAGACAGTCACCTAAATTTTATTTGCATTGTGACCCAGCGGCTTTAATATTAACATTCATTTGTGTTTATAAGGCCGACCTTGCTTCCTCTCGCTCTTATCTGGTTTAATTTGGCTCCTTGCACAGCCCATTCTGTGCCGCTGCAGGCTACAATGATGGAGTGAGAGAGTGTCTTATTGTTTGTCATGAAAATGGGATTTGTGCAGATGGATGGAGGGATTCTGGAGGAGAGGTGTATAAATATAAGGGCAGCAGCACAGAATGGATGAACTGTTGTGTTTTGTTTTTTTACAACAAGGTACCGGTACTTCCAACTTTTATTTTAAAGGTTATGATTTTCAAGGTGATGTTTTAAAGTAAATATTCCAAGTTATAAATCACCACTCTGTATTGACACAAAAACAATCTAATTTATCATGCTTGCTTAATTAGACTCATTTAGGTTACATTTTATAGTTCCTGTTTGTTTGGTTGATCAGTGAGTGGTAAAGTGGTTCCTGGTCATAGACTGGATATATAAATGGACATATCTAAACTCTGGCTCCAGTTCACTTTACTTTGGAAAATTGTCACCCCTCTCTCTGTAACTACTGTTGTCAGTTGCGTCATTTTGGTCTTAAAATGTTCATATAAACCCACTCATGATCCTGGTATATTTATTTCGCTACTGCATCTGTAACTCAAGATATGGACATTAATAACAAACAAATTAGGCGCCTTCTTTCCCCGAGGTCACTCCCGATAGCATTAGCAACAGGTTTGATTGTTGCGGGCGGGATATTACCTTCAACAACTTCACTCCTGATTGGCTCTTTTGTTGCTATGATACTCGCAGTCGGTAGTGCAAATACAGAACTCAGCTCCAAATTCACCCTCATAACTGCACTAGCCTTGATGAGCTTCATTTGACTGGAGCTGAATGCTGTGGGTGACGTCACACTTACTCAGTCCACGTCTTTATACAGTCTATGTATTTGGTGTAACATAACACATCTTACTTTGCTTTGGAGTCTACATGGTCTTCTAGTTACATGGCCTTATTAGCAAATGCAGTGGAGGATGTTGATGTGCTAAGTGAACTGTAAGTCTGGTAATTCCCCCCCCTGCTCTTTATTCATCCATAAATGAACCAATAACTCCATCCATTATTTGTATTAGCACAATAAAAAATTTTTTTTTTTACCTTTATTTGACAGTAATTGCACACCCGTCTGACTCCCACTGTTGTGTGTATCAGTATATCAATTACACTTTACTGGATAGACGAGTGAGAACCAGACTCCCCCAACTGCTGCCTTGTTTGACAGTATTTTGACACGGTGCCATCTGGAGAAAGGATCGCTGGCATTAGATCATGTTATGAACAGGAAAGAAAATTAACATTTATTACCAACTTTTCAGTAATTACACCACTTCAATGCTAATAATAATATTCAGTCTACATTCATGAGTTTTGTTTGAATCCTAGTATTTGCATTATTACACAAACTTGACTCTTGTGAGCTTCAAGCCATGTTATAATGCTGTTGCATCATCAAAAACATACCTGGGGTTGTGTTTTGTTTCATTCACACATGTTTGAGTGTTATTATTAGTCTGTCTACCTCTCCAAAGCTCAAAATGCTCTGTCCCACCTTATGATGTCATGAAGTGGTAGTTTTCAAGTTAAACTAAACTGCCATCTTTTACCTGTCGTTCAGTTAAGATTGGCAATTCCAAATCTGGAGTTTAAAAACACAGTTGAGCACTTCCTGTATTACCACATGACATCACAAGAACAGTGTGTTTTTTTGTTTGAGAAAAGCACCTAAGCATGGCGGTTTGCGTGTTAAATCTGTGAATGAAACAAAGCACAACTCCAGGTGTGTTTGTGATGAGGAAACAACATTATAACATAGATCAGAAAATAGTGCATTATGGGCCATTTAAGCTAATTTAAAGGACTCGTAATAATAGAACATCTTAAAGTGTTGTATGTTGTGCTTTTGCCGCTAGTTAAACCATTTTTGAATGAGAAGGCAACATAGTAATGCCAGGCCGACGCATTTGTATAGGAAATAGAGGGCACAGATGTATTAGAAAAACAGAGCTAGATCCTTTGGTGTGACTGTTTCTTCTTCAGTGAACACTTGAAAACTGTTTATGTATAAATAGTGTTCCAACTGAAGTGGAGTATATAGTTTTATGGTAATTTCTGACTGATTTGAACTCATTTGACCATGAAAGTCCCTCCTGTTTAGCAAGGTAATTTTTGTGCAAAAGCGCTTTTTCGAAGGTGAGTGGGTTTGAATCCCTAAACTCTGCTCCTTCATCTGAACAAAGGGAGTAGACGACCACAAAGCAAAGTAACCCAGTGAATGGACTAAATCCCCTGACAAAATTAATTTTGTCCTTGCAACATTGTGTGACAGGCGCGCCCGGCTTACACAAGGACGGATTATGGCTCTCGTTTTCTGCAACACTCCTACAATAAAGTGTCTTTGAGCCCGTGTAATTAAACATTTGTCTTGGCTGGGGTTGACAAGAGTCTGAGTTTTTTATGACAACTTAACAAGATTTGATTTTTTGAAATTTTTTTTTATCATTAGCATCATCAGACAACATGATATACTTTTAACAAGTTGTCTTTTTTTTTTTTTTTTTTTTTTTTCTTAATTGAATTTTATTTATAGAGCACATTCAAAAAACTTCAGCTGCCCAAAGTGCTTCACATATAAAAGTAAAAATAACAAAGAAACACAAAAACACAGATACAGATAAAAAAAAAAAAAAAGACAGAGAAGGAACAATTTGTATTGCATTTGTAAACTTCAAAGGTTATGCATGTAAAAAGAAGTATATTTGAAACAGTAATCTAAGAACTGTTCGAAGGAAAAGAAGGACAAGAATTCATTTGTCCTCACTGCTATTACACTTAAATAAGACGACAGTTGGGTGACAGTAGCTCAGTTGGTGGAGTGTTTGTCCACTGATCCAAAGATTAGCAGTTTGAATCTCGCTTATCGACATAAACATTATTGATTGAGCGGTCAGACCCACTGATCCACAGGTTGATGTTATGATTCCAGCGACCACAGATGACTACTGTTGTTGTGTCCTTGGGCAAGACATTTAACCCACTTCACCCCCAGTGTCTGCGTACACTGGTGTATGAATGCGTGTGCGTGAATGGAAAAGCACTATATAAAAATGTGACCATTTACCATTTAAGACATAGCCATGTGTAGATTAGATATTTTGTAAAGCTGGTTTTAGAGGTTGTTTTTTTAATTTGCCATGGACCTGACAGAATGAATGTATGTGTCTGAAACATGTTAAAGATGATTTTCTGTTTCAGATGATAAAACCTCTTGAATTTAATCTTTGAATATTGTTTTATAGGGACGTGGCACCAACTCTATCCCAAGAAGACGATAGTTGTGGATGTAAATATGTAGTTGAGCAGCTCCTCTTTGTATATTTACCAAAATAACTCCTAGCTAAGTTCATTTTTGCAATACAACAAATCAAAAACACTGCAGTAACTAGGAAACATTCACATAGATTTATAGTTTATTTAAATTTACATTTGTCAGAAGATGTAACTAAAGGAGCAAAAACTATCTGTGAAAAGTGTCATCTTTGTTTGCAGTGCTTCTTAAATCAGTGAGACTGCTGTGACTCTGATGATCTCCCCTTGTTAACGCTCACCTCCGTCTGCCATCTCTGTGACAGACGCTAACACAAACACATGGCTCTGTGCTCACGTCCACACTGGTGCTGCTGGAGCTATCCCTTTGTCTTCATTGCATGTAATGGCACTTCCTTATTCACTGTGATCTGTCCACATGTTCCATTAACCACAATGTCAGCTGCACTCAGCACACTGCTGCTTTGCCTGGGATTGGTCACACTGTTTAGCATGTTTTCCACCAGTTTCATTATAACCTTGATGTTAACCTGGAAGCACACTGAGCAATATTTTATTAAATCCGGGGCTAAGGCTAACAAATATTTTAGTGGTCAACTTGTCAAATGTCATTATTATTATTATTATTATTATTATTATTATTTATTATTATTATTATTTTATTTATTTATTTATTTTTTTTTTTATTGTACCCTGTTTAAGAGAAATAAATATACTAACTTGAGGGTCCTTTATAAATAATATTTACACATATTTCACAACTTTTTTTTTTTTTTTTTTTAATATAAATCATCAGAAAATCACTAATTACAACTTCTATACTAAACAGAAACCTAACAAACAAAAATGTGCTAAAAGCTGTAAGATCTTTTTAAGGATGACATGACATGTGCATTGAGTTGCACATAGAGAGCAACACAGCGGCCGTGTGATAAAACATAGCAGTCGGATTGTCATAAAGATGCATTAGAAAAGACTAACAACACACTTGAGAACAATGTGAGAACCCCACGACCTCTGTGTGTCTGGAGTTTTCTCAAGAATGCCTTAAGTTGTTATTGCGAATTGAAAGCAGCTATATAAATGTTATAAGACGCTGTAACACCTCCACGAATGTCAACAAGTTTCAAATTTGTGTATTTTTCATGAATACAATCTCATCATAATGCTCTTTATGCCAGTCACAAGCCTTTTTTAGTCTGGACGTTACCATAGCAATTAACTATTTTAAACAAAATATCCCATCTTCTGAATGATGAAAAGTACTTCATAATGTTCCAAGAAGCTGAAACCCATGGTGAACCCATAATATATTTGTATTAACCTTCAACAAAAATGTTTACAAAATACGTATTCCACAAGAATTCAACATAAGAATGAAAAACATCAGAGAGACGTGTGGTGGATTTGTTGTTGGCTGCAGTTTAGAACCGATTGTCGATCTTCAGTTGTCCAAAGACACATCCAGTCAATAACAGAACACCCAGGAGCCGCTGTGTCCTGCCTGTGTGTAAGTGCACTTTTGTCAGGGTGGAAATCTGAAGACTGCTGCGTTTTCTGCTCTGCCCCTGGAGAAGAGATCGATCCCCAGCTACCAACATAACAGTCCCATACAGTGAAGGAAGGAGCGAGGGAGGAGGGGGCAGGAAGAGGAGGGAGGGAGGAAGAGACAGACAGGAAATGGAAACAAGAAGAATGTTATTTCAAGCCATAAACCAGTTTCTCACAACTGACCTTCAGGTGATCAATAGCGGTACCTGAGCGAGGCAGACAGCATCCCTTCTTCAGAGACAACAAACACTCGGTGGTGTGTTCGGTCATGGAAAAGTCAGAAATGTCACTTTTGTTTGTCTGAGCTTGTAAATCTCGTGTAAAGCAGTGTCCGCTCATTGTGACATTTCAAAAGTTATGTAGCTATCGGAGGATTGGAGAAAAACAACAAACAAACAAAAAAATCAATATTAAAAGTCTCAGAAGTAATTACATATTAGAGCTTGGCAATTAATTGAAATTTGACCATGAATACAATTTCTTATCCATTCAATTACAAAAATGTAATCAAAGAAAACAATTAGCTGGGTGAAAGGGTATACTGGTTTGAAGAGAGGTTTAAATAAGAACTACTGTGCTTGTGTCTGCTATATAGTTACAATCTATTAAAATTTGCACATTTTAAATCGCAATATCCGTGTTAGAAAACAGTGGTACCCATTGGGAGCTTGCACCGGCGTAAAAGTCATCTCAACATAGAGCCAAGTAACTGTCGGCCCCTTCTATGGATAGCTGCAGATCACACTAGCGAGTAGCAGATTTTTTTTCATTTGTGCCAAAATTACTATGCACCACTGTCGAATTCTAAACGTATCATTGATTAAGAAAAAAAACTGAAGAAGGAAATAAGTAGAGAGCAGTGGGCGTATGCCGGTGGCGCTGAAAACAAGGATTGATCGGCAATATGATGTGATGAAAATAAGAGGTTAAAGACTGTTCAAACATGTATGCATCACTCTAAATCCAACTTCGAGAGGGTAATTGAGAAAGGGAAACAAGTGTAACAAGGTTCAAGTCGATTTTGCAGTATAGGTCTGCTTTAAAACATGATTATGATTCACAAACCATAACTAACACATGATAGGGCTGTAGTTAACTAAAGAAATTCTTGGTCGACTAAAGACATGTCCTGCCTTTTGATTAGTGGGCTGAAAAGGGGGGGTGGTAAAAGTGCTAAAAACTATGAGGTATCTCTATGTATCTGACCCAGACTGTACTTACAAAGCTACACCTGCACAGCCGTTCATGCAAAAACAACTATTTAAACTTGTGAATCATGAATCTGCCTTTATACATATATACACAATTAACCATGCTATTATACAAAAAAATACTAAATCTTCAGCTGCCTCTCTAACTTTTCTTTTCTGCTGTCGTTCCATATAAATCATATCCTTGTGATTTCAGTAATGCCTCAAATAATAGCGACTTATGATTTTTCCCTATGATCTGGCACCCTATTACACGTATTAAAAGCTATATGTAATAGATCAGGTTGAGGATCCTGAGGCGCTGGGACTACGCACGCCACCACTTTGGGTCCATCTGATTTATATTGGATTACCAAACAAGTACAAGTGTGGGTTTTATATTAACCATCCAGAGAGCAGAGGTAATAAAAGTAACATCCACATTCAGTGCCGGTCCTCCAGCCTTTTCCGAAGTGAGCGAAGTGGGTGTCAGCGGAGAGAAATTGGATTGTAGAGACAGTGAGTATCAAAAGTTCCAGAGATGTATTTCAGCACTTTAAGGCTATTGAGGGAGCGATGGCAGAAATGAGAGAGGAGCCACTCAGAGCAACAGTGGTCCATCAAAAGAGGAAATAGCCAGAGCTCAAGAGATCCAGTGTAATCATAGAGGAGAGAGCGAGTTTGGAGCCAGGATACAAGTCTCTATTGATGCGTGTATGACTGACAGTTTAATAATAAGGCAAAAGGCTCGGGTAAAGGTGAGTGAATACATTGAATACTTATTTGAGTCAATAGGATGAAAACATTATGAAGGGTTTTATTAAATCATTCATCTAACATACAATAGATGTGTTGGAATGGTAATGGTATGATGTATTATAGAGAAGCTTGACACTTCTCTTCATTTTTATAGATGAGTCTGTGTTTGTGTCTCCAAACTGGTGACACCTCCAGTAACAAGTCAGATCTGCGGAGAGGCTCAACAAATATGTTGGTATGCGTTATTCAATTTAATTCAATCTCTATTAGGAACACAAATTATCTCATTCAGAGTTTCTAAAAAATGGAAAAGGAAAGTGAATGTTTTTCAGTTTAGTTTTGTGTGAGTTTAGTAATAAAAAAAACCCACACCTAAATCTAAATATGTAGTATAACTTTAATGCCATACTGGAAATATGTATGTATGAACTTAATATGATTGACTGAGGTTCAGGAGCAGGACCACGCCCCAACCTCCTCCTGCTCCTCTCCAGCGAAGCACAGCTCATCTCAACCACACCTCTAATTACCCAGAAGCCCTATTTATACAAGTCTATTCTGGCAACACCGTCTGTCTCTCTCAACTGGTCCCTCCCATCCTGTGCTTCTTGTTCATCTTTCAGGCTGTAGACCTTACCATCTACAGAGAGGGAAGAGGGGGTTGGGTCCTGAATCGGCTGGGCTGACTGCTTGAGACGGAGCCCCCATCCTGAGTCTCCACCCAGCCTCCACATCTATTCATATCATCAGTAAATATCTGTATCATATACCTTTGTTGTGGCGTTATCCTTGTTGATGAAACATCTCTATGGAGATAATTATGCATCAGAAAATTTACTCCACCTTTAACTACAAAAAAATATATAGGTTTTTCACCAAATACATTAAAAACTAAAATTTTAAAACTGTGTGTGTCAGTGGCTATGATTTGTCCAGTTTTCTTTTCTTCCATATGACCACTATCAGGTATCAGGATAAAGGCTTGAGGGGGCTCTAGCTCCCCCAAAGATTTTTGTCCCATTGTCATAGGACATTCAGTTTCAACAAAAAAATTTCAAATGGCGACCACAGAGTGATCAAAATAGGACTACAATAAAAAAAAGAATTAGTTTTCTAAATCACTATATTTCAACTTGTTTAAAACAGCAACTCATACACGGTAGGAGGAGAGGGTCCACTCAAATCTATAAAAGGCTCTGAAATTAACATATTAAATGTGGATACACCTCCACTGAAGAAATTAGACTTCCATGTGACATTTCAAACTAGAACTCTCTCTCTTTTTTCGCTGTTACCTGTACTGGCCTGTTCAGAAATAGATGAACTTTCACTTAAGCCCTCCTTGGCTCCATTGTCTCTCCTGTTAGCTGTCAGACAAAAGCTAGGAGCTAGAAGTAAGGCATGAGATGGACCAAGCTTTATCAGTCATATTAAAATGCTTATTATAGCATTTGGTTTGGATTGCAGCAGAAATACCTGCATGAACTTTAACTTTGTCCATAATATACGCTGTGAAGTCAAAATTATAAAGTGATTCACAGAAAATACAAACCCAGAAATTTAAACCCAAGTGATAGAAGACAGTAATAAAATAATGCAAAAATAAATAAATTAATAAATTAATTAATATACAAAAAAATCAAAAATCAAAAATCAAAAAATCAAAATCAAATTAAATGGAAAAAAAAATCTATATATTGTCTTCAAACTACATTTGACAAACTACAATAAACATGTGAATTCAGTGTTGTGAAATAGATACTTCTAATCTACTAATCCCAAATGCTGAAAGAGCAGACAGGTGGAAAGGGTTGCATCATAAACCCTGTGTGTTCTTGGCCTTGTCAGAGTGATATAAGCTGTGTCCACTAGTCAGGGGCCTCCACATTGATTATTACACCTCTGTGAAATATACTGTTTGGATTTCCTAAGAAAGCTTTGGACAGCTCTTCTCATTTACCCTCTGAAGTTGTTTTTGAAATGATTCGTGCATGTTTGAGCAACCTTTAATCACTTATTTTCATGTCATATTGCTGATCAATCCTTGTTCTCATGGCATACACCCATTGCTCTTTAATTACTTTGTTCTCCAATTAAATGTTTGTTATTGATGATACACGTAGGATTCATTTACGCTGTGTAGTCATTTTGGTACAAAAAAAAAAAACAAATTCTACTGCAATATTACACTATACAATATTAAAAGGTGGAGTATAGTGCTCAATGAGAAACCATTCAAAAAGCCACTAAAAGAGCCGACAGAAAATACAAAAATGAAAAAAAAAAACAAAAAAACCTTGCAGGGTAATCTTCCAAAAATGGGGTATACTGTGATAGTTCTGCACTTTGGATAATTATACCATCCTTTCACTTTTTCGGCAATACTCCAATCTCAACCAAGACATTTACTGACATCTTTTTGCACTTTTCTCATGGATTTCAAAAAATATGATCTGATTATTGTTATTGTGCGAAAGTCAAATTAGAATATCACATTTCCTCCATGTTTCCCAGCCCTAACTGCACTTGCAAGCCTCCAGGTTCTCACACAACTTTATTGTCTATGGCGCAGCTGAACTTTTGGTACTGTCTGCCATTTGTAATTTGAGGCTCACACTTTGGTGCGCTATAATTGGACTGCTGTGTTATTGTCTTCTACCTGTGTAATCTCGTCTACAGAAAAGCGCCTGCAGAGCCTCAGAAACTCTATCTACTGTATGAGACACTCCGCCCACACAGCTGACACCGGGCAAACCACGGTGCGCAGCTATTAAGGCTTGTGTCTGATTAGTGTGGCCTCCTAATGCCTCATATCTCATTTTGGATGAGGGCGTTTGTGCTGGATAATTTGTTTTACGTGTTGAAAGAGCAGCAGTTGTTTGAAAGGTGAAGTCAATTTGTCTTTTAAGAACAGGTATTGTAACAGAAATAAATGAGAGGTTATGATGATAATTTTGCTTTATTAGTAGTATGAGTTTTCCTAACTTGTTGTCAAATGCTTCTTAAAGGGCCCACGTTACTCTGTTTTCTGATCTATGTTGTAATGTTGTTTCCTCATCAAACCCTGCATATTTAGGCTCCGTTCTCTCAAACTGCAAACACTCCACCTTGTTTATGTCATTTGGATAATTTCAGCCCTGGAACTGACAAGCTCTACTGAACTAAAGGTAAAAGGTAGATTTTAACTTTATACTTCTCATGACATCACAAGGTGGAACAGAGCATTTTGAGCTTTGGAGATGCAGACAGACTAATAATAAAGGGTTACTCAAACATGACTGAATGAAAACAAAACACAACTCCAGGTATGTTTTTGATGAGGCAAAGTGTCTTAAAGCTCACATAGTCAGTAGTAATAGTTTTGTGTAATAGGACCTTTGTTCAAGGAATGTTAGTGCTTTGCTTGGAATGTTTCACGGTAGAGCTTAATGCTATACCTATCCATCCCCACAGAGACAAACAGAAGATGCCAGTGGGAAAAGTTCAAGGTCATATCTATGCAGAGGCACTTAAGAGTGCATTTTAAATGTATTTTTCTTTTATATTGATGTGGTTGTACTGAAGAAAATCTCAGCCAAAAGCACAGGAGAAAAGGTCTAATTTAATTTGGACTCAGCTGACTGCACTTGTAAAAAGTTGCAATTAAGTTTATCATCATCACCAGCAGAAGAGCGACTGGGAGCCTGTGCCGTTCTCAATGTGACCGCTCGGAGTAATTGGGTATGATCGCACAGGTGCCTCTGGCTGCTGTTACAGGCAAATGTTAACGAGAACGAAGAGGATGAGGGTCTACTTTGAGTCATGATCTTAAAGTAGGACTTCTTCAGCACGTTTAAACACAGAAACACTGAACATCAAAATCACAAAAAATCTAGGAATAATGAAGGAAGGAGTGGGTGATGGTGATAAAAATAAATACCTTGATATTTTATGAGGATTAAATCACTTAAAGGGCCCATATTATACTATTTTCTGATCTATGTTATAATGTTGTTTCTTTATCACAATGTTTTGTTTCGTTTATGAATGTTTAAGATGCAAACCCTGCATATTTAGGCTTATATTTCTGTTCCACCTTGTGATGCCATGTGGTAAGACACGACATGATCCATTGTGTTTTTAAACTTCAGACACCTTCACTAGAATCATTTTTGATAATTTCTGTCCTGGCAATGCCAATCTCTACTGAACTAAAGGTAAAAGGAGCTGTTAACTTGAAAACTACCGCTTCATGACATCACAAGGTGGAGCAGAGTACTTTGAAGTTTGGAGATGTAGACTAATAATAAAGGATCTCAAACATATGAGAATGAAACAAAACACAATGCTGGGTTTTTGATGAGGTAATGACATTCTAACATGGCTTAAAGCTCATAAGAGTCCATTTTATTTAATATAGCACCTTTAATGTCAGAATCATTCTCTACTCTCATTTGAAATATACTGTTGGTTTTAATTTATTACATTTGGCAGCCATTTGTAATTGTTTTTATTATAGATGATATATTTTATATTCAAATTTTGCTCATGTCCAAAACAACATGAATACTTACCACCCAAAAGACAGCTCATCAATTAATTAAATTAGAAAGACCACGGCACTTGCAAATGTATGATATAGTGCCTAGACATGCGCTCCTAAATCTTTACTGTGATGAATGCTGTATAGTAATAACTTCCCCCCACTATGAGAGGTGACCCTTTTATTTTTAACAGAAAATTATAACATTTGTATTAAAACAACCTAATCTGAGCACAGTAACATAGGCCGCTTCGCTGGTCCAATTACACAGTATTATTATATGCGAGGGATTGTCTTTGTTTGACATTGAGCCCTCTGTCTCTGCTGTCTCAAGTTCATGTTATCAGCTCGCTTCATTATAGCGTGTTTTCTTTTACAGGGACCTCCTTAATCCCTTCACTTGGCTGTCAGCCTCTTTGACCTCACTGTGCAGAATGTCTAGAATAATACATTAGAAGCTCCCTGCACTTAATTAATGTGGAAATGTATTCACAGAGGACTTGTATTTAGTGAGCCTACATTTAACACCTGGGGATGCACATACTCGCCAAGTCTTCTCTCTGCTCTTGGGCATTTGATTAGGGGAAAGCCGCTACCATGTTGGCACTTTACCTCACCACTGGCCTAAACTACACACATGGAGATTTATGGGCAGCTTGTTAAGCATTATGGTACTGCAGCTATGTCTTCATTAAACTTTTTTTTTTTTTTTTTTTACCTGACACCTTTTAAAGATGGCTTCAGCGTGAGTAGCATTAGTGAGATAAAGGCATTTGTAGTTTTATAGCTATAATTAGGCTTAAAGGTCCTATATTACGCAAAACGGATTCTTGTGAGCTTTAAGCCATGTTAGAATGTTGTTACCTCCTTAAAATCATACCTGGAGTTGACTTTTGTTTCATTCACACATGTTTGAGTAATTCTTTATTATTAGTCTGTCTACAACTCCAAAGCTCAAAATGCGCTGTTCCACCTTGTGATGTCATGAAGCGATAGTTTTAAAGTTACCAGCTACGTTTTAGCTTTAGTTCTGTAGAGTTTGGCAATTCCAGGGCTGAAATTATCCAAATGATTCTTGTGAAGGTGTATGGAGTTTAAAAACATGGTGGAGCACTTTCTGTATTACCACATGATGACATCAAAAGGAGGAAGTGTTTTCAATTTGAGCAATCCTAGCCTAAATATGCAGGATCTGTGTGAGTGTAACAAAACACAACTCCAGGTATGTTTTTGATGAAGAAACAACATCATAAGATAGATCAGAAAATAGAGTAGTATAAGTTCTTTAAAAACCTGACAGTTTTCAAAGATGGTTTCAATGTGAGTAGCATTAGTGAGGTAAAAGCATTTGTAGTTTTATAGCTATAATTTGGCTTAAGATGTTTAGAGAGAAAAATTGTGTTAGGGAAGCAATTGACACGTAGATTAAAACAATAAAAATAAATTGGCTTATTCATAATGGTCCTCATTAAAGTCTTTGAATGTGCTTGCATAAACAACATTAATGCCTATAAAAAGTGAGCATACGTGCATATGTTTTGTAACATGATCTCACATAATACATAATAGTGTGTTGGTGGAGAGATTTGATATAGATAGACTGACAGTTTTTCCTATCTGGAAGAATAGTTATGCAAAGCTGTTATAAAAGAGTTTTTTTCTCTTGTGAAGTGGGAAAAGCAGTTTTGTTGTCATTTCTGTGTGTGGTTTACCTCCGCTGCCTCACTCTACAGCTCCAGCATAATAGAAATGTCTGTTTTATCTGTACCAGCCTGACAGTTACATAATATTTGAGTTTGCAAAATGAAAGTTTGCAGTGTTTTCAATGCGTTTGTGGCTCAGTTGTCACTATAATCAGCCATTTGACAGACATGTGACTTTGTGTGACTTCTCGGATTTGGTGTAATCCCTGCCTCGAGCTAGCTTATCCCTCTTGGACAGGCACGCTCCAACTTTTGTCCCAGTCTCTTCAGGCTTGTTATTCCAGTGATGTCCATAGACGGCCCCGCCTTTGCTCTGCACATGTCGTATCACTACTGACACGCTTCCCTCTAGTTCTTCATCTAATCTCTTTCTTACCATTTTCACTCTATAAATCTGGCCTCATGCTTTCACTGAAGAAAAGCATGTGTATTATTCACTATCTCAGGATAATTATGCTGCTGAATGTTCTGTAAAAGTACTTTGAGGCTCTACAAATATTAGCTACGGTTGAATAATATAAAAGATAGCACTTATATTTGTGTTACGGACCACAGCGCTCTTGTGATGTAACCTGCTGCTCCCATGTTCTCTTTGCTTTTGAGTCTGTGCATGCAAATCCTGTTGGTGAGCCCCGGATTCGGATTCACTGATTCGACATATGCCTAGACTCTGTTTGCTGGTGTCCCTTTTTTTTTAAATTTTGCTATTGTGTCCATAAATCAAGCTATGAACATTAATAACAGATAAATCAGGTGCCTACTTTCCCCGAGGTCACTAGCATCAGCAACATTTTTGATTGACAGCATTGCTAAGCGCTCGCTCCAAGCTAAACCAGCGGTGAGGGTGGGAATGGGCGTTACCTTTAACTGCCTCATTTCGGATTAGCTCATTGCTTTTGTACTCTCGGTCGGAATTCCAAATATGGAACTTGGCTCCAAATTGGCCCCTATAACCGCTAGCCTCTATGAGCTTCATCTGACTGGAGCTGACTGCTGTGGGTGACGTCACACTCACTTAGTCCACTTTTTTATACAGTCTATGGTCCCTGCGCTGGGTTGGACAGACACCTTCCCGCTCTACCAATCCCGGGAGTTCCACCGTCCATTAAAACGGCCTGTCTGCTGCCGGCTCGGGGCGGGTGGATCCTTCTGTTGCCAGTTCGCCACTTGTTTAGTTGTGTCTCTTTAGTTGCTACTTTGCTAGCTGCAGTGACTTTGGTAATATTTTTTGTTGAGATACTTGGTTATTGTTATTATTACAAACTTTTAATAATTTAAAATGAGTTCATAATTACTTAGAGTTCAATTTAGTGAATCTTGAATTGTTTATTACTTTTCTTTTTCTTTCTTTCTTTTTCTTCTTTTCTTTTTAAATATCTTAATTCATTCTTTTGTAAAATATTTGTAGAAAGTGTTAAACCAAATTTGGGACATTTTTTGTTATTATTTTTATCACCTATACTTTCTGCCAGTTAATAAATTACAATTTTGAGTTAACCTTGACATGTGGTTTATTGTTACTTCCCTCCTCGCTGAGTCTGTCATAACAATTTGTTCTATCAACAATGGCCTGTCTCTCTGGCTGCTCTTGCTCTCTGTGTAAACCGAGCATTCAAGTATAGACCCCAGATTACTGTGCGCCCCAGGACCATGGACAGCTCCAAATCATTGTATACTGTACTTACTTGGCTGTGTGAATTGTTCAAGTCCATTTCCTCTCAAGGTAAACATAAATGCATTATAGTTTTACTTCTACTACTTATCGTTGCTTGTTAATTAATTCAGTCACTCCAGTAAAAGTGGTCGTTGCAGTATTATAGTAGTGTAGGATTTACAGTAGCCCAGTGGGAGAACTGTATCACACTGTTGAATACAGGATGGTGAAACTTGAAGTGTGAGCAGGTGGTGGGTGGGAGTGGATGCTTTCACCTGATCATCAGTGAGGCAGTGACTAATACAGCTCCCCCACAAGTAGTATAAACGATAGTAAGTAGTAGCAGCTAAAGTTAAAGGAATATTGCCTTTGTAAACATATGTAAGTGCTTCTCAGGGCTTAAAATTGTTGGGTGCATTTAATTAGTTTTACCATATATGTATTTTGAACTTTGTTGTTATAGTTGAATGAAGTAACTTTGAAGCTGAGGTAGGCTCATCTTGAAGATTGGAGGTTGTTGTGGTAGAAACAAACTGTGATAAGAGAGGGGTTCTTAAGCCAGACCAAGCTCCAGATTATAACTGCCTGACTCTGTGGTGCAGTCTTCTGTGTGTGTGTGTGTCTTTGAGCTTTGTGCAACGAGGTGATAAAACTGATAAAATATTTAATAAGAGATGTGTGATAGGGTGCCTTTGAGGAAAGATAATTTTCTTTTCTTTGTTGTATGTTCAAAACAATTTAAACCATTAAAACTATAGCTCGGACATGCATGTCACCCATAGACTTGTATGACAATCCATCACTTTGTTGTGTAAGAGAAAGGTCAAAGTTCAGAGCAGGTAGGAGGGGTCATCTCGAGAGACTGCTCTCCAGTGGACAACAGCCTGTGGGTTGATTGATGGACACTGGTGGTGTAGTGTTGCTCCTACGCTCAGACTGATAAATGATTTATTTTACTGCGAGGACCAGCACAAGATGGATTTGTTTTCCAAATTGCGCAGGATTGTACTTTTGGTGCATGATAGAGGGACAATATGGTACTCGTCCTTTTACTGGCAAAAGCAAAAAGAGTCTCACAACACAAGACTAGTGGGGCAGTCATCTTTTACAAGCCTTTATGTGGTCATCAGATCTTTGAAGAACCTCATTTCTCTCTCTCAGTTTGAGTTCATGGCTGATAATATCTACACAAAAGCTTAAGGTTTTGATTGCCGCAGAATATATATTTTTTACCATTTAAAAAATGTGTTTGGATGATTAATGTGGATTGTATTTCTGATTTAAACAACTGAAGTCCCGTTGTCTTCGCAAGACCAAATTTCTTACGAGCACAATAAATTGTCTATACTACTTGTGCTATAGAGCGCATAGACTTGGTTTTAATGGCTCATATTAACATCTAACTCTTGAACTCGGCTCCCCTGTGTGCATAAAGCCCTCTAAACACTTTCCTCCTGCCATCAACAACAATGCTGCACTTAACCCGCTTATACAGTAAATCTCTCCACTTCACCATTGAACTTGGGCTCAGGAGGGACCTCGGGCTGAGAGCAGCAGAGGTGTGCTAGTGTGTGTGTGTGTATTTGTGTGTGCACCTGTGTGTACGTGAATACGTGTGTGTGCATGCACCTGTGTGTGTAAGTGTGTGTGCGTGTGTGTGTATGTGTGTGTGTGTGCATGTGTGTGTGTGCATGCACCTGTGGGTGTGTGTGCGTGCGTGTGTGTATGTGTTTGTAGTGCCTGTACATGTGTGTGTGTTTGTGTGTGTGCATGCATATGTGTGTGAGTGTATGTGTGTGTGTGTGTGTGTGTGTATGTATCTGTGTGTGCATGAGTATGTGTATGTGTGTGAGTGTTTGTGTGTGTATCGGTGTGTGTGTGTGCATGTGTATGCATGTGTGTGCATGCATATGTGCTTGCATGTGTGTGTGTATGTGTGTATGTGTGTCTGTATCTGTGAGTGTGTGTATGTGTGTGTGTGTGCCTGTGTATGCATTTGTGTGCTTGTGCGTGTATGCATATGTGCATGTGAAGGTGTGTGAGTCCATGCGCTTGCATGCATATGTTCATATGTGTATGTGTATGTGTGTGTATCTGTGTGTGTGCCTGTGTATGCGTGTGTATGCATGTGTGTGTTTGTGTGTGCCTGTGTATGCATGTGTATGCACGTGTGTGCATGCATATGTGCATGTGTGTGTGTGTGTGTGTGTGTGTGTGTATGGTAGACATGCAGGAGACTGATAAGGCAGGTAGAGGCCATTAGCTGTTTGGCTTGGAGCCCGAGTGACACCAGTGATTTTTCAGAAACACACTTATTGTTTCAGAGCTGAACATTGGGAACTTTCCATATGAGACTGTGACTGTTGTTGGGGGATTGTTTAGGTTGATAGGGCCAGACGATGTGACAAAATAAATGATAAATAAATATTTTTTTCCTTTTTTCCTTATATCGATCAATCTTGATTTTTGACCCAATTTTCTTTTTTCTCTTCAAAAACAAACTAAAAATGATATTCGGTATTGATTCAGTGAATCACTGTCATTTAACACAAAACATAGTCCAGTTACTTCCTTCAAAGTTCAAACTTTGCTCCAAACCACATAATTTTATTGACCGAGGATTGGCTGTAGACCTCTCAAAAAAAACAAAAAAAAAAAAACAAAAAAAGCAAACAAAAAAAGAACATATTATTGACGATCAAAGATAATAATTTGATTAGAATATGAGGAAATGGCCAACCCTACAGATACTTTTGTTTATGAAATCTAAAATAAATACCTCTGATATATTAGGTTTATTAGTGAATAATGTCAACATCAGTCTAGGATTATGAAAAAAAGGTAACTTGTTTTAGTATCAAATAGTTTCTGTGTTTCAAAACAAAATAGGCATTGGAAATCAATACTAATGTCATATGTTAGAGAAATTGTCTTCCCTGAATATAGTTTTGAAATAGTCTGTATCAGAAGTTATAGAAGACCACATGTTTGTATTATTTCTATTTTTTGTGTGTAGAAAATGACAATGTGTCAGTAAAAAGGGTATAGCGTATCAAGCTTTTCCTTATTATCAAAATTGAGTTTTTGTATTTTTTGAACTGTGACATCTGGCATTTTGTCATTTGTAACGGCTCTGTGCTGTTACAAAGAAAACAGGCTCATCGGTTTAGAGTGAAGATGTCAGGGAGATCAGAGAGATGTCATTCCTGCATCAGATCTGCTCATGTCCTGAAATCTTCTGTTAAAGAAAATGTGTAAAAAATGTGAAGTCATCATATTGCGTACAGTGCAGAATAGTGTGGACAGTAGTATGTGTAAAATACAGGTTATACTTAAGTAAAAGTACATAAGATACAAAGGTAACAAGAAAAAAAAGTAAAAGTATCTCATGAAAAATCTGCTTAAGTAAAAAGTATTTAAGTAAAAGTTTAAAAATGTACTTAAAGAGTAAAAGTAAAAGTATTTCACACAGATTTTGATAAAATGTTATTCATTTGTTAAAGAGTTATTGGTTCAAAAAGATAGATTGTGGTCTACAACCACACGAATCAATTTCTTGTTTTTTCTTCAATTTTTCTCCTGAATTTTGTGTATTTATTTTTGTTTGCTCAAATCCAAAACTTGAACTTAAACCCTTTAGTCAAAATGTTACCACAAACATGGTAAAAATAACACCTCAGATCATGAAGAGTGATTTTTACCTTTCAGTCCAGTTCAAAAATGTAGTGGAGTAGAAAGTACAGATACCTGCTCTCAAATGTAATGAAGTAAAAGTAAAAAGCATCCAGAACAGAAAAAAAAAAAAAAAAAAAATCTACTTGTACAGTACTTTGCTTCTTGTACTTCATTATCTTCCGCTACAGATAGAACAACAATGTGACACAATGACTTATTGAGAATCAGACTGCAGCTCGTGATGTGTTCCTGTTTACTTTCCTGTTGTCTAATAGGGCTGAAATGATTTATTCAGGCCTTAGAAGGTCCTTTGCTAGCAACAATCCCATGCCATCATTTATGTATGGGATTTGATAGTTTGTATTTCAGTGTTATCTTAAATGCCATGCCCCTGGATGTGTTTAAAATGTGCTCTGTAAACTAAATAGATAGCTCACACATTTAATCACAAATGTAATCTGTGCATTTTTGTGGCCTCACAAAAAAGAAAAATGTCTAAGTCTCAGAAGTTGGGTAAGTTGTAATCCGAAGCAATTTTATAAATAGTGTGAGCAGAGATTTACGCCTTTGTTTTTCAGTGGGATTTCAGAGTCGGCCAGCTCAGTGCGATTTACAGCGGACACAAATGGATTTGATTTATTTATTTTTCCTTGGTAATAACATGACTGGCCAGGCGCTACACATCTCGCATTATCCATCTCAGCTACTAACAATTTATTCAAGATCTAATCCACTTTGTTCAGCGAGCGAGAACTTGAGTATATTGGGTTTACATTCATCAGTGCAGTGCGAAATACCAGGGCACTTTTGTTTTTTCCTCATTGCACAGACTGAGGATGGATGCGGTTGAGGGGAGCATTGATTCCCCCGCAGGAAACCCCTCACTTTTCATTTATTTGCAGTGTTTTAGTGTCATTAATATCTTTGAGAGAACGTGGTTGTGTTTCCATTGACAACAGAGTGATGCGGTGATGCACAGACTCCTGAAGATCACTGCTTTTATACACACCACAATCAATGGGACCATTACTGCTCGGCCGGGCAATCTGACTAGAAATAATGTTGTTGGCAATGGACTAGCCTCTCCAAAATACCTGTGCATTTGTTAATCTGGTCCTGTGCATATTCTACTGTTGTTCTCATTACCAACTGCAGGGAGAAGAATGGAGACGGAGACAAAGACACAGAGGATTGAACAGGAGCCAAAGCTTGCCCTCAGACTGTTGTTAATCTTGTAAATTACCATGAGAAATTTAAACTGGTCTGCTTCCTGAAATAAACCAGTCTGGTATACATAAGCAGAAATGGTAGAACAAAAGTGATGAAAATATTTATAGTAATTCGGTAGAGGGAATGTTCACAGTAGACTTTTTGCCCATGGATAAATTGAGATGGGTTTGTCAGTAAGGGGCCAAGTGCATCTTATGCTGGGGGGCAGACGCTTGTTTTACTTGAGGGAATATTAAAGTTTAATCATTTATTAAATACTAGAAACAACTTATAATGGGAAAGTTAAAGACACTTCAAGTTCAAACTAGCATAAAAACAACCGGATTAATTCAATTACTCAATTTTAGTAGGATTTTTGCCTCTAAATGCTACTAAACCACATGTTTGTTGTGATGCCATTCATTTAAATGGAGGATTTGAGGAAAGCTTCACTGCTAAAATATAAAGTAGGTTGATTTGTGTGAAATTTTCAATATTCATGTTTACCAAAAAGTCAACAGTGCACCAATTGTCTGAGAGGCTTTAAAAGTTCTCTACCAAGCAAAACTGACTCTTGTGAGCTTTAAGCTATAATGTTAGAAACATGCATGGAGATGTGTTTTTCTTCATTCACACATATTTGTTCCAAAGCTCAAAAGGCTCTGTTCCACTTGGTGATGTCATGAAGGGGCAGTATCCAAGTTAACAGCTACCTTTTACCTTGAGTTTGGTAGAGATAGTTAATTCCATGGCTGAAATTGTCCTAATGATTCTAATGAAGGTGCATGGCGGTTAAAAACACAGTGGAGCCCTTCCTGTATTGTCACATGACATCACAAGGTGGAGTGTTTTTAGTTTGAGACAAGGACTCAGCCTAAATATGCAGCGTTTGTGTGTTGAACATATGTGAATGAAACAAAACACAACTCCAGGAAGATGAGCAGCCCCATGCAACATCACACATCCTGAATTATGATGGCGGCGCCCATGGCCACTCCTGGAATAAGGTGAATAGTGTGAAGTCTGCTCACCCTTTGCCACGATATTAATTACAAACATGATCCTCACCCATCTTGTACCATGACATGTTTCCCCTTCATCACATTTAAGACATTTAACATTGGTGGATGTTACTAAATGTCAAATATTAATTGTAATTTTTTTCAGCGTGCCCAGTAGCCAGTGTGAAATCCAGTCATCTGTCTGATCAAAGCATCTCATTTCCAATCTAATCTGTCTAACTCTATTAAGGCACTAAACGATGCACTGCCCAGTGGCCTTCACCAGCCCGTGGATAATGGTTTCACAGCAGTTGAATCGTCCTGGTTTGTCCCCAGACGATATGGCCAGCTGAGGCAACATCTGCTCCCCAAACTCAAAGGGTGCCTGTCCCACCTGCACCGACCCACGACGGTGCCTCTAGCGCCATCTGGAGATCTACATCAGCACACTACTGAAGCCCCCCTCTGGGAACGCTCTGGGCGCACTCCTCAATGCACTCATCACAGCTTTAATGCCAGCTTTCCTTCCTGATGATTTTTACGTGGTTTAAAAAAAAAAAAAAAAGTAGGCAAATGTCTTTAAATACCATTCTCATTATTCACACAGCAGTCGGGAGTGCTTCACGCTCTAATTCATTCTGTTCACGCCTCTGTGACTTAATGATCGTGTCTTTTATGACATCTTTGGTATTTAATTGGGTTCCAGTCTTATCTTGGCCTCGTGGGACCAATGACAGGAGTACATGGCAGTCAGTATAAGGCGGCTCTGTTTAAAGTATTTTATGTGTGACTTTGATGTTTCCTGAATGTCTTTGCCACCTGACCTCAGTGTGGTGACCATAATCAGAGAAAAACATCAGATTTCATATCCTATATTTTATCCATACAATGATTCCTGTTTACATGGCAACAAAGTACAACTGTTTTATCAACTTTACGAGAGGACATGTTTTCTTTTGTCTTTTTTATTAGCTTCAGTACAGAGGAAGAAATGATTGCATTGTTAGTGTGGAACTCAGCAACAGCAAGCAATTAGGAAAAGATGCCTGAAATGTTAGATGTTCGCCAGGAATTTTAGATGTTCACAGGCCAGCCAATATAACACCCCTTAAGAACAAATCCAAGTTTTTCACCCACCTAGCACCCTGCAGAGAAGACTCATTTGAATTGATTGAATGCAAGATCTTGTTTTCTGCCCTCATCATCACAATGCACTGGTACACTGGCTCCACCAACATACCTGTCAATTTATTGGCCCAAAAATTCAAGGTGGGAGGTCTCCACGAGCCTGGACTCTATAAGCTCTGTGAACGTGTTGTGGGGAGATGGCTCACTGCAGGAGAAAGTGGCACCACTCCTCACTGGCTCTGGCTTTGTTACAGTTTAATTAGAGAATGCTGATGTCTTAAGTCAGTAAGAGCTTTGTCATTCTCTAAACACGTGTCAGTGTAATGAATTTCACCCTAATACTTCCTAAATCCTTTCTGTAATGCCATCAATTACGTTTCCTAATAGTTTGTCTCTAAATAGCCACTTAATTGACAAATGCATCATGCTCTGACTGTTACACCTTCCCTTTGGAGACTGTTTTAGCTTGAGAGGCAGATTGGGAATAGCAAATTGACTTATCATCGCAGGGCTATCTCACGGATGCAAAATAATAATAATAATAATAAAAAAAAAAAAAAACATCTGTTACATTCACAGATTGTACAAGACTTGTACAAGACTGTATATATAAATGGAAATTGCTAACTGGCTAGCTGCTGCGTTCCAAATAGGAAGTGAGCATGGTTGCACTTCTGGCTCGATCGACTCCAATTCACTTTACATTGGAAAACTGTCGCCCTCTCTCCATAACTGCTGCTATCAGGCTTGTCATTTTGCTCTTAAAATGTTCATATTGACCTGGTCTGCAATGTCCTGGTATTTTTATTTCGCTATTGTGTCTGTAACTCAAGATATGAACATTAGGACATGAAGAGACAAATCAGGTGCCATCTTTTCCATTATTGACAGCGTAGCTAAGCACCTGGTCCCTCCTAAACCAGCAGGCCGGATTGGCTCTTTGATCGCTACAAAACTTGCAGTCGGAATTCCAAATATGGAACTTGGCTCCAAATTTGCCTCTATAACTGCTAGCCTCGATGAGCTTCATTTGACCTGAGTGGAGCACTATGGGTGACGTCACACTCCCTCAGTCCACTTCTTTATGCAGTCTGTGGTTACATTGTCCCGTTCATATCATATCAAATAAGATGGGTAAATGTGACTATGCAGTATCTGCTACTGTAAAACTATTATTCTAAATATATTTTATAATGGAACTTGATAAAAATATAAGTGACAATAAGCGAATGGCAACATTGCGCTGTGATTGCACGACCAAACAGCTCTGCGGTACTTTTCTGAAAAACAAATTCATCTCTGTCGCAGACCTCGTTTATATGCAGCACATAGAGTTTGCTGGTTAGTAGCCAGCTCTTATTAAGTTTAATGCAGATCACAAAAGGTGCAGCATATTGCGAAAATTGCCAATACTGGACTATAAATTGATGAAAAGGCAGCGGTGTTTGTTATGCCATTGCTGCAGATCAGTATTTTTTTTAATAGTGTTTCTATAGTTATGGGTGCAGCACACTTTCTGACTTTCTGTGTTTGTCATTGCATATTTTTATCATTCATTATAAAGAAAAGAAGAACGGCATCCAGATAAACTGAAATAAATAAGCAGACATGATCACTCTGACACTGGAATGCCTATACTATTAAAGGTCTACTAATTAAAGGTCTATTAAAGGTCCTATATTACTCAAAACTGACTCAAGTGAGCTTTAAACATGTTAGAATGTTGTTACCTCATCAAAAACATATCTGGAGTTGTGTTTTGTTTCATTCACACGCATTTCAGGCATTCTGCATTATTAGTCTGTCTACATCTACAAAGCTCAAAATGCTGTGTTCCACCTTGTGATGTCATGAAGCGGTAGTTTTCAAGTTAACAGCTACTTTTTACCTTTTTTCAGCAGAAATAGGCAATTCCAGGGCTGAAATGATCCAAATGAGTCTAGTGAAGGTGTATGGAGTTTTAAAAACACATTGGAGTACTGGAGTATATTACCACATGACATCACAAAGGGGTTCAGAGTGTTTTCTGTTTGAGAGAAGAGCTCAGCCTAAATATGCAGGGTTTGTGTGCTGAACATGTGAGAATGAAACAAAACACAACTCCAGGTATGTTTGAGATGAGGAAACAACATTAGAACAGATCACAGACAGTATTTCTGTCAACTAATTAATCATGAAAGGAGAAAAGAGAGAAATAATAATGTGTTTTTTACATGCTCCCAATAAAATGTTTTTGGGAAAAAGCAGGATAAAATGGTGCACTGTTAAGAGCCAACAATGATAACAGACTGGGCTACTTTGTCATTACGTTGGCAAGACTTATTCACCAACACTTTTGGAGCCAGCGGAGGCTTTCAGTGAGGCCTGAGCTGTTGTTATGGTTTGAGTCCAGCTGAGCCTGTGGCCAGGAACAAAGCATTGGTTCTTGATTTGAGTCCATGATGGTTATTGTTAGATTGACAAATTGAGATAGCTTTTTGTAACTTTCCCAACATTTTAGAGCATGTGTCTGCAACAGTGAATACAAAATCTCAATTTGACAAACCAAATAACCTATAAAACAGTACTTATTGCAATTTGATGGTTGAATGTGGCCCATTTTGTATAGCAAATATCCTGCAAAATAGTTCATTCTTTTGTTGTGCCATTGGGCAAAACACACCACATGGCCACCTTGTTATGATTGGCATAATGGAGGTCAAAATACAAAACCTGGAGAATACATACACAGGCTTTGTTGTGCGCTATAAAGTGACGCAATTAAAATGTCACCAAACACTATGATACTGTCCGTGTGTGAAGAGTGGAGCCATTCCCCCAAGTATGGTGCTCTAATCAGTATTTAACTTCAAACATTTGCTGGGGTGGCTAATTGAGGATGACAGATGAAGGGGGCTCTGGTGCTCACACGGTGTAATTGGAGGGTAATTCTCAGTGATTTGTCTCATCTATGGGACACATCAGTGGTGTGGGGAGGGCAGATAATCAGGTGAACAAATCACAGCAGTCAGTCTCTTTCTACATGTAAATGCCTCGTCAGGAAGAGGAAACAACACTTCAGAAGACACATCTTTTTCAGTTCGGTTGACTTTTATGTGAAGCACTTTGGGCAGCTGAAGTTGTTTTTAAATGTACTATGTAAATAAACTTTAATTGAATTTTGATCTAAAGATAAATTGGTTTGTCAATGATGGAAAGATTATAGTCTGGAATACCCTGGGGCTTGAAGTCCAACAAGTAGATATACTTGTGTGTTTACTGAACGTTTTAAACCATCTGCACAGCTATGTTATGGTTTGCCAAACAAACTTTCCACTTGGCAAAATTATCAAATTGCAAAGGCTGCAATTACTTAGATAATAGAACATCCTCTGCAAAGGCGACTGTAGTTCAGTTGATATTGGAGTGTTTGTCCACTGATCCGAAAGTTGGTGGTTCAAATCCCTCTCTCGACATAAACATCATTGTTTGAGTGGTCAGATCCACTGACTCACAGGCTGGAGGTGCAATTCCAGCTCCCACAGATGAATGCTGCTGTGTCCTTGTGCAAGACACTTAGTGCCTGCGTACACTGGTGTGTGGATGGGTGAGTGGTTCCTTGATGTAAAGTGCTTTTAGCGCCTTGAAGATGGAAAAGTTCTATATAAAATCGAACCATTTACAAAAGAACAGCAAAAAATCAAATCATAATACAGATTTTTTTTTTTTTTTTTTCTGAAACAGCCTTACAGAACTAAAGAAACACCCAACAGTACAGTTTTATTCAATTTAGACTGCCAATGACAACACAGTATGTCAATCTTCACATCAAAACCAATATTTAATCTACAATACCACAGCATTTCAATATTCTAAAGAAGTCAGAACAAAAACGAAATTGTCAGTTAGCAAGACATTGAGTGCAGACTAAAACGTAGCGCCTGCCAGGTGCTGTATTATAACTGAACATGCCATGTAAGCTGCTGACAAAACAATCATCATTTATTTTTGTTTTATTTATTTCCCAGGACAGTCACACCCAGAGGCATTATGTAAACAAACATCTTTTCTGGGTTTGATTTGTAAAGTTGGCAGGAGCCCAGAGTCTGAAGTAGTCACTGTGAATGGGAACACGAGGGAACAACAACAACATGATGAATACATGTTGGCAGAGCTGGTGTGCACAGATAGAAAGGGACAAAAACGAACTTTCTCTATTGTCAGTCTGGATCCTGGGAATGTCAGAACGCCTTTTGCTATTCAATCAGTAAGCATAAACGTAGTAGATGTGATAGGCCTAAAACCCCTCTTATGGTCCCTGTATGTGCTATAGTTTACAGCTTTAGTTTTATGAAATGGCAAAAAGAGAATTGTTTTTTTATTAGCATTTTTCTTGCATTTTACAAGCATCTGCGCTCAAAGTTTTGTTTTGGGTTGGAGAAATGTTTGTTGTTAACATTCGATCTGCCACAAAAACAATGTAATATAAGTGTAATAGAAATTATGTATTTATTTTGGGGTAAGACTTTCCTTTTAGGTTAGTCACACTTGAAATACAATTGCTTTGATTAGATTCAAGTCAAGCTTCCTGTACTTCCTACAGTCACTCGAAATCAGAACAAGATTTTGAATATGTTCATCGCTGCATTGCTGGATAAAGACTGCAAGACTGTACCAAGCTACTTATTCTCACATGCTCCTTTAATGGAAGTCGGAGTTTTGAATGGGCTCAGTGGCGAGAGGCAGGAGACTGTGACGCGAGGTTACAGTAGTTAAGGCAGACTTTTATTCTTTTTCATTTCTTTGTGAGGCTCCACTGGAAAAAGAACGTGTCATTTTTCACCTTTAGAGCAACATTTGATAAAGAGGCAGGAACAAGAGACCGAGTCAGTGCTGTTAAGTGGATGCTTTTGTCGACCTTTTTTATAATGAATCTGGAGGGAAGGTTAGAAGTGACAGGATCTGCTCAAAACACCAGTACACTGTGACTCTTGAGTGAAATGAAGTGCAATTATGTGTGTTATTATTTACATCAAATGTGGCCCTGGTCTGTTCATTAAAAAGATACACTGTTGTTGTTCGTGTAAATGGTACAACAATTCAATAATGTGGCATTTTGTTGTAAAATGTTGTTAATTAGCAAGACATTATTACACTATTGTTCACAAGGCAGTGACAGACTATAGATTTTGTTTTGTTTACAATGTGCTCTGTGCTCTTTTAACTGAAGTCAAAGGTTTGATAAAAAAAAAAAAAAAAAAATCTGCTAAATCACAATTATTACTATAGCGATAACATCAACCTTGCACATCAGATATATGGTAGAATGCCAGATAGAAGGCCACAAAGTTGTACTGTCACACCTATAAAGCACAAATATCTCATGTACAATAGCTAGCACACATTTACACCCGAGCCCAGTGTCTCAGATGAAATGACTTTGTCCCTCCTTGGTGTGACTGACTGCAGCAATATCCTCACTTCTGCCCATTAAACTGTCAGCTCTTTTCTGACATGTAGGCCTACATTTTACAAAGCACCAAAGAAAATGACACACCAAGCATCTTATTGTTTAAAATACTTGATGTTTAACTATGTGTGTGACCTATCACACTATAGCATATAGCAAGTGCCTGTGCCTATCTTTTTACATGTAGCAAAATTTGGGTTGCCCTTACACAGATATATTGTAAAAGCTCTTGGGGTCAAAATAAAGCTACTGCGTGCCACTTGCATTTAAACATTTTAGTGTGAGAATCAGGAAGTGTGCTGTTGGCATGCTAGTTGTTTTTAGCTTTACTGTAATGGCAAAACTCCACTCTGGTCTCTGAAAGTTTTAAAATGAGCTTTTAAGTCGTCGCAGTGGATGTGAAAAGTGTGGAATAACTCTGGGCAACTGCAAACACAGTTTAACACAGGAAAAATCAGTACAGTGCCTTTAATCTTTTTTTTTTTTTTTTAAACACAAGTTCCAATAGAGTTTGAATGTTGTTGCTAGTGGCAAACACCGTCTCTCAAAGTGTGGATCTATTTGTCTATTATTTGTTTTTATGATTTGCATGTTTCCCTCCACTCTCCCCCAAGAGGATGATTTGGAGAGCTGCCTTCGGGCCAGAGCACAGAGACACAGAGACGAGAGGAGGAGGAGTCCTTGGGCGCAGATAAGAGCCCAACTGTCAGCAAGGCAAATTTCATTGTGGCTTCTTGTGTATCGGCATGCCCCACAGATTTGAGTGCTTGTGAAGGCAACGCTTTATCTGCTGCGAACAGTCAGAGGGAGGATCAGAAATGGCAGCAGTGGCACATCCATGCGGCACAAGGCACTAGGTTAGCCAGCAGACATTTGTAGTCAAAACAAGGACTTATTGCCAGGCTACAGATAGTAATTTTTATGAGGAGAAATTGGAAAGACCAAACAGTCACCATATGACATGATCATTAGCAATGGGCTTGTATTATCTATCTATGACGTGCAATAACTAAATCAGGGTCAAACTTGCTTTATTTATTTATTTATTTATTTATTTTTATGTATATAATTGTATACAATAATTTAAACTTATAGTAAATAAAGACATGCTATGGATGAACATTGTATCTACTAGTGTTGTGGTTCTTTAGATCAGTGGTCTCCAACCACCGGGCCGGGGACCGGTACCGGTCCGTGACGCATTTACTACCGGGCCGCCGACCAAAAACAGTAAATAATTTATCAGCGACTGCATTTTCTCCGAAGTGACTTTTGCCTGCTCCTCACGACACATTAATAAGATTGTCCGTAGATATATAATGAAAATCCTGATAGGAAATCGCCACATAAATCCATTTGATATAACGACGAGTTTATTATATCTGTGCTAGATGTGTGACCGCCGCACAACAGTCAGAGCGTGTCAGGGCAGAGGTCGAGGAGAGGGGGAGGAGCTTGTGAGTCTTAGCATAAACAGCAGAAGCTAAAGGAAAAACAGCTCTATGTGAAATATTATGGTTTCTTGACATTGACTCCATATTCTGAAATATTTGAAATGTTCATGAAAATAACACTTTATAAATGTATTTGTGGCGTATCTGAATCTTATTTTGAAAGCTCCTATGTGCTCTGTGTCAGTGTGACGCGTGAGTGAGAGGTGACGTGTGGGTGCATGTGGCGAATGTGGCGTGTGGTTGAGCGAAGAAGTTTTAGTAACATTTAGAGGCAAAAGTGGGTGGGGACAAATAAGGTCAGTAGTCCTAGTATCTACATGTTTTGGAGAGTAAAGGTTTCATCTTTGGTACATTTCATTAACATCTGTCTTACTCATCAAGCCTGTATCATGCTATGGGTGGATGGTTTTATATGTAGTTTTATTTGTAGCCAAAAATCCGCAAACAAAACAAATATGAGTAAACTTGTAAAAGAAGAAAACAAAAATGAGCTTAGTTCTTGACATGAAGACCACAAAGTCAAGTTCAGCTGTTCAATGTGTCAAAAAGCTTTGTGGTGTGGTCATTTTAGAGCGACCCTGCAGTCATTATGGAAGAAATCAAACCACACTATGGAGCCAGAGGGCCCTTTTCTGTCAGTCTCACTGCAGTGTTTTAATTAAGAGTGAGGAGAAGCATGGAGTCTAACTGTAGTAAAGTATAGTCACAAATAAGGATTTACATGCGAGCTACAGAATCAATCCTGTAAACCTGCTGGCATTCACGTTCCTCTGCTCCTGTCAAGATCAGCTGCAGGCTACCAGAAGAAATGCTACATAGGCAAAGGCAAGTGTTTACAGTGAGTTCGTCCAAGCTGATGAGTCATCAATTTCAGCTGAAGCGCTAATTAAATGCTGTTTAACCACTAGCACTGTCCTAGCAGCTGAGTACAACTTTAATTAATTGTATTGAAAGAATGCAAAATGACAGAATACCACAGGGCAAACCCATTCAAATGTTAACGCACAAAATTGCAGAAACTATTAAAGGTAGAGAATAAACTAAATAAGCTCATATTGTAGGTTTACATGTTAAACAAGTGGAAGCATGTCATTAGCTAAGAGTGAATCAGCTAAGAGTGAATCATAAGATCATACGATTTTTCACTATATCTCTCAGCTCTACTATATAATCTGTTCAGTACACCTATGTTTGTGTATTTGTGTACCGTATTGAAAGCTCTAAACTGTGAGTGGAATGCAAACTGCTTCACTATGTGATCTTTAAATCCAAGATCCAATATAGCCTTCACTCATCCGTCCTCACTGAACTCAACCAAAAGAAGTTTGCTTCCAATCACATCTTTTATAAAATAACACCAATCTATCAATAAATCTGCAAGTAACGTGTAACCTCACAGATTTATGAAAAAGGGCTCAAACTAACATAACATGAATTTGACACCTAGACCTTTTGACAGATTGTAGCTGAATTCTGCTAATGTACCAGACGTTTATTGGATTCTTGTGTCTCTTTGTCTTCCCAGAGGTCCCAGAGGTTGTTCTGTAATCCCTCCATCATTTCAGTGCGTCACCATTGATCCACTCTCTCTCAGGAACAAAATATCTCCCTGATCGCTATGCTTCCTTTCTGTTTTTATCTCCATTTTGATTTTGAACTCTGTTTTTACAGAAATAAACAGCACAAAACAAAACTCTAACCTAAATGATGACAAAGTTTTAACAGATTGACAATCTGTTAAATGTACAGACTGATCATTATCTGAGTACAATTTAATGGTATTTTGGCCTGGAGAGAAAGGACAGAGAAGTGTGCAGGTTTTTCAATATGCTGATTTGACTGGACAATATAGCTACTGTCAAACCCATTGGGTTCAGAAATACTATCTTATTTGTACAGCACATTGTTGATCCTAAATCTACAGGCACAGAAAGTCTCTCAGAGACACTAGCTGTCCACTGACCCGTGCACAGACCTGTGGTCATTAATTAGTGTCCAGCCCCGTCTTCCTGTTGGCAAAGCGCTCTGTACACAGAGTCCAACTATCTTTATTGTCCAATCAGAGCTGGCCTTTATCCAGCCTTAGAGGACACTGAGAGAGCCTTATCTCATTCCTCTGCTCATAACTTTGTCTTGAAGTGCAGTTTTAAAGGAAACATGACGATTAACCTTTCTGATAATAGACATTGAGTTTTGGCAAAATCTTCAAAGATTTTTTATAATGGAAAACTTAAAGCCCACTTTTGCAGAGGGAATGGTATGTCTTTATAATGTAGCTTGGTCATTGTGCTATTGTTAGGGACAGGTACACAGTGTATGCTATGTAACATAATGGTTTGATGAAATGAATGCAAATGAAGGTCCTGATTAATTAATCAGCTAATTGGACAAACAAACTGTGGGAATGCAATTTATTTAAATACAAAATAAACAGTTTGCCAAGTGGACATATTTTAATGATCCACGACTCATGTGAAGATAAATCTCTATAAATATATTTGTCTATTTCAGCCAAATAAAACTGAAACTAAAATCTGTAAAAAATATATAAATAAATGAGTACACTAAGGCAGATGCTGACATTTCACTGGGAGCTTTTCAGAGAACTCAATGTCCCCAATGTTAACAAATGGCCCTTTCATTTTTGTAAATGATGCCGTCTATTCAGAGCATTAAACTGAACATCTTGTACATGCTTTAAACTGTGGCATTTGGCTGTTCATTAGCAACAAACACTGTTTTTCTTTATTGAGCACTGCAGTCCTCTGTGTTTAGCAGGAGGCACAGTGTTTACAGTGGAGCATGGTGCTGCAGAGAACCCTGCATTACCATTGATTGGGAAGTTAATGAGTGTTCTCTGCTCACTGGAGGTTAAGTGGATCACTCCCGGTCTCCCACTACATCTTATTCAGACTTCTATATTGCTCTGACACTGCCTCCTGGATGCACTCTTATGCCCTGCTAGGTCATAGAATGCCAATTCACTGTTTGCATGTTTTATTATCTTTCTCTACACATTTACAAACCAATTAGCCATCATAACCACCTTCTTTATGTGAGTTATTGTGTTTTATAATTATGTCATCATGGTTACAGATGAAAAGTGGGAAGTGTGTTGGCTGAGACCACCTTGGTGCCCTCATCTAATCGCATTCATCACCTGTTGCCTGTTCTCCTCTGTTCCTTTCTTGGTTTGATAGTGACTACTGCAGGCAGAACACCCCACTAGAGATAAATGGCCCACTCTTTGTGGAATCATTGCAATTTTGTCATCATTACATCAGTGTCAATTCTTACTAAAGCACATGTGCCTGTTTTAACGAGTGAATGAGAATAATAATAATTTGCTATTCACCTCACTGGTGAATATTATCATTTTTATCATATTATCATTATTATCAATTAATCTATACCTTTGCATCTCTGTATTACATATTGATACTGTCCTCAGATCACCCCTAGAGTCTACCTACCTTTTTATTTTTCAGGCTGACATGTGCTCTGAACAAGGGTAGCTTTAAATTAACTGAACAAACTCTTTTAAGTTGAAGGTGACATGGCATTTTGCTACGCTCTATAGAAATCTACTGTATGTACTATTGTTGGTGTGAAGTGTGCCGCCATCACCACCCACTCAGGCTTTCAGGTAAACATCAGAAGTGACCCCCGCATTTTCCCAGCCGATCCCTTTCTGTGATTGTACATAAATAAGCCCTGACACTTTTACTGTATGTGCGTGACTCTCACTTTCACTCTGTCACTTGCTTTTTCCATCTTTATTCTGAAATAGTATCACGCTCTAAAGACCTCCATGTGAAGGCCAAAATGGTGAAACCAGAAAAGGGGTTTTCTTCCTATTTGAGCAAGGAGTAAATAGACTAGACGACTTCCATACTGACAAAAAGACCATTGCTTATTGGCCTTACGCTTATTGTATTGTATAAAATATTGTAAATGTTTGAGGAAATTGGGTACAAATACATCACACATGCATAGCCATCAAATTGATCCTACGTCTGCCTTTTTTCTATTAATGTCACAGATTGCTATAACTTGTGGTATCAGTGTTTACTACGAAAGGCATGGGGTCAGTGTCAAGCCTCTAATAGTGAACTGTAACAGGGCTGTCCAAACTTTTTCCCTGAGAAAGCCAAATTGAAATGTAAAGCACTGTAAATGTAAATTCATCGTAAACATAGTTACTTTGACAGACTAATTCTTAGGAGGCATCAGAATCACTCACCTCAAGAGTATAACTTTAAATAGCATATACAAAAACAAAAATTAAATTAATTCTGCTTTTTATGTGTAAACTCCAATGTGTGTCTCAACATGACAATGCATTTCAACATTAGCATGCATTTATATCAATATAATGACATCATGTGTAGAGTCAATGAGCTCTGGAACCAGAGGAGCAACCAGCTGTGCCTCATCGTCATAGCAATAACATCCTCATGCAAACTGATGTGGGGGAAAATGGGGTTGATGCCCTTAGAAGAGTCCCAGTATATTCCTGCATATTGCAATTACATGGAACATTTGTATTCATGTTCATTCACTGCATCTCATTCATCTGAGGTGGGTTACATATTAGCATACATTTTCTGTGGCTTTTAAGGGCCTATCATGGCCCAATAACTAAGGTTGTGTTTCTTATTTATATTGAATTTGCGTTAGAGAAAGTTATCCCTTAAGTTATCGTCTGTAAGAAGCATGCAGTTTGTTTGAACCAGCTTATTGAAAGGCCAATTATTGTGCTGCAGAAAGCGGCTCGTTTCACTGGCTCGTTTCTGTCCCCTAGTGGCTTACAGGCTGTTACTGTACCTTAGATCACTGTATCCAATGTTACATGGATGTACATTGAAAACACGTGCTCTTATCTTTTTCTCACTAACAACAGCCTCTTAGGCATGGTCAAGAACAACACTTAAAAGCCAGCTATTTCTTTACTTTGTGTCTGTCAGAAGACAATTTAGAATTGTACAGTTATGCCCCTCAAGGGTTCTCAAAAAAAGACTTATTTCTCACATAAGCTCTGCAGTGACTGATTCTAATTCCTCCCTTACCACATGCAACATCAATGAATATTTGCAATGACCATGTAAATATATTATCATAGCCAAACCTCCTTTCCAAAGCCTGCTCTCATCAGATCTCAGCTAAGCAGCACTGGCCTGGTTAGTATTTGGATGGGAGACCGCTGGGAAATCCAGGTGCCACAGTGGGGCGCCAGTGGAAAGAACTGTCGCTGTGTCCATAGGGAAGACTCTTCACCCACATTGCCTATGAATGTGATGTGTGCGTGAGTGTTGGTCAGAGAGGCTGATGACATAGATTGCAAGCTTGCTTCTGTCAGTCTACCCCAGGGCAGCTGTGGTTACAATGGAATGAATAATGCACAAAAATGTAAAACGTCTGGAAAAGCCCTATTATTATCATGTTGTGGATGTACAAAGGCCTGTATGCTCCATGGTTTTTCATACATTATGGACAAATTTTACTTTTGAAGACACTTCTCATGAAACTCAAATTCAAGTAAGTGTAGTGCACCTCATCAAGTCTAACCACAACAAATGTATTTTAACCAATGCTGCCACCTAGTGTAGAATACGTTCAAGCACACACTAGTGCTAATATGTAGCACTAGTGTGTGCTTGAATGTAGCTATGTTAAATCCAGTTTTTATTTTAAGTATTTAGTACATAGCAATTTGTCGAAGGTTCTGTAAGATTTTATAGACTGCTGTTCATTTTGCTTTTTTTTATATTTTACACCACTTACAACGTGATCATTATAATACTCTTCAGCATTATCTCTGAAATGTTCCAAGTAGTCTCTACAGGGATGCAAAAGGATGCTACCTTACTGCAACCTTATTTTAAAATGCTTGCACTGTCATTTTATGATACTTAATGGAGGATTATGGAGGATTCTGAAACTCATATGCACCCTCAGTCAGTTTGGTCTAGACCCACCACTGTGTCAAAGGCTCAGGTTTAAAGTGATGTGGGAATGGAAGAAGGGCCATTCCATCTACAAAGTGTAGCTTACCTACAGAGGTTAAAGTTGTGATCCAAATAAATACCCAAGTCAAGTAAAAATACCCCAAAAAGTATTTGCTTAATACTATTCAACCATTATGCCTACTGACTGTTTGTAATCTAATTTTATTGACAAATTTCAACAAGATCCGCATGTTTTTCAGAAGGGGTGGATTAAATTTGAGTGAGGTGACAGGTAGCAGATGCTAATGAATGGGGCAAAGCATTCAGGGATTCGTAGTATTAGAGGTGACTGACTTCCTGATGGATCGGAGGCAGCGCGTGCGGCTGGGGAAGAATGTTTCGGACACTCGGACTATCAGCACAGGATCTCCACAGGGCTGTATACTTTCTTCCGTGCTCTTCTCCCTGTACACCAACTGCTGCACCTCCAGCCACGACTCTGTCAAACTGGTTAAGTTTGCGGATGACACCACCCTCATCGGGCTCATCTCGGACGGTGATGAGTCTGCCTACAGGAGGGAGGTGGACGGGCTGGTGTCCTGATGCAGCAGCAACAACAACCTGGAGCTCAACACCCAAAAGACAGTGGAGATGATTGTGGACTTCAAGAAAGTCACAGTCCCCCTGCCTCCCCTCGCCTTGACTGACTCCCCCATCTCCGCTGTGGACTATTTCTGCTTCCTGGGCACCTGCATCACCCAGGACCTCAAGTGGGAGCCGACCATCAGCTCCCTCATCAAGAAAGCCCATCAGAGGATGTACTTCCTGCGGCAGGTGAGGAAAGCCAAGCTGCCGGTCCAGATGATGGTGCAGTTCTACACGGCCATCATTGAGTCCACCCTCCATCACTGTGTGGTTCGCTGGGGCCACTGCCAGGGACAGGCAGAGACTGCAGTGCATTGTGTGACTGGCTGCAGCCTTCCATCTCTCCAGGACCAGTACGTCTCCAGGACTCGGGGGCAAGCAGCACCTGACACTTCTCACCCTGGACATGGACAGATAGATAGATAGACCTTTATTGTCCCTGAGGGGAAATTTGTTTCCACAACTCCGTTAATACACAGAAAAAAACATTGCAACATTGACCCCACACAAGACAAGACAGACAGCACACAGTAAAGAATATTACATATTATTGAGAGCAGCAATGGCAGAGGGGACAAAACTTTTGCTGAAGAGTGCCCGCTTCCACCTAAGTGTTCTGTATCTGCGGCCCAAGGGCAACAGAGAAAAGTGAGTGTGGAGCAGGTGGTCCGAGTCCCTGCTGACTGTGAGAGCCATGCGTGTAACAGCCTTGTTGTTAAGGAGGGAGAGGTCTGGAGTTGGCAAACAGATGATTTTGGATGCTGTGTGTGTGACCTTAGTGAGCTTATTTCTGTTTGTGATGGAGAGCAAGTCCTTGGTTTTGTCCACATTCAGCTCCAGACTGTTGTTGGAGCACCACCTGATGAAGTGAGTGACAGACTGGTGATAGGAGTTATTGTCCGTAAGCAGGGCCAGGATGGCAGTGTCGTCGGAATACTTGAAATAGGTGGTGACAGATGAAGGGCTAACACAGTCGTTAGTATAGAGGGTGTAGAGAAAGAGGCTGAGCACACACCCTTGGGGTGCACCGGTGGACTATTTCAGCCACTTCCCTCTGGCAGGAGGCTACGGTCCATTAGGACCAGAACCTCTTGTCATAAGAACAGTTTCTTCCCCTCTACTGTTTGTCTCATGAACACTTCATAATACCTGCACTAAACTGGACACTTTATAACACCAGTCACCTAAATAACCTTAATAAATTGCACTGTTGTCCTGATGCTGCTGTTGTATATATTTTCTACCTCTAAGTATGTTTTTTTATTTTATTTTTAAGCATATCTTTTTTTAACTTGTGCATGCCCTTATTTGTATTTGTATTTATTTATTGTGTATTTACGTGTACTTTATCACCGAAGTAAGTTCCTAGTCAGCGAGCTGAGCTGTGCTCACTGACCATGGCAATAAAACTCTTCTGATTCTGATGTGCTATACTAGCATGGTGGTCGGTGAGCCAGCTCTAATACATATTTGATATGATCTTGCGGGCCAAATATAATTATATCAAGGGCCAAATTTGGCCCACGGGCCTGAGTTTGACATGTCTGATGTAGAGCATGGGAATCACAGGGTTCACAGGGATGCAATATACAATAGAATTATATTACAATATGGTGATGCAATAATGTATGTATTATTATTGTAGCCCATATTATACATTATATGATTAGAGAACCTTTATATCACAACAAATATTACTACTTTGCCAAACCACTTCCTGCACAAGTTGTTTATAAAATATAGTTATTTTATTTCTATATGATTCAATCATTTCATTCATATTAGCTATATCACACAAATTTTCCTCTCTCCAAATGAGCAGCAAAACTGAAGTGAAATATACCAAAATACTCAGACAGATCTATCACAATGACATATAATTATTTTTGCACAACCCTATTTTATATGCACCAACACGCAATACAGCTACTAGCGGGTTTATAAACCTGCTTCAGAACTTAAAATCTTAAAATCACCCGGTTTTTTTTACGTGCCTCTCAGGGTCAAGCCCAGAAAAAGTCAACAGTCAAAAGTGACAGTCAAAATTTGCAAGCCCCACACTACTTCCACCAAGCCCCATCCAGGGAGCATCACTACACTCACAAAACCCCGCCCAGCCGTGACGCTGTACGTGGAGCTGTCCAATCACAGACAGCTTACAAAGATTGACGGGCCAGTCGGGCGATTGAATTTGGTTTCCATGTGGTTTCCAGGAAGCAAAGTCTGGCAAAGCCTACCCTCCTCCCACATGTGAGCCCCCATCGAAAGCACCACGCGCAGCAGGCGGAGAGAGAACCGGTCTGGAAGGCAACGTCATTCCTCGGACCACCGACTCATCGTAGCAGAGCGGAGTGGAGCGGCGTTGTCCGAGGCAGGTACGGGCCAGTTTTTACGTATTCCGATGTGCAGCGATCGTCGACCTAGCAGAGGATATTGTCTGAGGGTTTTCCGGGGTAGTTTGGGTGAAACTAGGTCGTATTAGATAAGAACAGGGTGGACGCTAGGGCCTTGCAGACAGTAGGCCCGCTTGTCTCCCCGCGCTGTGTTGATCACGGCTGCCCACAGTGGTCTTTTCCTCACGGTCGGTGGAGCAGCCTGTTCCGTTCAGGTGCCTTATATCAGACACCTTTCCACGAGCTGGGGGAGGTATTATTTACGATCAGATATGCATTTTCGCTTGTCATTCGATTTGAATCTGACCACCATTCTTGCTTTTCATTGTTAACCAATTCTACTTTAACATTTTCTATGCTTTTAGGTGCTGAAGCTGTTATAGCGGAAAGATGGCGGACGACCCTAGCGCAGCGGACAGAAACGTGGAGATATGGAAAATCAAGAAGCTGATCAAAAGTTTGGAAGCGGCCCGCGGGTGAGTAATCTATCTGCAGATACCACATGCCATCTACTTACCAAGTGGAGTGTAGTTTTTGGCGACGATGTGTAATGTGTACCACGGGAACAGCTGGAGGTTGGATAAGCGGGCCGTTTTGGGAGTGGTAGCTTCCACGGCTAAGCTAAGTTAGCTTCACTTGCTATTCCCGGTTGTCAGCCTTTGTCGCAATAACTCGCGTTTCTGTGACTGAACCCCCCGTAAAGCGGTGTAATATACATGTACTCGCACATTATTCCTCATTATGGCCACTGTCTTATAGAGTACTCATATTTGTAAGAGGATTGTCATATGCGTGGCTAATGAGACAGGCTAACAGACGTCATCGCTGGTGAGAGGCCGCCATGGGTGTCTTTATCAAAAGAGCACGTTGGAGCTTACAGAAGGCCGGCTGCCTAGTGTAGTTCATTTGGATACCATTCATTCAACATCCAAATGCTCATTGAACACATCCCAAATGGTAAAGCGTTAGCTCTGCTCGTATCGTTGTGATTTGAATAGACTTGGTCACCGGTTTAAACCTTAATAACCCATTATTTACTGGTTAAGACACTTGCTAATCGATTTTTAAAATACGCTGTTTTATTTTGGGAGCTGTCATTCATAGCTTTATGCGTCATAATGCCGTCAGGTTTTGCAGAGACTTTGCTGTCCTTTGCTTGACCGTCTGTCATGTTACATTCTCGTCATTCACACTATAATCAACTAGATGCTTTGTGAGCTCCTAGTCAGTGACATTAACTTAATAATATGTATTGCCATACGAATCATATGGGCATATCACAATTGCACATGTGCTCAGTTTGTCCAACTTCAAGGACAGATTGTGTGCCAAAAGTCCAGCTCATTTGGCCTTCCTTTAGTCAAGGTGATATTTTCCCAATGGCCACTAGCATTGGAGTTTGGGTCATATACGTGTTTGTAACATTGTTATTACATGCTTTATTAAAATACTGTTCTTTTTGGCTGTGTAATAATTTTTGCTTTGTGTATTCCACAATCTTGATATCCCTTATAGCAATGGCACCAGTATGATCTCGTTGATCATTCCTCCAAAGGACCAGATATCCAGAGTAGCCAAGATGTTGGCCGATGAATTTGGCACCGCATCGAACATCAAAAGCAGAGTCAACCGACTCTCTGTTCTTGGGGCCATCACATCTGTACAGCAAAGACTAAAACTGTACAATAAGGGTATGGTTATTACAAAACTCTAAAATGTTTTTGTTGTTGGTTATGAAATTCAGGACTTCATTTGACCTGTAGTTTATTTTTCATTGTGTTTTGGCAAATATTTCTTTATTCAAACATTATTTATATATATATATATATATAATATATATATATATATATATATATATATATACATATATACATATATATACATATATACATATATACATATATATATATATACATATATATATACATACACATATAATACATACATACATACATACATACATACATACATTTATATTTTTTTTTTTTACAGTGCCACCAAATGGTTTGGTTGTGTACTGTGGTACCATTGTCACAGAAGAAGGAAAAGAGAAGAAAGTTAATATTGACTTTGAACCTTTTAAGCCAATCAACACTTCCTTGTACCTCTGTGACAACAAGTTCCATACGGAGGTAGTAGGGGTCTTTTGATTAATGTTTGGTTTGTTTAAATGTATGTTCTATACTTAAGTTGTCCTTACTAACAACACAGGCATTGACGGCTCTACTCTCAGATGACAGCAAGTTTGGCTTCATTGTGATTGATGGCAGTGGTGCACTATTTGGTACACTACAGGGGAATACCAGAGAGGTACTGCACAAGTTCACAGTAGACCTTCCCAAGAAGCATGGTAAGTAAGGCTCTTGTAGGTGGTGTGCTTATACTCTTGCTATGGTAAAAGACATTTTGTATGTGATAATTCAGGTAGAGGAGGACAGTCTGCTCTTCGTTTTGCTCGTCTGAGAATGGAAAAGAGACACAACTATGTGAGGAAAGTGGCTGAAACGGCAGTGCAGCTCTTTGTTTCCAATGACAAAGTTAATGTGGCGGGAATGGTTCTGGCTGGGTCTGCTGACTTCAAAACTGAACTCAGCCAGTCTGACATGTTTGATCCAGTAAGTCTACAGTTCTCTATAAATTAACTTCACTTAATGCTACACAGACTGTTCAAATTAACACTGTACTAATCTTTGTTTCAATAGAGGTTACAAGCCAAGGTATTGAAGCTAGTGGATATTTCTTATGGAGGAGAAAATGGATTTAACCAGGCTATAGAGCTATCAGCAGAAGTCCTCTCAAATGTTAAGTTCATCCAGGAGAAGAAGCTTATAGGTGGGTTATGATGACCTCCAGGCCAATGGGACATTTGCTAAAAAATAAAAATTTTCTTTGACTCAGGGCGATACTTTGATGAAATCAGTCAGGACACAGGAAAATACTGTTTTGGGGTGGAGGACACACTCAAAGCCTTGGAAATGGGAGCAGTGGAGATCCTTATAGTCTATGAGAACTTGGACACCATGCGCTACATTCTACGTGTGCATGGGGCTGAAAGCAACGGAGCAGAAAATGGTAAACATGCAAAACTAATCAGACTAGAAACTTGCTATGATTATAGTGTCACTCAAAAAATATATTTTTTAGATGAGAAGACTTTGTACTTAACGCCAGAGCAAGAAAAAGACAAATCTCACTTCACAGACAAAGAGGTTAGTATTGCACAAATGAAGCATTGCCTTGATTTGACATGAGTTTTAAATTCTCGGCTCTTACTCTTTTGAAGACGGGGCAGGAACATGAGCTTATTGAGAGCATGCCATTGTTGGAGTGGTTTGCCAACAATTACAAGAAATTTGGAGCCACCTTGGAAATTGTCACAGACAAGAGTCAAGAGGGTTCCCAGTTTGTCAAGGGCTTTGGAGGCATTGGGGGTGAGTTATTACTGCAGCTTTAACAACTTTGGTACCGTAGAGCTCAACAGTCCCATCCACCTCTCCATTTGCGGATATAAATTTCTAATCATTTATCTGGCAACTATTAATCTAGTAATAAATCCCTAAGTACTAAAGTGTAAAAACGAATAACAAACAACATATTGTGATTTGAAGACCTTTTATTTTGTTCAAATGTGCACTATAACTTTTGCAATGGGACAATCTGCCACTTGCTCTATGTTCTACAGTATCCATCTAGAATTTATGAAATTACAGATATTTTTATTGCCAAAATGCATTGAAAAACATGCAGTATTACTGTGAGCAGAGTAACCTCTCCACAGAGCTAACTTGTAACTTAGCCTAGTGTCCCCTCCATGGATGTAATGCCATACAGTCCATCATTCTAGGCAAAGCAATAACTGCTCTGTAGAAACAAGCATGTGCAAAAAATACATAATGTTACATATGTTGTCATATAAATATACTGGGTTCAATACAACTGCCGCATTGACATTAGTTGGTCTCCATCGTTGGTTTTACTTTGGAATCTTAGCAGACCTCAAGATGGGTGACACAGAGCTATATTGCACACACGTAGTTTACAGTTAATCTAATTTTTTATCAAACATTGTTACCAGTTCTGTTCTGTTCTCCAGGTATCTTACGGTACAGAGTGGATTTCCAGGGCATGGAGTACCAAGGAGACGATGACGAGTTCTTTGATTTGGATGACTACTAGGTAGTCGGTGACTGATATTGGGAGAAAAACACGAAATGGAATTAATGAAGAATTAAGGAGAGGCCTCTCGTGCAGCAATCGAGAGGTGCAACAGCATTGACCTGACTGTATACAGTACAATATGAGACCCATTTTCCAAATTTTCTGTTGCGTATGATGTGAACACAGATCTAGTGTACACATTGCAGAATACATCACACAGGCTGAAGAGGAGTGTAATTTCCAGTGAGGGAGAAGGCTCTTCCTGAATAAATCCCTGCCTTAGAGTGCTGGTTCCTTCCCCAGTTGGATTGGACTTGACTCATTTTCTTATTTTTTTTCCTGCTCCCCTCCATTTTGAATGAACACAACAGCAAGTTCCCAGATTCGCCACTGCCCTTTTCCTGGTCTAAAGATGAACTTTGGACTTTACAAAAGTATATTTTCCTCCATTGCCTCATAATGTCCTTCCTCTTCTCTTCTATGCTTTCTCTCTATATTTTGCATTTCATTTTTTTACTGGTAACTGCTGCTGTTGTATTTTATGAGAGTGGGGGATTTTTTTTACCTGGGTTTCTGTAGAGAAAGGGGGACAAAGTATTAAATTTAAACTGCTGAAAACCATTGCTACCTCTTCATCTGCTGTGGTCTGTTTGCTCATTGGGTTTGATCCTTACTTCTTAAATCCTTTATATTGAGCAAAGTGAGGAAGAGTTCTAAGATTATTATACTTGTACATCAGATGACTTGATGCATAGCGCAAGGTACTACTCAAACATCTCTCATCTCTTCTGAAGCACTTAACAGGAAAAAATGTAATGTACATGTATACAGTTTTAATTAGTGGCATGTTAACACATCCAGACATAGATGGATATGTCTGTTTTCAAGAAACTTCAACATGGCAAATTTTTTCCTCTGTGTATGCTTTATTATGCCGATTGTAAATGTAAACCATGTCCCTTGATATACAATGTGAAGTGACTCCAAATGACCACTAGAAAACTAAAGGAAAGGTAGTTTAAGGACAGTACAGCTGCCATGGTCCATTAAATTAATAAGCTATACCCTGGCATATGCAAATTTCCTATAGCATGAAATAGTTCATGATATAGCTTTGCGGGTGATTGATTTTGCCTTGGTGAGTTCTTCTTAGGGATAGCAACAGCATCTTCATCCATTTGCCCTTTTGTTTGGGGGAGTCACCGGGGAAGCCTTGGTATCACGGTAAGCCAATCAATAACAAGCAAAGCAATGAAACCACTCCTCTTTTGATAAAACCTACCCAATCAGCACCACTTGCAGTTTCATGGGCGTTCCCATCCCCCACCCACCCTTTTGACACTGCCCTACCAAAGCTGTATGCTTGAACGGAGTGAATGACGTCTCTGCATTTGCGGGCCGCCGACGCAGGGCTGGGTTTCCATTTTCAGAGCGAGTTTCGGGGGGGATCGTCAACATGGAGCCGGAGATGGAGGACAAAACGGTAGAACTAATGGTAAGTTCAGTTTTAATATGACAACGTAAACCAAAGAAGTGTCGGTTTTCCTGTCGATATTGGATAAAAACGCTGAGGCTGAAAGCGATGGCAGGAGCGGGCTGGAGAGGCGGAGGAGAAAGGAGGGGGACCAGAAATCAGAGAGGGCCTGAAATTATCAATACATTTTAGCCAAAGAGGTTACTTGTATAAATGTTAATAGTAAACAGTGTTTGTATAAGGCACTTATTATGGCAACCCCTGTATTTACAATGTGGTTTTATTTACAAAGAGGCCAATTAAATGGCTGGTGTTGGTCGTCGGACGAAGTCGAACCTGGATTCTCGAGGAGCGTTCACTGCGGTGACGCTGCGCCACTTGAGCAGGGCCCTGCCTGCTAGCTAGCCCACAGCTAACACCGAGTAGATTGAAAAGTACCCCGTAAATGTCCGCCTATATTAGCTTTTTTCATTATTCCAACTTGCGACACTGAGTGATGGATGGCCAAACAAGGGCAGCATTTTTTCAGCTAGTAATTGATGTTTAATCATGTCAGCCTGTTTATATTTTGGAACTGCGTAGAAGGAAGTATGTTGCTTTTTTCATTCACGAGTAGCAGTGTAGCAATTAGCTTAATAGCTAACTTGCTAAATGCTACGTGTGTTGGGCTGCCATTCGAACGTAATCTGGGTTGATTTTAGTCCTCAAAACATGTCTAGATTTGGTCTATTTATATTTTGTAATTTCTTTTCGATTGCTTATATATTTTAACAAGTTAAAAAAGTTTGCTTAGCCGACTAGCCCGATGCTAACGGTAGCCTCTTTATCAGTAAAATCAAAAGGGTCAAAGTGGTCGTGCGACTCATAAAATACTACGAATTGATTCCATATTGTGTAAAATTATTGTGTCTTTCATAGTATCCCATTATATATTTCGTGGAAAGTATGCCCACAGTTACTAGTAAAGAGTACCATAGTCTTTACTAGCAATAGTTCTCAAACATTGCCTTTATACTTTTCGAGGTGGATATACTATTGCTTTTTATATTTGTCTTTTGCATACTATAATCCAAATATATTGTTAAACGCGTGCTATACATTAAAGTTGCAACTATCTAAGCACACAAGTTAAAATTATGGACTAGCCTATATAGTATATAGGTTATATATATAATAGTCGTATATAGATTACAGTAAGAAATGCAATACACAAACCAAAAGTGGTGTTTTTTTCTCATCCAGTTGTTCAATAAAGTAATTGTGGATAGCAGAACAGAAGATGTAGTATATTTGTACAGAATCATATCTAAATTGCAGATGCATGCATTGCCCCCTCTAATTCATGTCTAATAATGCTTCTGTGTGTATGTTTATCAGTCAGTCTTTGTTGTGTGGATGAGTGTTTTTTGCACTCACTACCAATGTGTGTGTAGCTCTAATACTGGTTTTTCCCCTCACTATTTCTCCCACCTCCTCCCTTGTTCCTCTTTACTCACCTACAACAATTACCAACCTGACATTGTTTTTTTTTTACATAATTTCTTTACTACAATCTCTTGACTTCTCTCCCTGTCTTTGTCTTTCTCACCACTTCACCAATCTGTCCATTCACTGATTCACCTCCTTTGGTTTGCTGTCCCTGACCCTCCATCACTCCTTCATGCCCACCTCGCCCTCCTCCTCCCGTCTCCCTACCCCTCTCTCTTTCACACAGTGCTCTGTGCCTCGCTCTCTCTGGCTGGGCTGCTCCTCGGTGGCTGAGAGTTTGTGTGCACTCAGGTGCCTGCAGAGCATCCCCTCCACCCGGGCTCACAACCAGGTTCTGCCTCTCTCCTCTTTAATTCTGCTGACCCCTTCCCTCCCCCCCTCTCCTGATCATTGCCCCACCCTTCACTGTGCCACTCACACCAAATTCCTCATGCCACCCTGGTGCAGACTGTGCACTCTGTCTAAGCACTATCACCCTTTTGCTGTTCTTTCTTCCCCACCAAAAGTCCAAATACATTAAGTTTTTCTATTCTGTTTACCCCACCATTTAAATAGTAATTATACCAATACTCGCCTGAACACCAGCTCAAATAATTTTATAGTGAGTCAGTGTATAAGTGGTGTAAACAACAACTTGAGAAATTCTGGAGGTGTGAGGGTGGAGGTGGGGGGCATGAAGCTCTGAGGTCACATGCTTGTCTGCCTGGCTACATCCTCAACATCTTTCTCCTCTTCTTTTCTGCTCTGCATGGCCATCAACATCAGCAATATCATTATTGTCTGTGTCCTGTTTGCCCCTCTTCCAATTTAACTTTATCAGTCACTGTGTTTTATTTAGTTTATGATAGCACTTCATTCAACCAATTCTCTAAATATTATAACAATACTCAACTGTCAAATCACACTTGGGTGTAAGGATTTAATTTGTAAGTTAAGTGCACCACACGACTCAATATGTTCCCTCAGTTTTCTGTCTAGATCCTGTTAAGTCACTGTCTAATTTATATTCATTTTATTGCTTCCAATGACAAAGAAGCAGGCTGTTTTCTTTTGTTGCAGGCCCCAGTTTTCACTCATATGTGTACACCTGTGTTTGTACATGCACGTCTCAGAAATCATGAGAACTACCTTTCTTTGGCTGTGTTTTGGCACATGTGTGTCGAACTGCTCTGACCCTTTTTGTGCCTGAAATAGACATGCTTAAAACTACATTCCTCACGAGGATATATTTTGTTTTTGTTATTTCAGACAACATCAGGTATGGAGTCCCAAAGTCTTGTGGATGACCTGTCACCAAAGAAGAACACAGTACTCAAGGTAAGAGCATTTAATTTGCACCAAACTGACAGGGGTTAGGTAGTTTCATTTAGGTCAGTTTGACAAGATCATAAAACCGACTTTGAACTATTCCAGCTGTGCTAATCCCAGGCAGGCTAAATGAGTTGCACTGTTGCTGTGTATTGGCACTGAAAATCCATGAAAGTGAGGAGAAGCCAAGCCATCCATTGCAAATATACAGCACCACTCACCTCTTTTTGATGATACAGAAACAGGCAAACTAGTAGCCCTTAGGTCTGCGTGTGTAGGCATAAAGAGGCACAGCACAAATCTGAGGCCATGTGCTTCACAGTTGTATTCAAATAGCAAAAATCACATGGTTGCTGTCATCTGTATAAAATATTTAATCACAAAGCATGTAGTAGGACTAGATAATAATTTGACTGATATTTTCCTCTGTCAGGTTATTTATAACTTGCTCATTATCAAGTGGTAATGCAACAATTGCAGCAGGAGAGAATATTTCCTGAATGTATGATGAAAGTGCAAGATTTGTACATGGTTCAGACCAGAGGTCTGTTCCACAAAATTTGGGATGAGCCTTGATTATTAAACCAATGTTACTACAAAATAGTACACTGTGTATATTTTTTTTTTCATTACTCCACATTATTTGGTTTTCTGTACAAATACAACAGTAGGAAATTGCTCTTACCGTTTGCAGCTTAGTAATGGTCCTGTGGTGTCGCGCAAACGTCCATCAGAAGGAAACTATGAGAAGGAGAAAGAACACTGCATTGCTTTGTTTGACCAGTGGTCAGAGGCTGACCAGGTAGAGTTTGTTGAGCGCCTGATCTCCCGCATGTGCCACTATCAGCATGGCCACATAAACTCCTACCTCAAACCCATGCTACAGAGGGACTTCATCACTGCGTTGCCAGGTAAAATGCCAAGTCTACAAAGGTTAGTTTAAAAACTCAAATATTTCACTACTAATATATTATGGTGCATTCCAGCTCAAGGTTTAGACCACATAGCAGAAAACATCCTGTCTTTCCTGGATGCACGCTCACTGTGTTCAGCAGAGTTGGTGTGTAAGGAGTGGCAAAGGGTCATCTCCGAAGGAATGCTCTGGAAGAAACTCATTGAACGAATGGTTCGAACGGATCCCCTTTGGAAAGGCTTATCTGAGAGACATCAGTGGTAAGGACATAAATATCCAGGAACTAGCACTGATATGTTATGTAGTAGTGGTAAATGCAAATTCATACTATTAAAAAAAACCCTCACAGCTTAAGTCCATTATAAATATTAACTAAAAGATACCAGACTATGAATGCTCAGCACTGTGTGAACACTGTTAGTTTTTTGTTCTTTCCACTCATCATCCTATTTAATATATATTATTACATTTGGGACAGTAAAGTGTATTTGTTCAATTAAAGAAGAAAGAGCAGGTTGCTAAATATAACACTTTACTGGCAGTGAGTGAATGAATGAATGAATGAATTCAATGAATGCCTCATTGGGTCAAGTGAGATTTTTGAATAACACTGCTTTTCCCTTTGCAGGGAGAAATATTTGTTCAAAAACCGTACAGCTGAAGTACCACCCAACTCGTACTATCACTCCCTTTATCCCAAGATCATCCAAGACATAGAGGTAATATATTATACTGTATGTCTATGTAAACTCTTATGTCAATCCCTGATTGTCTTTATGCTGCACCTCTTCCTTTTTTAGACTATTGAGGCTAACTGGAGATGTGGTAGACACAACTTGCAAAGGATTCAGTGTCGTTCAGAAAATAGTAAAGGTGTTTATTGTCTCCAGTATGATGACGAAAAAATTATTAGTGGCCTTAGGGACAACTCCATTAAGGTATGTGTACACAACATGTATAGTGCTGCAAAATACTAAATATTTGTTGCTATTAAGTGACCCATTCACTAGATTTACAGATATTATTAAATGTTTATGTCCAACCTATTCTATGTGCAACATTTTGTTTATATAAATGTCTACTTCTTTCTCAGATTTGTTAAAATAATGTATTTCTGAAAATATAACATTTTAAACTTTTTTTTGTTACACACAATGTTACCAAAAAAAAAAAAGTTTGTAAGTCTAGGATTGTTTTGTTTTTTTTTGTTTTTTTTTGTGACTTTTGTTTCTCATAAATGCCCTCTCAGATTTGGGATAAACAAACCCTGGAGTGTCTGAAGATCCTAACTGGTCACACAGGGTCAGTTTTATGTCTACAGTATGATGAGAGGGTCATTGTCACCGGCTCGTCTGACTCTACTGTCAGGTACACATCTTCAATTTAATGCCTTTAGTCTTTTAATACCCAAATGTACCCTAATGTAAAATGACCCAACTTATTTATAAAACGTGCCTACATACAAAAATGCTATGTATGTGACTTTAAGCATTATGTTTGAGATGTATGAAAAAGACATAAAAATGTACGATCTGGTGCACAAACTATGAACCCTGCCTGTGAAGGATTAGAGATGAGACCGAAGCAGATCTTAGTTCAGAGAGATTCTCACATTAGTTTGTGGAAGTTTCAGGAAGTTTGTTTCATTCATACATAACACACTTCACACTTGAAGTCAGAATCCCGCATACGTTTTGATAAACAAGACCCCAACTTTTACCTGGGACTTCTGCAACACGTTGCCAGTGCTGGTACATTGGTAGAATGAATTGGGAAGCCTTTATTGTTGAAATCGGCTAGGCTTTGGATTACAGTCCCTGCATGACCCTTTCCACCTGCTTATTTTATTTGTCTAGCATCATGATCGAGGCACCAGGGTCTCAAACCTTGCAATAATTGTCTTTATGTAGTTAATTATAGACAGTGGTTTTTTTTTTTTTTTTTGTCTTCGTCAGATGTCCTATTACGGCTTTATTTTTTACTCCATTTAAGTGGCTGGCTATTGGCTGTATGTTGACACTTGGTTGGCTTCTGTACACAGAAGCTCAACATTAATTCTCTTATTACTTCACACTTCAGCCCTACTCATTGGGCAATGTCCAAGGAAAATGTGACTTCATGTCCACAGCAACAGTTTGACATGCACTTTGTTTATTGGTTTGGTGTCAGCTTTTCCAGTGTTCTGCGCTTGATTCGGAGTGCCCAGCAGTGCAGCTCCACTCCATGTCATGCGCTCGCTGCACATGTGTGAAACATGACCAGTGTTACAATCTAAAGCTAATAAACACAACTCTCATGTTTCTTTTGTTTTTCTTGAGTTCCATGACATATCTTTTCCATATTTCTACTTCAGACTTCATTCACAGCTGCAAACTCTCACCCCCTTCCCTCCTGGTCCCTTGTTCATCAACTGCACTTTTTAATTTGCTTCTTTTGGGGTTCATGTTAATGGGTTGATTTCTTTCTGTTTATCTGCAGGGTGTGGGAAGTGACAACAGGAGAAGTTCTCAATACCCTGATTCACCACAATGAGGCTGTGCTCCACCTACGTTTTGCTAATGGCCTGATGGTCACATGCTCAAAGGATCGCTCAATTGCAGTATGGGACATGGCATCTCCTACGGACATCAGCTTGCGGCGCGTCCTTGTTGGGCATCGAGCTGCTGTCAATGTGGTCGACTTTGATGACAAGTACATTGTGTCTGCCTCAGGGGACCGAACCATCAAGGTAAAATACAAATAAAGCATTTTTATTTGGAAGGTGAACAGTGTCACCATTTTAAAATATTAATGAATCTATGCTCTGTAGGTATGGAGCACTAGTACGTGTGAGTTTGTGAGGACTCTTAATGGTCATAAGCGGGGCATTGCATGTCTACAGTATCGAGATCGCCTTGTGGTTAGCGGTTCATCAGACAACACAATCCGGTAAGAAATGTTGTTTAGTTTTAAGCAGCTCAGTTACTGATAACCTTATACAAATACATAATATGTATAGTAATGTTTTATTCAAAGGGACAATGCATATTAACATATAAGCTCAATATACCAGGATTAGCCCATTGGCTACTTTCCATCTGTAGTCCCTGACATTAAAACAATTATGATGTACTATTAATACGTTCTCTACTTGCTTTCGTTCTGTGTGATTGGACAAGTTCAACACAATGGGTGGAAAGATGTGCAGGACTGATGATTATAGTTTAACATAAAGATGGCCTTTTTGTGTGACTATTTTATTTGATCATAAGGGGGTATAAGGTAATCCAGTCAAAAATCTAACCATCATTAATTTATTTAAATGTATATTTTTTTCAGCTCTATTATAAATATTTTTGCTGGAAATTTGCCAATTCTGAAATCAGTTTTTTGTTGTTTTTTTTGTCTCACAAAACCAGGCGTGGAATAGAAAAAAAAAAGAGTTGTACTATCATTTTCTCTGAACTAGTGAAAGAGGTTACAAAGAGTTGTAATTTGGAGCTGTTCATTTTGTTCTAGGTTATGGGATATAGAGTGTGGGGCATGTTTGCGAGTCTTGGAAGGTCATGAGGAATTGGTGCGCTGCATTCGCTTTGACAACAAAAGGATCGTTAGTGGTGCATATGATGGGTGAGTTTTGATTATGTAAATCTTGATCACAAGGTCTTTGTATTTGGTTTAGTATAAAACACAAACACAAAAATCCCCTTCCTTTATGTGAGAGGGGTGGGGCAATATTGGGGTCTGGGTCAGCCAGGCTTTGTTTCTCTCCATTGCAAACATGGTTTGAAACTATACATGCATGTTAACACGCTGCATTGTAGCCATGGGTTAATTTCTATCTGTTGTCCCACATTCACTCTCATAAAGTTAATGTGGGTGAAGTGTCTTGCCCAAGGACACCACAGCCGTATGCGCTGGTTCCAGCTGAGTCAACACAACCAAAACCCTGTTATTAACATGATGATAAAACATTTGCACTATATCTGAATGTTCATGACGCTATATCTGAACGTGTGACAATGTTGTTTTTTTTTTGTTTTTTTTTTTCAGTAAAATCAAAGTGTGGGATCTACAAGCAGCACTTGACCCCAGGGCTCCTGCCAGCACGTTATGTCTACGGACTCTAGTGGTTAGTGTTCAGTAAAAGTTGTCCAAAACTCTTCAACTACAAACCTTAAAGGCGAAGTTATTCACTTTGACCTCTAGAGGGGGGTGTAAACTTAAAAATAACATTTGTCTCCTTATAATGGGCTAACGCCCTGATGGGCTGAGACGTTTTCTGTTTAGAAGTCTTTTAAAAGCATCTTTTCTCTTTGACCTTTAGTTAAAATGGGATGGTTAACTTTGATTCAGATTAATTATTTGCATATATTTAAGTTTTTGTTTTTACAGTTTATTTTGCAGAGGTGGCTGACAATTTTACATGTTTAATTTATTGATAAATCTTTGTTATAATAGGAGCACTCTGGTCGTGTTTTTCGGCTCCAGTTTGATGAGTTCCAAATTATCAGCAGTTCCCATGACGACACTATCTTGATCTGGGACTTCTTGAACGTCTCGACCAATGGGCAGTCAGAGGGTCGGTCTCCCTCACGAACCTACACCTACATTTCAAGATAGCAGGTAGAATCCAATTTTCTCATCTATACCTTCCGTTCTTTTATACCTTGAAAAAGGTATAGAAGAGCTTCTTGAGCTCTTTATTTTCATTTTTGTTTCCTCTAGGTGGCGCAACATACTGCACCTTTTCTTGGAGGAGCCCCGGGCTGATTGGCTGAAGATGGGTGAACCCATTGTGGAAAGGAGTCCTTCTTTCTCCTTCTCGTCATCTCTCTGTCCATCTCCCACCTGCCCGAGACCTTTGACTGTTAAGCTTGTGTCCATTGCCTGCTAGTACCGTGACATGCACACACAAAGATCAACACTGATTTAGATGACCTATTACACAATCAATGCAACTGTCCCAAGAGGTTTACCTTCCAATACTAATTTATGTTTGTAAAGTACACTAATGTCAGTATTAACATTGACCTTATAGAACCCACACTGTCCCCTAGACCCTCATAACAGCAGCTTCTGCTCCTTCTTTACAACCCCGCCAAAAGAAATGGAATTGCTAATAGATATATATTTATATATATATATATATATACAAATGTACACACAATGGCACAGTTGGACAGAGGATGACTGGAGCTATACTGTGGGAGACAGAGACTCTTAACTTGGCTCTAGGAAAACGGGGAAAGATGGGAGCCCCTCTCCACTCGCCCCCTGCCCTCCTCCAGCCCCCAGAGAGGCACACACGCTTGAGACGGGGGAGCACACACAGTTTGTGTGTTTGTGTATGTGGACTTGAAGCGGCAGAACAGACATGCATGTGTGAGGTGCTCATGGATACAGCATCCTTTTGCACCGCTGCTTTTGTTTCTTAATTCTGTCTTTCTTACTGTTTTTTATTACTGTTGTTTTCTAATTTTATTTGAGTATTTTGGTTCTTACGTACAAAAATCATTATATGAGCAGTCCCTATTGTCGTTTTCCTGTCTTTTTCTCATTCTGCTAACTTTCTCGCTCATCTGTCCATCACTTTTCCTTTCCCATCTACTTTGTGCTTGCTTTGGTTATGAGAGAAGCTGGAACTCAAGAGCTCAAAATTAGCTGTAACAGAGTTGTCTTGTCAAAATTGTGTTGTATATTAAAAATGATTTTTTAAAGAAGAGAATTTACCTTATTGTGAATAAAGTACTTGACAGTGGTGGAGTGTTGAGCCAACTGGAACATGAGTGAATGTCTGTTCTCGTCTGTGTGGGTGTAGGCCTGCTGTAAGGAGATGGCAGGCGCACACAAAACTTACGTAGTGGGGAAATATAGGGGAGGCCTACAGGGAACCATTTGGACATGTTATTCTTATTGGGAGTATTGTTATTCTCGTTTAGTTCATGGATTAGCCCTTAAGTATTAGACGTGAAAGCCTGTTGCCTATTAACACAGCACAGCGAGTACTCTAATAATCACCGCGCACACCGACTGTGCCCTGGTCAGCCAAAAGCACACGCAGGTCAGGGATGGTTTCCCCAGGTCAACATCCAGATACTAGCTCTAGCGCTTTAAGCGGAAACAACTTCGCTCCTGTTCGTCCCAGGACATACTGCATTCAGCAGCGCCCACCTACTGGGACATTTTTAACCTACAGAACAGCCAAACAACCAGCAGGCTTTATTTTGTTATTGACAGCACCACTTAAAAACTTTGGATCGGCGGATTGAACTTGGAGCCAAGTGCAAACTGGTGAGTCATTTGAAGACCTCGGCCATGGCACAGAGCTCCAGTCTCCTCTTACCATAAATGATACAGCTGAGTTCACGTGGGTTAAAATGGCAAGTTAGGCCTATTTATGGCACTATTTTGAGGCTAATCGTACAATTTCAACGATTCATAGTGGAGGGGAAATGGCATCAATTAGAAGTGGCAAGTGTTGCAATTTTACACAAACGTCACTGGTAATGTGTTTACAGGGTGTCCAAGCTTTTCATCAAGGGTTCGGGTTATCGAAGACCTCGCGCCATGTGGTAAGCAACAGAGTGAGCCATTCAAGTAGGTGCATGTATCCACACACTATTTAAGCTTTTAATATTTGATCTGTCTTACACAAACATGTTGTTCAACTTGGGATGGATTTTTGAGTAGAACTTGGCTGTTATTGTTACTTTGGGCCAGTTCACCAATGACATAAGGTCAGAGCTTGTGATACATTTATATTATGTGTGACATTCACATTACACTTTGACTTTAGGTGCTGTATTGTTAGTCATTGTGATATGGGCAAGTAAGGCATATAGACCTACTTTTTGTGCTACAATCTTGAATGTAACCTATGATTGAATGAAATATTGTCATTTATATTCTGCATGCTTGTTGGCAGATGACTTTACTATGGACCTATTCATGGAGAGAAGAGGTGACAGCACCACATGATGGACAGGAGGGATCCAGGTGATCAGTCTCCAGGTGTCCCTGGACACTTTCACACTCAAGCCTTACTACTACTGGCATTGATTAATAGCAAAATGTTTAACGTAAAGGAAAAGGTTTTTTTGCTAATAAAAACTTCAGAAATGCACCAACAAGTAGGCTACAAAATCCAGATTTAATGTACAGGAGGTATTCAGCTACAAGATGGATAGATTTCTTCATTTGATCTCCAAAGGGCAAGTGTGGTGCAGGTGGAAAAAACAAAACATCCACATACAACATAATTCAAAAAGGAGACGGAGGATAGAGATAAAGGCAATAACAAAAAAACAAAACAAAACACACAAATTCCTGTCATTTCTGGATGAGTTTGGTAAAGTGCAACAGTGTGTTAAGGAGACCTGTAGGGAGAAGGTGGTTATTTAGTCTGTTGGTCCTGGGCTCAGCAAGCTTGTCTCTGAGGAGAGGGCTGTACATCTCGATAAGTGGGTCAATATTGGTACAATTTTAACATGTTTTAGGCCTGAGAAAACAAATGCTTCCTATTTTCATGGAAATTTAAAGTTAACACAAATCAAATATAGCTGAATATAGCTAGGCATGAAGCTGTTTTCCTCCTGTATCAGTGAAAGTATGGCACGATTACTGTGCTGGGGTATTGACACATGTATTGACTCACTAATGTGTATTGTGAGGGCCATATTGAACAATTCAGTATGAATTATTATTGAGTATTGTTGCATCCCCAGAGTGCAGTGTGTGAGTGGGGTCTCCCATTATTTTCCTGGCTTTAGTCATAGACCTTGTCTGGAACAGATATTATTGCACTCTGTGTCCCAAAGATTTGAATACCTCAAAATGAACCTACATGTCAGAAAGAGCCCTCTAATTCTAAAGCCCTCTAATTCTAAACTGTTACAAATGTTTTTTGTTTTTTTTTCTAAATTCATATGTAGAGTTAATAAGTAAACTGTAAAGAGTTTATACCTTTTCATAGTGATAGCCCATTTAATGCAAAATTGTTCTACAGACCCTGGTGAATTGGTGGTTTTCAGATTCTAAAATCTGCTTTATACTCCTGAGATAAGACATATCCAAAAGGAAGATCCTCAAATGTTGAACCTGATTGATGTTCAATGGACTTCACTAATAACATACTCCTTACTTTGTTAGGGGTGTTAAACAACTAGAGGTGTTAGTTTCAGTGTTCTTGACTTCTCCCTTCAGACAGACATTAGGCGGTAACTCACCAGTATCCTGTCAGAACTGAAGAAGCCCCTTGGATGAGCTGTGGAATGTATTCACTCCAAAACATTTATCCAGTTGACAGAATAAATTCTCTTATTCTATAAATAATATTTTTTTTTATTTATATAGCGCTTTTTACGGTACTCAAAAACGCTTATTCTGTGCAACTTGATAAGTTGGTCAAAGCTGTATACTGACAGATTTATTTAGTACACAGATATATTTATTCCAGTGCTCAAACAGTTGAAAAGCTGTGGCAACCTGCCCCATAGGCCATAGCTTTATCAGTTTTAAAATTGATGATGATTTGGCAGTATACTCAGTTCAAGGTTCAACATAAATATTTTTCACTAACATATAGCATAGAGTACTTAATAATGTGACAGGTGTGACTGACGTTTTGGCTGTTGTTTAGGGCCTGATAATTAAATAAAGCTGTTTTAGCCATCATAGTGCGCTAATGTTTACTCTAGAAAGGTCCCTTTTTTGTTTTGTGGACTTAATGACACAAATTAGGTAGTTTGTTTTTATGAAGTGTGAGTGTGACAACTCAGTCCAACCCTCCAGGTGCAAGTCTTTGTGATATGACTAAATCTGTAATGTGCTGATTCTGTAATAAGAAAGGTTAACCTATTATATCATTTATGATCAACATGCAGATATTACAAAATTGAAATTGCAAATACAATTACAGCAAAAGATTGCACCATTACTTAATTTTTCTTTTATTTTTTACTTGTTGGAGATACCACGTGTAGTTCATAATCACTACAAGGTGCAACTCAATGTAAAAATACACAAAACTGCTGTTTCACTTTTGCGATCAATATTTTAACATTTTTATTTCTTTACTACAGTGTGACAATCTCAGTTAAATATAATTGTACTATGAAATGCTATGATATCATCTGAAACCCAATTGCAATTACTATCTGTTTGTAATGCACTGAAACCATACACTCCCCTTGTCTTTGGTAGTTAGTTGTTCCAACTGAAGCATGATGGCCACAAGGTGGAGCAATGAACTCATCTATCGTTCACTGTTTACTGGTAGATTTTGGCTATGAATTTCAGTGGTTCACAGAGTGCCAGCAACCTGTTACATTAAATTAAATACTGTTTATTATCACTAGATCCAGAGGGCTTGTGTGCACTACATACAAAAAACGTTTTATTGCTACAATTTAATAATATGATTGGTCTGTACTCTACAATATCAATCTGGTTCTTGTATTAAAAGTGTGTATCCTTTTGAGAAGTAGGGGGGTCTGTCTGCTGAGGGGATTGATTTGCTACATTGTTGGGTTTAGTTTCTTTAGAGTAGGATATTTCAAATTCTGGGAATAAGTTTTGTGGGATGGATTTGAGCTTGGTGGAGCTCCATTAGTATATGATGTGTGCATGTGTTGGATATGGGTGTGTGTTCTTCCTTTGGGTCTGTGGGATTTTGGCCCATAATTCCTGCAGCTCTCAGGTCACAGCTCCGTTCTCACGCACATATTTGGCATTCCTTCCCCGACATGATTACCATACACCTTCCACTCTTGGATTTGGCTACGCACAATATTTCCATCATTCCAGAGTGGAACTGGACCACGTTCCAGAACTGAACGGCTCACCCCGCCACTGCCATCCCCTAACGGTCTTCTCCAGTGCACACGCCCCTGCTCCCCATGACCCCTCTGTCTCCTCCTTGCACCAACCCCCTCCCGTGCTGATTTTTGCTGCCGTGGAACAGGAATCCTCCGGTCCAGCCTTTTTTCCTCCTGAGTCAGCTGTTTGTGTCGGCTCGTGTGATTGGGTCATTTGGCAGCGACATCTCTTTAGTGACCTCCTGCTAGGCATGGGAAGGAAGAGAAGGACCAAGGGCTAAAATGTATGATAGTTCAGCAATCTCCGGTACACATACACATTTCCAGTTTCAGGTTCAAATATTTCAAAGGTTTTGGATAAGTCTGGATCATCTTATATTAGTGTTTTTTTTAAGGAATTTAATATACAAGATTAGATTCAAGGAGTCCTGGCAAGAATAATGGACACTGACTGCAGAATCTGTTTGGTTTTGGCCTTCATGTGTCTAGTTGGCTCAATTTGAAATAACACTGTTTAAAAAAGCAGTAATAAAGGTCACATAACTTCTTGCCGTGGAAATTAAGTTGGTTTTGCTCCAATGCTCATATTCTATATTAAACTGTCATGACTGTGCCGTAGTATCCACTTTTTCTAGATGCATATTTTTGTAAGTTTTGAATTATATTGCTGCAGATAACATATTAAAGCCCCAATAATGTTCAAAGAAATGTACATAAAGAACATGGCCATATTGCATAGTTTTGAGCCATATCTGTGTTTGCCTTTCCTGCCTCTAATCTATTTTCTTAAACCTGAGATAGCACTTTTACTCTGCAAAATGTCTTAATTGTAGTCTGCTTAGGTTTTTTTTGGTATACGCAAAAAATAATAACTGCTGGAGCCTTCTGTGTTTTTTTCTTGTGGCATGGCGCATGTAGCACTCTTCCTTCTATTCATTTATTCCTTACATACACTAGTCAGGTGGCAGTGTCTTGATATTAATGCATTATTATGTGTATTATTATTATTATAACAAAATAAAAAGTGATAAAAAGTTGAAAAGACACAAGGTAGTAATGTTTCTGTAACGTTTACTGAGTCGAGAGAGACTGCTGCACACAGAGCTGAAATAAATAAAAGAAATAATTTTATAATTACAGTAACCATCGTAGTAAGTTTGCTTAATTAGGGTTCCTGTCTTCTTTCATATACATATATATAATATATAATTTTTTCATAAATTGTTCCCTTAAGTTTTCTTTGTCCTGTGTGTATACATGACACTTTGGTTTGTTCCGCTGAATGTCTTGGTAGCAGCACTCTGTATCCATAGTTTCGTATGGGAGCATCATCCCTTGAGTCATTTCTATAGCGATGCTCATAGAGAAGGCACTCTCCTCACCGTCGCTGTGGGTCCTCTGGGGTCAGGTGAGGAGGACGAGTCATCACCTGTTGTCTTTGGTTGCTAGTCTTGTTTGGTTTGAGTGGCGCTGTTCATTTTTGGTACAGTTTGGTTTTATACATTCCAGTTCTTTTAGCTTCAGTCCCTGCAGTGACTGTTTTTGGTCCCTTTTCCAAAGTCCCTTTATATCCAGCTTCACTTGTAGCTCCTGGTGTAAACACACACATCATCTATTACAAACATTTATTCAGAAACACCACCATTATTTCCTCATTCATCAATTTTCATCCACACAGCAACCTCACTAACTAAGCAGTGAGACAAATAAGTGCGTCACATGTCAATAGTCCATTATAAGGGGATAATGTCACATCCTTCAGGCCCCCTTTTTTGCATTATCAGCGAACACCTTCTGTTCAGTCATGGTTCATTAGAAATTCCATTTTGGTCTCTCTCCCATCGCTCCAGAACAGTTCAGACGGTTGAGATCCGAAGGCTTGGGTAGTGTGGTGTATCTGCTCAACCCAGATTATGTGTATTCGGAGATAGGTCCTTTGAATCAGTATGAGATGTCAAACTGGAAATGTCATTACTATAACATTCAGGGGCTGTAGTGGCAAAATAATAGGTGTGAAGCTATACCCCATGTATGATTCAATTGTAGTCAATGTTTGTCCCAGCAAAGGGAGGCCTCTGCAGAGGAGATGAGCACATGTTTGGGGTGCTCGAGTACTGCTGCTAGCGAGGCCCTGTAGCACGGACTCTCTTACTTCGTTTGCTGATGGTGGTGAAGCGGAACGGAGTGGTCAGGTCAGGCTGCTCCCCTGGGGGGAACCGCTTCATGAAGTGCACCTCCTGCTGGTTGGGAAGTGTGAGATTTCCACGGCGTGGACGACCCCGTTTTGTAAAGCCTACGTACCAACCAGTGTAGCGTGCTGACATCAGAGCAGTGTAGTGGTTTTCAAGCACCTTTTCCACAAAGACGCAGTCAGCACTACGATTACTGGCCTTCTAAAAGAACAACACACAGAAAGAGAGACACAAAGGCATTGCTCAGTTGTTTGTTGGTTTAAATATTGAAAGTAAATACATTATCCAAATCTCAGCATTAGGCTTACCTTTCCCACCAACTTCCCTCGTCGGTTCATACACAGGTAGAAGTTTGTTTCTTTGCCTCGGATTCTCACCTGGCTACCAAAGGTGTCGGCCTCCACTACAAGCTGGGCTTGTGAAGGGACATACAGAGGGGAAGTAAAACATTAGAGCCACAAGCATATGTATTTGTATACTGTATAATTTAATTCACATTAGTCACTATTCGCTTCATACTAAATGAGCTATTTATTTTCAGTTAAACACAATACTGTATATGTATATATATCTATATATACACACACATATATATATACACATATATATGTATATGTAAAGCATATTGTAGTTCCCTGGTTTACGTGCATTTTGAACAATTGGACAGTTATTCAGTTTTCCTGGCATTCATGTAAAAACTTAGTGACAGTGTCACTGTGTTCTCATAAAGGATTTTTCTTTCTTGCACACTAAACCACAGCTACACATCTTTGTAGGACATCCACTTAGGGCTGTTCTGAATCTGTTTAAAATAACTCCTGAAAATGGCTTCTACGTGACCTTTTTCACAAAGGGGTCAAATAAATCAATACCGCTGTTCATCTTCTTCCCCAACTCCTCACATCTCCCTTGTTTAATCACTATATGCTTATGGCAAGTGAGTGCTGGTGTTACCAGACATGGATCATAACTATTAATTGTATTCACGCAGGGTTTGTTGGCCTATTACATATTACTGTACGATATGTGTTTGTTAAGGGTTAAAGACACTGTGGCCGATGCAGTGGGGGATGGACAGAGCAGTGTGAGGTGATGCAAGGAGGGAGGAAGAGGAAGCTTGCTGTTTTAAATCCACATGAGACAACAAGCGGGATGAGTAATCAATGCAGGGATCAATGATGGAGATGAGTTTCTAACACTCTGCCTGCCACAGCCCTTGAACTCACACATTTTGCTATACCTTTTCTCTTCCTCTATTCTCCGTCTCCTTCTTCAGATCTCTTCTGAATCATTGAGTCAGCAGCTTGTCGATGAGGTCTTTGTGCTCTGAAGACAAGCTCCACTGCCCCTTTCTCAAAGCCTGCGAGGCCAGTCTATGTGGGCCTTTGTCTATGTTCCTGCACAGTTGCATTCTGTATCCATTCATGCATGCACTTGTTCACCCCTCAAGTCTTTGTACTCTCCGCCATGAGACACTGGCTAAAATTACTTGGTTTATTTTGGAGGGGTAGTTTTCCCGTTGGTCCAGTTGATGTGTGTGTGTTTGTGTCTTACCATATTTGTCCCCATCCTCTCCACGGGCGCTGATTCTGCGGCCAATCACTTGCACATGTTTGCCACTGGTGCGGCTGTAGAGCTGGTAGACCCGGTGATGTTTGCGACTCATGGTGTCTCGCACCTGTGTCTGGTTCTCTACATGCACACTGAAGTTCACTCCATCCACACCAAGGACTTGCTACAAAAAGATTAGAGAAGCACACATGAATACAGCTGGACTGAAGCAAGTTTGTTGATTAATCACAACTAATCAATTGGTTAAATAATTGATAAATAATTTCCACATTGAATAATTCCTTACACTGCATAACACACCATGTGCCTAAATTTTATGGCTCAGACAGAGCTGTAAGTACATCTCAGGGTCACAAAACACATGTAAATATAATGCTTTTGTCTGTAATATAATGAATCAGAATATCCATCACTTAAGCATTATCTTGATCAACTTTGGGAAAAGCCCATGTATCAGACCTCTACTAATCTAAACCACTAACCACTAATTGATCAAAAGCATAATCACTAGATTAGCAAAATCAATTGTAAGTTGCTGCTCTAGAATACAATATACAACTCGTATATTTATATATCAAATAAAAGTACAATGAACTGAACAGCTTACTATCTTGTTCAAAAATGTAAAACAAATATAAATAAAAGGAATAGGAGGAAAACATTAAACAGCTAGATGATCATTTAGTTTATAGATTAAAAAAATTAAAAGACAAGATGAATATTCCTAATGTAACTAGATGAGGAACAAACAAATTACATATAACAAAATGGGGGACATGTTTTTATGAGCATGACAAAATCCCACTATTTTAACTTGATGCAATAAAAAGCATACATTGCAGAATACATAATACAACTTTTTGCACAGCCCATTTTCTCAAAAGTAACCTAATAAATTTACTTATACCCTGAGTGTGTATGACAACTGTACAACTTGTCTTTTTACTGTACGCTCTTTGACTCTCACCTGTAAAGGATTGCACATCACCAGCAACATCTGGATACATCTGGAAAAAGTAGAAACATATGGCTTCAGAAATATGTAAGCAAAATTGGATGCTGGAAGAGTCATTTGTAACATAGTCATGTCCAAGTCTTTCTTCTCAGATGTTCTTTCAGTCCAACATCCCTTTTGCTTATTAGTCACTGCTGGGTGTGCAGCTGGCACAGCACCTCCACATCCATAGAGCCAGCAGACAGACAACACCCAATGCGCTGTTTAGATTAACGCTACCATTCTTCTGCTCAGACCCGTGTTCTGACCCATCTGTGACTTTCACTAAAATCTGGCCTCCAAATGACCTGCTTGGACGATGGTATACGGGCAAACATACCAGGACAACTAGAACATGTTTTGGTTTGGAGATCTGAGAAACCTGTTTGGCTCCACTGGGCCACAGGTGCACATTGCACTGTGTATGATGTGGCTTTGGGAGCAGTGCACTGTGGTCACATTTGGAGATGGTATGAATAAGTGAAAACATAAGCTACCAAATATGTGGAAAAATAATTTGTGGTGGAATTGACTGATGGAAGAGGTGTGCAGGCCAAGTATGCAGGTTCTTATCGAGAGACATACTGTATACTGCAACTATATTATGGCTAATTACAAATCTTTATGACCTTAAATGACCTTTTTGTGCTAACAGTTACTTTTCTCACTCATATTTTGAACTACATTATTAAAACTAAGACATTGACCTTGGAGATATCCCAATATTTACAACCCTAGCAAGGGAGTGATATGTGTTGTGCAAAATCAACTTTGGCAGTCCTTGAACTGCTATGAATTAGTGGCTGAGCACTTAATCAAGTTCAGGACAAAGTGTGTGGGCTGTAAAGCATTTCTGCGAAACTGTCTTTCCCCACCTCATCTGGCTATCACTCTGCATGCCTCTTCTACTCTTCCTCCGACTTGTTGTCCTCTCTAGCTTATCTCTTCTTCTTTCTCTTCTGCTCTTTTCTCCCCTTGCTCCAATCTCTCGTGTGTTTGGAGTTGGTGGGGTGACTCCTCCACACTGTCATGGGCATGCACACAGATGTGCAGATGTGTGCGTACAGGAGCAGGCAGCTGACAGCTGGCCTAAAGCTAAGGCATATGCTCTGCTGAGAGAGAGATAGGGAGGACAGCGAGCCGACGAGCAAGAGGTACACAAAGGGAGAGGCTGAAGACAGGACGGAGCAAGGTGGTGTAAACACTGCAGAGAGGAGAGACTGAAACCAGATCAGGCACTGGCAAAGAGAGGTCAAAAGCAAACAGCCTTCATCTCAGCAAGGAGAAATAAAGTGGCTAAATGAGAGACAGTAGTGTAACCACAGAGTGTGGTCTGGCGTGAGAAGTAGACAAAAAGATAAATAATGGTAAGAAAGAGGAAAGGCTTTAACTCATGCACATCATAACACATGCTGCTACAGCCTGACACACAGACTTCTAGTTATTCAAGTTTCCTTTCTCCTATTGATACTTTTTGGTTCTCATAGCTCTAATACATGCAAGCATACTGTGGGCATTGCTAGTATTCTGATGCTCAATTTTGCCTGCACAGCCCAAAAAATCGGAACGCCTAGCATTATGAGAACTCTCAGCTGTTCAAACACCACGGCTGTACTAACGTCGAGGACACTGCAGGAAAAGTGCCTCTGCATTGGATTCCCTGCTCCCACAAAAACCACAGACACTCCATATTATGCCAGTTAGAGTAGAGGGGGAGAGGGAGACAGGACTGGGCTGGGAGGGGGAGGGATGAGAAAGGGGCAAAGTGAGAGTATAGGCAGAAGAAGCTATAGAAGAAAACCTGGTGCACTTTGGATGTTTGCCAAAACAAGCACAAGTCTGACATCATAAACCTGCGTCCCAGCAGATCCAGCTTGAGGCTGTGGTTAAACTGCAGGCCTTTAGAGCTGAGCACTGGGCTCTAGCCAGGGGCTGGCTGTGTTTGGGCTGTGTGTAGTGGCGGTTAGCGTGGTACACCGACAGAACAGCAGTGGGCTTGTGCACGGAGACACATGTAGAGAAGCAGTGGTTAGGCCAGTGGGCGTGAGGCTGGGATCATGTGGGCCTTTGGTTGAGCCGTGGTGAGCCTCGACAAGGAGCTGCGGCTTCACAACAACACCAGGAACAGGCTGCTGTGACACCAGGACCACACTCGCCCCGCAACTATCAGAAATGTTTGGCTGAAAGAGCTATAGCAAATGCTCCAACCTGAACTGAACCAGGAGAAGCATCATTCATCAGTTATTAATTCATACTCTTTATCTTTACTTGTACCCATGGAAAAAATGAGGAATAGGCAAGACAGGAAGACAGATGCAGGCAGTTAGGAGGGTAAGTGGAGAGAAAGTGAGACAGACACCAGCAGCAACAGCGGCAGCACACACCCTGTCCAGATTGTGTAAGGAATGAGAACTATCTAGAGATGACTGCCATCTGGGAGAAGTACAGCAGAGACAAAGAAAGAAAAATAAATCGCTTGGCTTTTAACAAGGCACACCTCAGATGGGTAAAGTCACCCCCTCCTTGAACTGGATGCTCCTCCCTCACATTTGCACTTGGAACTTTATCATTTTCCCATCCCACTTTAAATTCACTGCTATTTTGACACAAAAATATTTTCTATTGGAAAGAGAAGCATTTTGGCAGATGGAAAGCAATTCTCTCTAAGCACCGTCCCACTGAAGCATGAGGATGGTGATGGAGATGTTTATGGCAGATTTTATGACTTACACAGCCCCAACTCTGACCTAGTGACCCTGAACTGTCAGCTAATCAAGCAAGGCCTTTTATTGCATGTTTTCTATGGGACTGTTGGGCAGTGATGTAATCTTTAGATGATGCAGCTTTGCCATTCATCATCTATTTATCAAATCAATTTGAACCAAACACACCTGTGAAATCATTTCACTACAATGTAACAGTAACAGTAACTTACAAGACGGTCAGCATGGAAAGAAGGGGCCACATTGCTTCCCCCCTCCACTATGGACTTTGGCCCACAGAGAGTCTCCTCGCTCGGCTTGAGCCAGTCCGACGGTCTGTGTCTGGAATCCGCAAAGTCAAAGAGTCACTGAGCATCGGCGGCAACGTGACCCGGTTCAACCGGCGTGATACTAAGACGTGATCCTGTTTAAGGCTGGCTGGGGTGAACGCGTGCCACCGTGACCGACCGGCAACCTCTAACAGCTGTCCAGGGCAGAGCAGGGGAGACGGGTGGGAGGGGGAGCAAAGGGGGAAGGTTATGGCTTTTAAACACTGCGCGTTCTCGAGTTGGAAAGGAACAGGTGAAAGCGCGCTCACGTTTTACATGTAACCAGCTCCAGCTGATCTCTCAGAGTGATTTTCAAACCTGCAAGCTGGTAAAGTCCGTGCGTAAACTTGTGCGTAATCCAATGTTCCAATGTTAGTGGCTGCAAGTAGTGTCTCAAAATAATAAGAAACTTTAGTCCACATACAACTCGGTTGATGCAAGATGTGATATCAAAGCTGACTTTTGAACGATCCGATGAGCATAAGACGGGGGCTCTGAAGGCGCGGGATCCCCGGTCATGACTGCGTCTCCACGCTGACTCTACGGTTCTGTTCGTCAGGTGACACCTACAGTGGGGCAGAGGAGACTTGTTGGTCCCGCAGCGGTCCAGCTCCAGCGTTCTCAAAAAGAATGGGAGGGGAGAATAAAGGGCAGAGAAAGCCCAGGATACGAGGGAGGGGTGGCTGAAGAGGATGGGAACAGCTGTGACTGGGTGGCGGACTCAGCCACCCGCGACACCGCGAGGAAATGACAGCCGCACTTTGCACCTGATTTTCCGGACTTCCCCCACTCGCCTCAGCCGATGGTTTGCACCCGGCTGCAACGTTCCTCTTCGCGCCCTCTCGACACAAAAACAGCCAAAAAACAGCACGATGACATCACCTCCGAAATGTTTGAAGGGGAAAATGAAAGCCGATCTTCTAATTTACTTATAGGTTCTCCAATGTATAGTTTCCTTCTGTCAGGTCGTAGTGTGTCACCAGAAAATACTAAATTCAAGAGAATTAAAGTTGCAAAATGTTAAAGTTTTGCGCCCTATTAACTGCTGACTTGAAAGCACTCACAGGACGCTCCGTGGGACTAAAGCTTCCTGTCCTGAAAATAAATCCGCAATGAAAGCTGGAGATGCACCTTTTGATCCAAATCACTGTATTGTCCAGAAGTGTTCGTCTTTCCAACTATTCCACGTTTTCCTTCCTCTAAAAGCTCCTCTTGTAGGGGGTTGCGCAGAAGAGGTGCGTCGGCAGGCACAGACCTCACTCCAAGAAAAAACAGAACAAGATTTTAACAGACGCGGATCAATCCTCCCTCCCTTTGCGCCCCCTCCCACAACTCACTCTCCTCGCTCTGCCTTTGACACGCACGCACGCGCACACTTATTGGATCAAAATGGGATTAGTCAGTCACTGTGTATGCCGCCTAAACTTTTGCTAAATATTATGCATTCAGTTGTGCTTTCAATATATGAAAAAAGAGAAGGTACAAATAAAGCTATTCGTAACAGATTATCAATTAAATCTGTTTTTGTAATTGCAAAAACACTTCAGTAACACGAAACATGTGAATGGAAACACCCTGACACCTGCCCCAGTCAAATGCACATACAAACAGAGGTCACTGTGTGGGGCTGCTGGACTATAGCCTGCTCTTGCACGTGTCAATGTAGGACTCTGCATTTCACAACTTTTAAACATCTAAAGAGGCAAACATTAAACAGAGAATGAGAGTCAGTGGGGAGTGGGAGAGACAGTGTATGCACAGATCAGGATCCAAAATGAACATTTCTCAGGGATTTTCTTCGGCAGAAACACTCTGCTCCCCCCAAACTTTTTTTCAGTACCGCACAACTACAGACAGTTTGCCAAGCCAAAAAACAGCCTTGCCATACCTTTCCACACAGATGCACAGAGAGATGGGTGCTAAGAAGAACAATAAAGAGTAACACTTTGGATGGATAGAGGTGGGAGGGACCGTTACCTTGGATGGTCAGGCTTTTCTTTTCATTGTAATTTCAAATGGCACACACTCACAGACAGTGGGCTGGGATTGCGAACACTCTCACACAGACTGAGCCGCCTGGGAAGGGTATTGTGGTTGAATGCCTTTCCAGTCATGCTCCATAGACAAGCCTTTGGCCTTCTTTCCAACTACTGGCTCTGTCAGCCTTTGCACCTGCAAGCGCAGACCTTCACTGCTCACCGCACTGCTGCAAGGGACAAGAGTGTAAATGTTGTGGAGAGGGATTTGAACCGCATTTTGTGATGAGGAATGGGCCTGTCTGCTTGTCTTAAGCCCAGATGGAGGGGTTCAAAATGGGGACTAGACCACATCTTGGTACAATGTGGTGGATGAGTAAAAACAAAAGACCAATTCAGCTTTCGTGTACAGTAGAGTGCTACTGACAAGAACCATAATCTATAATTTCTCTCTTCAGTTTAACCAGGCCTTGTTTAAATAAAGTTACTGTAAAATAATTCTGAAAATTCATTAGAAAACAGACACCATGTGTTATTAACCTTAGTAACCCATTCCTGAAGAGCATCACATGACAAAAGTTCAGATCGCCACTATATTGGACTTATTGCACTTACAGCAATATGGTTTATATTGGAATATTATATAGTGAAATTTAATTGTTTGTTACAAAATTAAACATGCAGAAAGCAAAAAACTTTATATCTGTTAAAAAAAATAAAATATTTGTAATGATTGAAGGTGACCATTTTGAATCAACAAGGCCTGTTTTTGCTTGTCACAGCACTCTTCTCTTTTTCATTGCCCATCCGTGTATCTGCCTCTTTAATCTTACCAGCTGTTTTTTATCTCCTCACTCTGCCCCTTCTTCTGTTGACAGCCGCCTATTGATTACCTTTGCCTTTGCCTCTGCGGATTCTGCCTATTGATCCTCTCAAACACTCACATTCACACATGCACATCCCAATGTGCACACGTTTGTCCTCCTATTCTGCAACCGCATGTCACAGTTCACAGTAGATTTTTAATGCACTAGTGTGAACCATTTAGCTAATACCTAGAAGACATGTTTTGTATGTGTGCTTTCTTTTGCTCAGTGGACTTGCATTGATAGTCACTCTGCCTTTGTGCTTGTCACTGTCATTAAACTGAATAGGAGGTGTGTGCTTGTCTGGAGCAGACTGAGTTGGTGTACAGTGCGATTTGGGAGTTTTTCTGCTTTCTTATGCTCTGGCCCTTCTTCACCCAGGCAGCGCCGTCAATATGGCCATTCTGTCTGGCAATTAACATCGATCAGTCCTTGTCAATATCGTCAGCGCCTAGACAAAGACCCAAGGTGCACTGCATGTGCTTGCCCTTTCTCTATCACAGTCCAACAAATCCCCAAACACCACTCTCATTATTTGAGGGCATTCTGGCCTGACCTCAAGGTCACTGTGGAGGAAAGCCATAGTGTGCTGGACTCTGCTGCTATGGATGACTGAATTGGAACCTAAAAGAAAACTCTCACAGTTCTGACCCTCAGGCTGCAGCCGTTAGGCCAGGTTCTGTGTGTGCGTGTGAATGTTTTTTTGCGTGCATGCATGTGTGTCTGCAAGAGTCAAGTTTAGATACGCCAGAGCTTGGACTCAGACACACGTTGGCAGACAAGGAATATTGTCCTCCTGCTGTGCACTCTGAAGTGTGAGACACTTTGAACACTACAAATGCAATCCATCATCTCAGTGACACACTGGAGATGTGGACTTTTCACATGTGTCAAGTGCTGTGGATTGGCTCCAATTAGTTTGTATATAAAGCATGTGCTGAATGTGTTTGGATGTGTGTATGTTGGAGAGGCTGGCTTGTGGTTTGATTAATACCTGCAGACATGAGCCCTAAAGCTCACTTCAGATGTTGAGATGTCAGGCTTACATTGCATTCTGAGATAGATATCTTTGCTCTATTAATCATGGGCCAACTTTTAACGGTCCCCCAATGTGTAAATGTATGAGACACGTAATAAGGGCACTTTGATGACATGAGGCCTGTGCAAAGTGGAAGAATGTGGTGGGAAAGCAGACTTTGAAATGGGACCTGTTTGCCACTTGTCTGCATCTGGGAGATGAGAGTATTGACAGCTGCAGCAAAGTCAAAGCAGGAATTAATTTGCATGGAACATTTGAGATTGTGAACGCCAGATGAACAGAAGAGCTAAATATTGTATTTATTAGCAACAATGTTGGTGGTGTCTTAGCTACATAATGCAGTGGTAATGGATGCTTACTCCTTACTGTATCATTAAATCTATTGCAGCTGCAGTCTTGATTTTTAAGCCAGCAACCAACCATCCTCAGTGTGAAGGATTTACTCCTCTTGCTTGTATTGTTCAGGAAAAACTGGCATTGGCTCTTTCATAAAATAAGGAAATTAAATGACACAAGATGGTACGGCTGTTTACAATAGGAAATACCCTATATAATAATGCTTAAATACTCGCAGCAGATAATGAGCCATTCAGTTTTGATGTAAAATGTCGGACAGAATTTTTGTCTGTTTCACTTTTTCTTTTCATGAAATTGTAATATAGTAAAGGGGAATCCTTCTTGGCAGCTCTGGTTACTTGTTAAAAGAGTGGTACATCAGGTCCTATGTCAGTCTTTCAGCGTGTGATTGGCAGACCCTGGTCCGTACTCTGCCCTGTATGTACTTGCTAATTGCTTTTGACCAATGGAGTTGTGCTTCCATTTGCAGTGCTCAGTGCCTACTGGATGTTTGTTTAATTATGGTACTTGTGGTTGTGTGTTTGGTTGAGTGAGTGTCATGACCCGCAGTGACAGACTGAATGCAGCTGAAAGTTGTGTGTGGTTTGCGGCTCTAGTGTGAATGCGTATGAGTGTTCAAAGACTGTGTCAACAAGGTGTTGGTTCACAGCTGAATATTTGCGATTTTTCACTGGACTACAGTGATGTGATTTGCAGCTGTGGTTTTCGTTGGATGCTGATCTGGCAGCATGACTGAGATTTTTGTAATGTTCATACGTTCAGCAATGGAATCCATGGTAACCTGTCATCTTTTCTGTCCCCCGCCCCTTAAGTTCACTGCCTCGGACCATTTCTTTCTCTTCCTCTCTCTCTCTTTCTGTCTCTGACTCTTTCTCTCTCTCTCTCTCTCTCTTACGCTCTCACTGTCCATTTCCCTCATTTGTTTTTCCCTCTTCCTGCACCTTTGGCCTTGCCACCAGGCAAAGGAGGAACTGTAATGTTTATGAAAGCCTTTAATGTACTATGTAATTACCCTGGCAAATCTTCCCATCATTACTCATGCCAATAAAGCGCTTTCAAATTGACATGTCACAGTAAGAGGAAAGGCTCAGTGAGCCGACTTTCCATTGTACAAAGTGTGTCTATTCATCTCCTCATGTTTTCATTCACACTGAAGATTTTAAAGAGCCGCAGGGACCTTTTGTCTTATTTGGCCATTTGTTATGTGGTTTACATCCTTTGGCCTTTGCACTCCCCTGGCTTCTAGCACCCTCCTGCTTGTAATGACCTGCAGAAATGACTGAGTGAAATATTGTAAGTCACAGAAATGGTGTAAACAAGAATGAGTAAAAATGTTTGGCAGCAGGAGCCTCTTATAAGACCAGGAGAAGCCACACTGGCATTTTAAAACTAATTGTTATGAGTAATGTGTTTGTTTCTGCTAAAAACTTCCATATGCAATTAACACATACTCCCCGTCTCTTCACTGTAGGTCTCCTTTCAAAGCATACGCCCATGCTAGTCTTTGGTCACTAAATCTCATACGCTGCAGCTGGAGTCCCCGTTTTGCCTTATGTTATTGTCTTCCTTTGTTTTGGTATTCCTTTTTTAGACACTTTTTAATACCTGTTGCCTGCTATCTGTTAATGAAGTATACTTTCTTTTTCTCAACAAAATCTAAATTCTTTAGACAAATATTATAACAAATTAAACAGCCAAACAATGGGTGGGTGTCTGTCTGACGTCAGCCTGCATTTCATTAGCAATCGCTAAGCTAACGAGTTCCATATGGAGGCGCCTGCAGGGTAGCCCCCTGCTGCCCGTCCCAGCCCAGCATGGCCTAACTCGACTCGGTTGCCATGGCCTGCCCCCACCCTCCGCTTCATTCAGACCCCATCCGGGCCCCCACCATTATGTCATCTTTAATTTGGACTTGTCACACATCACCTGACACCTACCCCCGTCATGCTGTAACCTTTTGTCCCGCTGGAGTGAAAAGCACTCTGCCTCTCCTTCTCTCTCCACTTGGCCTGTTGTTTTACTCTCCGTTTTCCTCTCATTCTTCCTCCATCTCTCACGCTCTTTCCCCTGATCACATTCACTGTTGCTTTCTGTCACTTTTTGTGGGTCTAAGCTCATCCATTCCCAGCTACCAGTCACTCAAACTTTGTCATTTCAGTTTTGATAAGATAAGCCTGAGGTTGGTTGGAGTTATAGTAAAACACATATTTACAAGACATGTGTGTGTGTATATGTATATGTATATATAATATATATATATATATATATATATATATATATATATATATATATATATATATATATATATATATACATATACATACATACACACACATATATATATATATATATATATATACGTGTGTGTGTATACATACATATATATATATGTATACACACACACACGCACACATATATATATATGTGTGTGTGTATAATATATATATAAGTGGCTGATATCAAGAAAGCCTACCAATGGCTTGAGAAAGCTGGACTGAAGGACAGCACAGAGGCACTCATCCTGGCTGCACAAGACCAGGCCTTGAGCACTAGAGCGATAGAGGCCCAGATCTACCACACCAGACAAGACCCAAAGTATAGGCTGTGCAAAGAGGCCCCTGAGACAATCCAGCACATAACTGCAGGGTGTAAGATGCTCCAGGGAAAGCATACATGGAGCAGCATAACCAAGTGGTGGGCATAGTGTACAGAAACATCTGTACAGAGTATGGACTGGAAACCCCCAGGTCAAGGTGGGAGACACCTCCCAAAGGTAGTGGAGAGGGGGCTCACAGAAGAGCTGGAGAAGGCCTGGAAGGCCTGGAAGGTAAATGCATCAGTGGTGCCCGTGGTCATCAGAGCACTCGGCTACAGGAGTGGCTACAGCAGATCCAGGGAAAAAACATAAGACATCTCAGTCCAGAAAAGTGCAGTACTAGGAATAGCAAAGATACTGCGCAGAACCCTCAAGCTCCCAGCCCTCTGGTAGAGGTCCCAAGCATGGAAAAAGAGGGGATGAGACCACCTGTGGAGGGTGAGCAAGAGATTATTATTTATTATATATATATATATATATATATATATATATATATATATATATATATATATATATATATATATATATATATATATATATATATATATATCCATCCATCCATCCATTTTCTTCCGCTTTATCCGGGGCCGGGTCGCGGAGGCAGCAGTTTCAGTAGGGAGGCCCAGACTTCCCTTTCCACACACACTTCCTCCAGCTCTTCCGGAAGGATCCCAAGGCGTTCCCAGGCCAGCCGAGAGATATAGTCCCTCCAGCGTGTCCTGGGTCTTCCCCGGGGCCTCCTCCCGGTAGGACGTGCCTGGAACACCTCCCTAGGGAGGCGTCCAGGGGGCATCCGGAATAGATGCCCGAGCCACCTCAACTGACTCCTCTCGACGTGAAGGAGCAGCGGCTCTACGCCGAGCTCCTCCCGTGTGACTGAGCTCCTCACCTTAACTCTAAGGGAGCGCCCAGCCACTCTGCGGAGGAAGCTCATTTCGACCGCTTGTATCCGCGATCTTGTCCTTTCGGTCATTACCCAAAGCTCATGACCATATATATATATATATATATATATATATATATATATATATATATATATATATATATATAATATATATATATATATATATATATATATGTAGATATAGATATATAGATATAGATATAGATATATATACACACACACCTGACTTTGTGTTTTATTGGCAGTTTGAATAATCCTGCATGTTGAGGCTGCCTTCTTCAGACTTCCAAATCAGTCTGTGTCATATACTGCCCTCTTTCTCTAATGTTCAGCGCTCTGTGTTCTAATTGCCATCCTAAATCATCTCTTGTGATTGGAAATAATATGCTTCAACCCTATAGCTACTGTTTTTTACCACATTTAGACTCACCACCACTGATACCAGCAGCAGGTGCAGGACCTTCTTGAGCTGTATTCTGTAAATTGTAATCGGGGCTGGATTTCTTTTTACTTTGTTAAGTGGTGGCAGGTCGCAAAGTCTTAGGCTGATCTTTTCCAGTACTACTGTTGTGTCCTTGGGCAAGGGACTTAATCCGCCTTGTCTGTGTGAATGTGGCATTGGAGTATCAGAATGATTTGTGCTAACTGAAGAGGTCATTTGCACAGATAGTCAGCCACAGAACCAGTGTGTGAAGAAAACAAATGTTTTATTGGCATTTTGAAAAGTTTGTCAAGCTCGTAGTGCGTTTTTTAGTTCTTTACATAACATTATTTTACGTTTTTAGATACATATGCATCATTTTAGGTTATCAAATGTGAAATGGCAATGCTAAAATGTAGTAATTTAAAAGCCTTAATGGAACTTATAAAGAAGTTGAGTATTAAAAAAAGGACTAAATGAAATCAGAAATCTAGACCCTCACTTGCAGGACTGAACTGTGAACTTCTGGCTGATGAATGTCTGGAATGTGACGGATCTGAAGAATTTGATAAACGATGAAGGACAGACAGAAGAAAAGACGAGAGGAAACAAGCAGATAAGAAAGGATTTATGATAACAAGAATGGACTTTTGTGTCCGTGAGCGCCGCAGGTGGGATTACTTATATGTGCAGGTACTTGGCAAAGGCCTGTGAATTTCAAATTGGCTTTGAGAGCTCGGGTATCTTGGTGCATGTCTTCATGTTTTATGTAGCCCTCATTTGTGGCCCTCGCCATGTGAGTTACAGAGTGTCTCTGGTAGTTGTCCCTCATCACTGCTGTGGTCTCGGGGGTTTAAGTGTTGGCTCCAGTATCCTTTGCCAGTGAGCTGTCCTTACAAGCACTGTTCTATCTCCAAAAGGCTCACTCTATCCACTTCAGTGACAGTGAGCATTTGGAAGACTTTTCGAGAAACAAGGGGAATACAGTTGGCTTGATGAAGATTTAAGAGCTTGATATCATATCCATCTCTTCAACTGTGTCTGCACTCAGTTCTGTGAACTATAGAAAGGTTTTCATGCATATTACACAATACCCAGGTACTTTTTTTTCAAAGTAACTAAATTGGGTTCAAAGGTTTGCTGCCACCAAAACATTCCAACAGAGGCATTATGCTCCATCACAAAAATGAACTCATGGTTTTTATTTAAACAGCCACAACATGTGACTAAATCACTACTATGATTAGTGTTACAACTAATATTTAGCTCATTTGTTGCATTCAGTCAGTGAAACTGGCAGTGCACTCAGGAATATGATGTTGGCTTATAATGACAGTGGTGAGCTGGTAAATACCAGAGTGACGACATCAGACATGTCAGTGAAGGCTGGTTGCTGTTTTCCCGGTAGCTGTGTGTTTTCAGTGTTTGGTGTGTGTCTGAATAAAAGCTGTCTTTGTTTGTCAATCTTTCAGAGTGAGGCTTGTATATAGCCAGCGTAAACTATGTCAAAGGCTTGTGCATCTACCAGTGTTTTGTTTGAGCGATTATTGGCTCTCTGTGGGGTTGTCAGTTGCTGGTTGGAAGTTTATGATCAGTATTTTCCGGCTTGCATGACTGAATGTGTGAAAACCCATTCACACCCAACACAAACACATCGACACACACTTAAACTGTGGATCTTGATGCCTGTCCATGGTGTGTCCTTTACTGTAAGGTAGTTTTGGTAGCTATTTGTGATTGCAGCTGCATGTCGGTCTGTGGAGTCAGTGTAAAAGACATCAGACACCAGCGTTAATCGGCTTAATCAATGACAGATGAAATTCCAGCTGTTTTTTCACTGTAGCAATGTCTGCTCCAATAGCAACAAGGCACAGAGTGTGCAGAGCCCGGTGGGCACGACTGAGGTTGGAAATCTCTCATGTTCTCAGTCACCATGCACACATCCAGATATAAGTTTCATAAACATTTGAAAGAAAAAAGGTTCTGCGCTGGCATGGCCTGCTACGCCTCAGCATTTACGAATCACATGAAATATGCATATTCCAAATAAACTGTGGGTACAGCAGCCTTTGACTGGGTTACACACTTGTCCACAGTCACTCTGTGCTCCAGCTGGGGACCCAGCTGCAGTGATGTCATCTCTCGCTGCCACTTTGCTGATTGTGACTCTTATTGAAAGCAGATCACTTTGATTCAGTTTCAAGAGTAGTCACACTGCACAGATGTGAGCACACATCCACCACACACAAACAATAAAATAGATTGCGTACATTATGCATGAACACACACATAAAGCTCGTGCTATCAGCATATTTTAGGCACACAAACAAAGTGATTTAGGCTTGGATCGAAGTGGCCACATCACTTATCCAAATGAGTTTCCCAACAGAATGTATACTCTGCAGAGATGGAGAACAGGCTGAGGAGCGAGAAGCCCCTAAAGGCGTGATCTATGACTAACAGACACAGGACAGAGAGCACAGATAAGAGAGATGCAGTTATGCAATAAGAAAACATCTTTTAATATTCCCAGATTCCCAATTATAATTCGCACGTCCATGTAAACAAACACACGCCTACCGCAGTGCTGTTTAACAGGCATAGACACACAATTTATATTTTCTCAAAGGGATTGTTACTTCTCACCCCCCAAAGAGAATCACGGGCACACAAACTAAATAAATACCAGAAATTGAAAGTCATGCCAATATGAAAACAGCTTCTCCAGATTATGTTCCATCTGGTTTAGTCTGATCTGCTGCGGTTCTTAACTGGCTCAGTGTGGCACCAGCATCACCCCCATCAGTGCCCCTTAATGACTTCCACACCCAATCATGCCAAGCACCTTTCTACTGTGTCCCAACTCCATCTCCCCTTGTCCACACTAGTCTGCTGGCATGTCCTATGTCTTTCCAACCTTTGAAGACTTTTCATGCAGCTAATAAAAGACAGGTCCCCACCACAACAAAAGGACTCAGTGCTGCCTTTGAATAAACAGTTTATTTCACTTTTTCTTCTCCCATCATGCACCCCAGCCCATTCCCCAATACACCCCACCTCTGTGTTTTTTTCAACGCTGGTGAAGAAGGAAATATGTGCACTTGCTATGCTTTTTCCATGTGATCACAAAGCTCTGGAACAGATTAAGAGACGCGGGCGGGAGAAAAGGGGATGAAAAGGACGAGGAGCAGAGAGACGGAGCAGATAAAAGTGTCAGCCTTGACCTGCACAGTAAACAGGCACATGTGTGTGTGACCTGTCACTCAGTCTGTCTCCTCAGGCCCTACTCTTGTTTTACTGTAGCTCATGGTCATCCTGATTAGGATACCTGACCTTTAATAAATGTTAAAAATGCTGTTTTTTTATGTTCACCTCTGTGCTGTTGATAAGGGTTTGAGTTGATTTGATTATTTGCATGATAATAATAATGACTTGCACTTGTAATGTGCTTTACCAGCTTAACAAAGCTCTCAAAGAGCTACACTGTAGTCATTATTCATTCACATAAACAGTGGTAAGCTACTTCTCCATGACAGCTGCCCTGGGTTAGACTGCATGTACTAGATTCACTTTAATTGTGTTGTTTTTACAACTCACTTGAATTGTAAATGCTAATATCAATAGCATGCAGAAAAAGACATAGGCTAGTAAATACTATTGGAGCACACCTCATTGGCAGACCTGGTAGTGAAAATGCCATTCACCAGAGGAACCTGGGTTGCCAGACTCTTAATCAAATAAAAACAGTAGCTGCCCTGGAACAAGTCCTAAATCTTGTTGAGATGTGGTCTAAATGTTGATCATTTTGAGAAGTGTACGTTACCCTGAGGTAAGAATCGGTTGTGTAAAAGGGACTGATACCCTGTGAGCACCTGTGCTCCATGCTGCGCAGGTAAACTCCCCAAACCAAATTAGGCCTGTGTGCACTGGCATCACAGGCTTTCCCTGGAGCATTTGGATAAACAGAGAGTTGAAGAGAGACCTGTTTTATTGGATCAACTGGAACAACCTGGCTTTGAATCTGAGCATAAGCCACATCCAGGGAATCATGTCAAAGTCCAGTTGTCAATTTGTCCTGTTTACATGTGTAGAAATGTTTCTTTGGCTTCAAATGACTTGTAACTTTTCTCCCAAATGTAAATAAGATGTCGGTTTGTTGGAGCTGTACCCATTGGGCAATGTGCTTGGAAAGACACTCCAGTGGTGCAGCTGCCAGGAGCAGCAGAACACGACCAACTGATCTGTGCAGTGACCAGAGTAAACACAAATATGACCAAAAACATCTGAAACACAGAAGATGAAACTAATTCACCTCTTTAAACTCCTAAACAGACTCAAAAGTACACCATTGGTTTATTAGGTACTTGAAGTCTGTGCTTTCTTGCCTTTGAGCTCACTTCAGTCCAACCCACAAGCCACAAGCAGACTGTAACATAACTGAACAAGACCACAGCACTAATGCTAATTCACATCTACTGACTATCACAAACATTTAATTTTAATTCACAATATAATGTATGTTGTTTAAGCCACTGTGTGTCTAATCCAAGCAAAAGATTAATTTTGTGTGTGTGCTATAAAGTGCTATAAAAGAGTGTTATAAAAACTATGGTTAAAATTTTGGTGAGATTTCTTCCAGATCTTTACATGTACAACAGTTTTTTTGTTATGAAATAACGCAACTATTTTGTTTTTCTTTGGTGTCATATTCATGTATAGTGGCTGCCAATAAATAAGGCTAATACATACAAATATTTTTTCTGCATCTGTCTGTTGGAAGACAAACAGCAGCAGGAGAAGCACATGTGTAAGACGTGTGTACATATTTGTGTATACATGCAAGAGTTTGTGGTTCCCTGTGCATGAGGCAGCAAACCACAGGCTTATTGGAGATATTAGTGAGATGGCTGAGCAAAACTGCAGAGCTGCACCAGATGGGCAAAGAGAAGCAGACCCAATGTCACATATATTGTATAGATACACAAGGACCACCTGAGTGTGGACACTGATAAATGACACACACACTTGTGCGTAAACAGACTTTGATAGGGATGCAAACAGTCTGATTACACACATAAACTCATGTCTCACACTGTCTGTCCCGTAGAGTGTGTTTTGGCTGATGAACAGGGTAAGAACAGGACAGTGATACCAGAGCATCTCTCCATCTCTGTCACAGTCCTAATCCCTCTGGCCTCACATCCATGACATCACTGAGGGGCCTGCCAGGCACCCTCAACACTTGTCCCACTCTGTGCGTCATACAGTTACTCTTTCCTTTCTCCTATTGCCGACTTTCCCCAATTGAATCCATCTTCTTTTAGCTTTCCCATACGGGGAAATATGGGAAACTTTTCAACAGAATTCAAAGAAACACATTGTTGTGTGTGTGTGTGTGTGTGTGTGTGTGTGTGTGTGTGTATATATATATATATATATATATATATATATATATATATATATATATATATATATATATATATATATATATATATATATATATATATATATATAAATAATTATTACATTTGATATATTTTATTATTATATTTTATTTAGTTGTTTTTCACAAAACAAGGAGTCATGAGTTCAAGTTGAAATAGTTATTAGAAGACAAAATGTTAACAACACACTTTGCACCTACACTTTTTGCCCATTTCCTTGTTTATTTTCATTTCAAATCTTGTCTCTTGGACTGTTTGCCTCTGATATATTCTTGCTGAACCTCAGAATGCATTGTAAAGTTGCAGCTCAGCTTCTTTCGGTGTGGATGCGGCCAGCAGTCACGTTCTTGGGGTTGCAGTTAAACAAGCGTCTAACAACACCCCCCCAGTAACCACAGTAAAGGGGGGGCACGTGTCATCACCGCTAACCTAGGAAATGCTTTGGTTGGCCACAGGGTAATTGGGACTGTCCCATGTAATTTGGGCAGAGAAGCAGTCAAGTTTGGCCGGCGCTTGTGCACTTGTCTCTCCCTGGCTGCTGGTCAACCGCACCACACGATAAAATGACAAAAGAATGGAGAAGGGAAAGATGGAGAAGAAATGGCACTGACAAAAGATAAGTCTGGAGTTGAGGGAAATTTAAAAGAAGACAAGTCTGGTTACTATACAGCTGCATGGAAAGAAAACAGAGGGAGAAACTTGAGAGATTGACGGAGCAGATTAGCAGTGAATATGTGAGAGTGTGGAGTGTGTATGGTGGGCATTAGTTTTCCCCACACAGGTTCCTCTGCGCTGAGGCAGATGGAAAATGGGAAAAGGAGCAGGGGCAATTTCAGCTTAGTCAGGTCTGTGCAGCCGCGTACTCATCGCTCTGTTTATGTGTGTGTTTCTGTCTGTCACAACCTCTTCTCTCTAAGTGGGACAGACAGCCTCTAGACTAAAGAAGTCTGAGTTTGGGCCTAAAACCACAGGTGTGTGTCAGTATGCACTTGTATTTGCAGAGCAGGTGGTTATATGTTAAGTCCTTTTTTTTGTATGTATGTTAAGTCCTTTTATTTGTACAACTCAGCTCCACCGACTGCACCAACTGAACCCAGCACACAGATTTGAATCAATAAGGAAACTATTAAACTATTAAGTAATCAGGACAAATCTGACTGCTTCCTCAATAGCTTATATATATATATATATATATATATATATATATATATATTATATATATATATATATATATATATATATATATATATATATATATATATATATATATATATATATATATATATATACACAGAAACAAATATATATATATGTTATATATATATATATATATATACTATATATCTATATAATATATATATATATATATATATATATATATATATATATATATATATATATATACTGTATGTTTTTATAATGCTTATAATGTTTTTTAATAAGCCCTGTGAGACACATGATTGTGTAAGTAGCCGCACAAGAACCGAGATGGGAAAAAGGGTTTTGGTGGTTTTGCTTCCCAAAAATGGAATATATTTCAAGGACAAGCAAAATTGGATACTTTGGTGCCACAAATGCAATTTAATAATCTGGTGACACACATTTATACTCACACCTGCACCTGTTTTTCATGTTTTAAATGGATCTATGTATTTATTTGCTTTGTTTGCTTTTGTTTGTTTGTGTTTTTTTCTGTATTTTAACATGGCACAATTGTGATTTTGGGTCTCTTTCAAAATTAATTTGATATAAAAAAATATAATTTAGATTTAGATTTCGATTCTTTACCTCAAGTGGAGGAGTTCAAGTATTTTGGAGTCTTGTTCACGAGTGAGGGGCAGATGAAGCGTGAGATTGACAGGCGGATCGGTGCAGTGTCTGCAGTGATGCGGTCGCTGTATCGGACCGTCGTGCTGAAGAAGGAGCTGAGTCGTAAGACAAAGCTCTCGATTTACTGGTCAGTCTACGTTCCTACCCTCACCTATGGTCATGAGCTCTGGGTAATGACCGAAAGGACGAGATCGCGAATACAAGCAGCCGAAATGGGTTTCCTCCACAGTGTGCCTGGACGCACCCTTAGAGATAGGTGAGGAGCTCAGTCACACGGGAGGAGTTCGGAGTAGAGCTCCTTCACGTCGAGAGGAACCAGCTGAGGCGGCTCGGGCATCTGCTCAGGATGCCTCCTGGATGCCTCCCCCGGGAGGTGTTCCGGGCATGTCCCACCGGGAGGAGGCCCCGGGGAAGACCCGTTGGAGAGACCATGTCTCTGGGCTGGCCTGGGAACGCCTTGGGGTATATATATATATATATATATATATATATATAATATGTGTATATATGTGTATGTGTATATATATATATATTATATATATATATATATATATATATATATATATATATATATACACATATATATATACGCACGCATATACACACATACATATATATGTATGTACATATATATATATATATATATATATATATATATGAGTATATCGTGTGTATATACATATATATATATATATATATGTATGTGTGTATATATATATATATATATATATATATATATATATATATATATATATATATGGCACACACACACACACACACACGCACACACAACGCACGCACGCACACACACACACACACACACTTACTATACTTATAATAGTTCTTGAGTTCTTGATTGTAAGTATAGTAGTATTGGTTGGAATCTGCATTCTTTGTGCTGGTGTGGTCACTGGTGACTGTCTCCTTTAGTGAAATGTGAGATTGTCATGAGCACTGCTGTGTCTGTGTTGGGGGGCAGTATCATACTGTCTGTCTGATCTCCGTGCATTAGTGGCATTAGACGCTTGTTCCGCATGTTGTCTGCCTGTGTGTGTTCTGTCTGCCTATCTGTCTCACCAGAGTGTATTAAGCAGAAATATGCAGGAGTTTGTGTGTGAGTGTGCACATAGACACATCCAAGAATGTGCGTGGCTGTGTGCTGCAGGCGCTGGGGTCACAGGCAGGTCCTCATCTCCTCAGACCAGACGATGAGGAGGGGAGTGCTCTGCTGCAGTGCTCAGACCAGAGGAGCGATGTGCAGCAGTCTCCGATCTAGGACATAGCCTTGGGCAGCGACTAAATGAAAAACGGACAGCAGCCGGACCTTAAATGTTTATAAATTGGAGACGGACTAAACACACAGGGAGCAGACTGAACAGCGCTGACCTGCTTTTTGTGCCTCTGGCCCCGATCTAGACCTTTAAGTTGAAATATTTTGAATACTGTTCAGCCATCATCAGTTTATCTATCTTTAAAAAGCATTTTCATCATACAAAATATTTGGAGTTCATTTTGGTAACACTATGTCAACACAAGCAAGCAAACAACTCACAAGATGCTTCATACCTTTATCAATGCCTGAAGAAAGACTTAATTGAATTAATTGTTTTGAGAATGATTCCACATTTGTTAATTAGTTAACTAGTAAGTTAAGGGGTTATGGTTAGGGGATCTTTATTAGGTACTTCATAAGCCTGAATCATTCTCAATAAACTATTTGTTACTGAAGTATTTAATGCTTTATTAAGGCTAATTAAGGTGTAGTTATTATAAAGTGTTACCACTGTTCCTTGCATAACTGTAATATTAAACATAATGTAGTTATTCGAGAAACAAGGCACAGATGCTGTATTAGCCTGAAGACATGGCTCTGAGTTACAGCACTTTTCAGCACTATGTCCCTAAATGTGGTTCACACCATTTCAAAAACCAAGAATGAGCCCACGTTGACCCTTGCTTAGACAATACAATCCTATGAAGTCGATATCATGTTTTAATAGTGACATTTAGGCTCTGCTCTCGACACAAGACATGTGGGGGGATTTGGGGTAATGCTGGAATCATTTTAAGTGAAAACACAGGGGAGGCTTGGAGGAGGGGGCTAAAATGTGATGAACTGGAGATGAGGCGAGACAAAATGGGAGAAATTTACAGAGTGAGACCAAATGTATTGGCCTGGGGGGTCTGTAAGACCTGCACCAGAGACTAGTAGAATGTTAAGCCTTTTGTGCAGCCATCGAGGTTAGGAGTCATTCAGAGAGGCCTCTCCAGCCAAGACAGTTTGAGTGTCCCTGGACCAGTGCAAAAGACAGAGCCAAATCTGCACAGCTGGGAAAGTCCAATAGCACTTGTGGAATACAGGCATTTATTCAAGTGCACGTTTCAGGACATAATTTCAAGCATTTAAAATTCAATTTTTTACACATTTAAAGGTGCAACATTGAACTTTTCTTGTGAAGGGGTCCACCACCTGCTTGTCCCCATGTTATCGCTTGGCTAGAAATGTTCCACAGTATTACATTAAATGTATCATCTTGCATTTTACTCAATTATCTGTGTTTTATTGATCAAAAATACATTGGAAAACATGCACTCTTTGAGCTAGCTTGCCTCTCCACAGATCTGACCTATAAATTGGCCTGGTGGCATCACCAGAATGTCTCGAAATGCCATGCTGTAGAAAATTCCAGGCAAAGCATTAACACTGCACCAGAAAAATAGTGTACACGCAAGCTCATTTTTAGTTAGTGTTTGATTGATTTTACTGTAAAAACTTGAATATAGTCCCCATGAGGCAAAATAAAATATGCCTTAACCTTAATACTATTTTTGCGAGACTTGGTGGTCTTATTATTGACATTGCCTTTGTCCAGCAGTTAACGGCACCAACCTGAAGACTTGAAAAGAAATAGGACTTGTAAGAAATACATTCCCTCTTCCCACCCCCGACTTCAGAGTCCAGGATTTCCCTTGATGCCTGGTTGGAAATGTTGTATCATACATTTCAATTTATAAGATGTTATTTGGCAGTGTATTTCGGGTGCAGCTGTATGCCTTGTTGTTCAATCACAGAGTTAATTAGTGAAAACATGTAGTATGATTTACCATAATGCGTTTCTCTTTATGCATTCTGTAACTTGTCTTTAGGTAACGTCTCATGCCAAACAATATTCCATTGCAATACCATATGTACCTCTGTTCTTCTTGCCACACACATTTTACTGAAAGAAGTGGCTATCTGTTACAGTTTTGCTCTTCGTTCTTGTTGTTTTGCAGAGACAACCCTCAGGTGAATGCACAACAACAGGCCTAATAGCAGTTCCATGCTGAGTTCCTAACATGACACATTACCCATGTTGGTTCCCATCAAAGCTTTTACATTCTCATTCTTCTGCCCGTCGTCCTATGTCCTCCTGTTCTTTCATCTCGGGCCAGACATGCCCAACTGTAGCCAATTAGCATTTTCTCCCTCCCCATTTCTTTTTCCCCTCCCGTTTTCTGCCCTGCTCTCTTTTCTCCTTTCCGTGTTTGTTGTGTAAATTAGATTTGGGAGCTCTAGACAGATTTTGTACTCTTTGAGCTCTGTCTTTCTTTGGCCCTCTCTGTTTAACATGAATAAACCTGGTGGTAATTAAACATTTATGGAACTGGCATGGCCCCTTTTAGCCCATCTCCTCTCTTTACATTCACCCCTAACCAGCTTTTATCCCTCTGTCAGTCTGTCTAGATTCTCACGTTTGCACTCCTGACACCTGTATTGTCCTGTCTCCTCGCCCCTCATCACCTGCTAAACTGCCTTCCCAAGGGCTGCACTTGTCTGTCCCTTGTCCACTACTCTTTTTTATTTCTCTCTCTCCCCCCCCTCCCTCTCTCTCTCTCCCCACTAGAGGAGTAGGAGAATGATTAGTGAGAATGCATTCACTTTTTCCTTCCATGTGTAGTAGCAGTAAAACGCCTGGGAGAGATGTGCCAGGGAAGTAGTGGTGTTTGAAGATGTTGTAAAAGATTCGAAAGGTTACCAAGAAATAAAGTCAGCAGCGCTCTTGTTACATAAACAGGGAGTCATGTAAGCAGCTGTGGGCCTTCTGGGTGCCTACTCTATAGTTAAGGTGTGTGTCCTGTGTGTTTTCAGTCGTGGGAACCCTAATTCTAGCAACCCAGATGTGCTGCACAATACAATGAAACCTGACCCCCCCTTACCAGCTACAGCAGTCCCCCTGCACCCCACTTCTCCTCCCTTGTCCTCCGAACCCGCCCAGAACTCTACGTTAAGACACATGTGGAAACAATTCAGTCAATGCCCTGAGCAGGGTAGCCCTCACACATACACACAAACACACTCCTTTCACACTCAGGTTTGTTAGACATATACAGGTCTGTCCCTGCGGCTGGGTGCTTATTGCATGGCATTTGACAGTGTGTTAACTCTACTGTGATGCTAAACTGCTATCAGCTTGTCTCCACTCCATCAGTGAGCTGTGTGTACCCCAGGGCGGTGCACATTTATACAGAGGGGAACAGCAGGCTGTGCTTCAGGACAGTATGTGCAGAAGCCTGTGGGTGCTGTTGCATACTCATGCTGGTCAGTTATCACTTATTGATCATTATGTCCAGATAGAATCATACAAAGCCAATTACATTATTATGAATAATGATTTTATTTCTCAAATTAGGAAATGTTTTATGTGTAATTCACTCACACACACACACGCACGCACGCACACACACACACACACACACACACACACACACACACACACACACACACACACACCACACACACACACACACACACCATCTGCGAGAATTATCATACTTTGCCTGTATTTGGAGTAGCCACATTATCAGAAATGTTAATAATTGTACTCTCCATCATTATCATTGTTTTCACAAATCAACTCTAAATAACATAATATATATTTTTGCATATATTTTGTAACTAATTTGGTTAACTGTGTAATCCCTTAGTCAGGTCTGATCCACAGAAAAAGAAAATCTGTCAACTGGACATAATGTTGTAGGATGGATACTGCCTTATATATAGGTATAAGGCAGTATCCACCACTAATCTGACCGAAACTGAAGAAGTGGGACATCTTCACTCCTACAACGTTTTATCCAATTGACACATTTTTTTTTTTTTTTTGCTATATCGGGTTAACATCATCCAGAGTACTGCATTCTGTGTAAGTCCAATACTTTCAACAGTTATAGTGAAAAGTGTGCTATAGGCTTAAAACAGCTTTGTTTTACAAACGAGTGAAAGATAAAGCACACATGCAGGCACAGTAAAAGTGCATGATCAAATACTGCAAAGTATTCCTTTGATTTCAGAAAATTAACCATATTCTAAACATCAAAATGTTAAAGAGTCAAAATTTGTTGAGTGTAAGTTTACATTTCCTTGTTCAAACTTAGTGCTTCTTAAAAATACATGTAAATTTGTCCACATATCCATGTTAAAGCTGAGCAATATAAAACTGAATCCTGATCTCATTCCTGTGACAATCAGCTTTTTTTGGGGGGCGGGGGAATCGCCATATTGTGATTCACTATTTCTCCATTTAAAGCTACCATCTGCAAGTTTATTTGATTTTTCTTAACCAGTAGATGTGAAACCTTTGTTCAGGCTCACCTGTAGTCTCTGATCTTCCTCTGTCAGACCAAAGCTGGCACACTATCAGACAGAACATAAATAGCGTCTAGTGGTGCAGTGTGAGAATACAAAGGGGCGGATCGGCAGTTCTAATAACAGATGATAGCTTTAATGCAGTTCTGTGATCAAATACAAACACTTTTCCCACTTCTCCAATTAGCTAACCTCCACAAGGTTCTAAGTGGGTGATTTAACCAATCACAGTGAAGTGTGTGTGAAGTGTGAACTTTCAGAAGAATGAAGAAAAAAAAACCCAAAAAAAACCCATACATGATCATGATAAAATCATGATTGTGATCCGGTTCCAAAATACATATTTTTTGCCATATTGCCCACCCTTAGTCCCGGGATAAAAGACAACATTTTTGAATGTGTTGAAATAAGCCCCTTTGAGTATTTCTGTGCTTTCACATCTGGTGCAGCATGTAAAATGGAAAATAGAGGGGTGGGATGTAGACTGACATAGAATTTGTAAAAAAAAAAAAAAAAAAAAGACAGAAAATACACCCTGATCTCCAGCTAACATATTTGTAGCTTGCACTCATTGCTAACACTGACCACATTCTCTGCAGTCACACAGGATGCATACTTGGTCCGCACACGTATAGGTCTTGTCTTTCATTTTCTCTCTCGCTCTCAATCAGTCTCCTTGCTTTTTTTCGGCCCGGTCCCAGAGTTGCACAGTGCGCTGGAGTGACTAGTGTTGTAAGTTGGCGTGAGCGCGTAGGTGATCTGGGTGTGATTACTACTTGGCTCCCCGACAGCTCTGATGATGACATTCAGTTCTTTGAGCTCCTCTGGCCTGGTTCTGCTCCAAACACAACCAGGCACAACACTATTGCTCTACCTCGCAACCAGCATACATACATACATGGAGCCTAGATACGTATGGCAACACAGGGCCTGATGTTTCCCAAGAAATGCAAAAGGATTATGGAAACAGGTTCATGTCAAAAACAAAGACCAGTCAATGGTCAGTAACATACATAATTCAATAAAATGAAAGTGAAAATGAAATGAAAACAAACCTTTTGGATATAATTACATGTTAATAACTAGTAGCCAAAATGGGTTAGCCGCCCTGCACACGAACATAATTGCAGTAAAGTGGAGGATCAAACCAAAATGACCTTGTAATGGACACAGTAAAGCAATAAGTGTCTGGCTACTCGTGTTTCCTATACTTGTCAAAAAGGTTTAGTCTGTACCCTGGTCTTATCTCTTAAATAATAATTAATAATCCAGAACTGAAAAACTCAGACTTCCACAAAATCAATGACTGAATGTTTTTAATCTGAGTTTGATTTTGTTCTAAATGCTAGAGCTTTTTCACTTCCAATGTGCCATTAAAATAAACAAACCTGATTGCACAGCTCTTTCAGAGTTTGGCCTGAGATGTGGGGGACCATTTGGGGACCAGACTGTATACCCAAAGGATTCCAGTCTGCATTTACTAGGCAAAAATCATTAAAAGGTTTTGTGTATTTTGGCATGACCTATATCAAAGCAAGTTTTTAGTGTTTTGCATCAATTACATTTGTGGGTGGAGTTTACAAGAGCAGAGCAAATTGTTGCATTTAGATGATGCCTGAGATCAAATTAGCAATCCATCATGAAAATGCCATATTAAAGTAATTCTTCACAGTTGTCATGAATGAGGAAGTAGAGGAAACAAATTTGACCTCATACTTTCCTGGTCATTTAAAGAGAAACTTGTCTTTGGTCCAGTGCGCCATCTCGTTAGAGGACCTCAGCCAATGATCTTGTTCGATTACCAAGTGCTGATCACGCACATCCATGCATCAGTGTAGTAGTAGTTCTGCAGGAATATTCCAAATTATGCTGGGGAAGTACAAATATTGGCTCAGTGTATCTGCCAACTGATCGTTCTATCTCTTTTCCAAATGCTTATAATCGTTCTCATGAGGTGATTATGGATGCAACCTGGTCCTAATTTTCTGTTTCTGTATGTCTGCATTTGTATTATACTTCCATTACTCAAGTGCCTGTAGCTTCATTGAAATGCCAAGCTCTGAGTGAACACATGCTCTCACAAACATACTGAAGACTGCGGCTTCATGCCCAGATTGTGTTAATCCTGTCTGCCACACATTTCTCTGCACACATCAGCATCAGTGGCTTTGTAGAAGACATACGCTCTCACACTACTCTCCATCATTATCATTGTTTCAGCTGGAGACAAGTCAGCGCTTTTGTTTGTAATTACAAGGGTTTGAAGTAAAAGGGGAGAAGGCTCAAAAGCAAAGACAAGGAAGGATGGAAAAAGAAAGAGTAGGTCAGAAAAAAACAACAGAGCGCCTGTGACATATTAGTCACATTTTACCGTAATTGTTGTTCAGTGCATCCCACTCTTGTAAAAGAAAAAAAAGACTTATGAAATAGTTTAGGAGTGTGCTTTTCAGTGGCCTGCTTCCAAGGTTTTGTCTGGTGAATGCTGTTCAAAGGGCATAGGGAGCTCTATGGCTGGTATGGCTTTGGAAACATGAGCACTATGGGTCCAGGCCTGTTCCGCTTCCTAAGCCTGGGGCTTCACTCAGGATTGACCCTATCAAAGAAGGAAGATTGTGCCATTTGTAGAGGTAATATGGAATCAGAGTGAATCTCAGAGTGCAAAATCCAAGATAAAACACTAGCACCTTCCATCTGTCTGTGTAGTGATAAGCTAACCTCAGCATTTAGATGACAGAATCCCCATGGATTAATGGATGAATTGATTTGCTGTTCTCATATCTATTTATCTTCATCTCTATTGGATCTTCTTTGATTAAGTCACAAAAGCTCAAAACATGAGATAAATTATGCATGACAGGGTAGCACACAGCTGCGTCCAACAGTTTCTCTCTGACTTTTTACAGAGAAACATAAATAATGAGTGTCCTATTTCTTAAACAGTTGCTTTTGTCTTTGAACCTTCATACGTACATTTTACATATGTTTCAAAATGGTGGAGAATCTGTGCACAGAAAGCAAGAGATACAACTTTCCAATTGGTGTGCGAGAGATATGTGACCCATGCACGTCCTCTCCTGACTCCCAGTGTTGCCCAACAGGGAGTGTTTGTGTGGTATCCAATGGTAACGGAGAGAGGTGGGGGAGGCTGATGCAGAGGCAGGGCTGCACATTGGTTTGTTTGCATGTCTGATTGCTGGACGTATAGATGTGTGCAGGTGGGCGCATGCACCATGTCACTTTTTCTACATGTTTTTGTGCATGTGGGCCAGTGCATTAAACTCTGTGGAAAGTGTTGTTGTCCACGGGCTAACTGTTACTGACAAGCACACACTGACTATTGGAGTCAAGAAGTGAAATGCACTCTCTGCTCTTTTCACTCCCTTAGGCTCCGTCGTTTTCCTAACTTTCCCTCCTCCCACTTTTATTTTCTATATTTTTCTCTGTCATACTTGTGCGTTTTCTCTCTCCCTGACGACTTCTTTCTCTGGTTCTCCTCCCCCTTCATCTCTGATGATTTTAGCAGAGGTGTGACTCATTGGGCATGAAGCCACCATGTCAGGTAGCACAAGAAGCACTGGACAGAATAAGAGGGAGATATTTTATAAACATGGTGAGGTAAAGTGTGTGATTGGGAGTTGGGATAGAGATATGCAAAACAGACTGGAATGTGAAAAAGGAAAGAGTGAGTGACTGGCCTGTATAGTAAGCACAATGAAAGATACTGGCCTGTATAGTGAGCACAAGGAAAGAGTCTGACCTATGTAATGAGCACAAGGAAAGAGACTGGCCTGTGTAGTGAGCACAAGGAAAGATACTGGCCTGTATAGTGAGCACAAGGAAAGAGACTGGCCTGTATAGTGAGCACAAGGAAAGAGACTGGCCTGTATAGGGAGCACAAGGAAAGAGACTGGGCTGTGTAGTGAGCACAAGGAAAGATACTGGCCTGTATAGTGAGCACAACGAAAGAGACTGGCCTGTATAGGGAGCACAAGGAAAGAGACTGGCCTGTATAGTGAGCACAAGGAAAGAGACTGGCCTGTATAGGGAGCACAAGGAAAGAGACTGGGCTGTGTAGTGAGCACAAGGAAAGATACTGGCCTGTATAGTGAGCACAACGAAAGAGACTGGCCTGTATAGGGAGCACAAGGAAAGAGACTGGGCTGTGTAGTGAGCACAAGGAAAGAGACTGGGCTGTGTAGTGAGCACAAGGAAAGAGACTGGCCTGTATAGTGAGCACAAGGAAAGAGACTGGCCTGTAGAGTGAGCACAACGAAAGAGACTGGGCTGTGTAGTGAGCACAAGGAAAGAGACTGGCCTGTAGAGTGAGCACAAGGAAAACCCAAAGTATCTGGAAAGGAATTAACTTCTGTCAAATCCAGGGCCTTTTTTGCATGTTCCATTTACTTTTTGCATGTTCTCTATTAATCCCAATCGGTCCTTATTTGGTGTGCTTCCTCTGGTCATACTCAAACCAGAGTTTTATGAGATGCAATCATGTGGGCAGGTCTGTGAAGATGAAGCAACAATGTTTTAAACTATAGCTGTGTGAAGTGTAAGTGACTTCATTAATTGCATTGGATCCAGAGATTCTGTATTAATTTAATCAAAGGATCACTTTGGCGACTGGTACCTGTGAGTATCTGACAGGAACAACAGCACTGTGGTGGTCTGATCACAAGGGCTCAGTAAGAGATAACATGCACATTCATGTTTATGTGGATTGTCAATCAACTATTTTTGGCCTGAGGCAGGGATTCTCCACTCTCATCTCAGACTTGGCACATAGAGCTCTTCTCTGTTTGGGGTAAATTAAATTGACTTTACATTCATTTCCTGGCTCTACTTAAATACAAAGTGATAATTGTATCATGATTATACACTAAGAGCTTGCTTCCTTTCCTCATACACACACTCTATATTTACAGCTGTGCCTACTACTGTAGACATGTGTGCAGTGTTTCTCTGTGTGGGATATTGTATTATTCTGATTATTATGGCCTGAGGTTCAGGTCGGTTTGAGGACACCCGGATACATGTACAAACGCGCACTGAGCCTTGCCTTGTGTCTTTAGCAGACTCAGATCTCCTCTATGATGCTCCTGCCCTTCCTCTTTACTTCCCCATGTTTTAATCTATGCACTAAGGATACTATGAAATCATTACTGTAATTTAGCTTGATATGGCTTTTTGACAAACACAGCACAGGGTCAGTGTGGCTGATGAGAGGGACCTGATACATCTAGGGCTGAGCTGTGGTGACTGACGTGAGATCAAAGTCATTCTGATAGATGCTATCGTCACTCCCACCTGTTCTCGCTGGAATTTCCTGAGCGCCCATCCTTCTTTGCGCATGCGCGTATGTCTGTTATGTCTATCAGTTTGTTAGTGTTTCTGCATGTCTGCCGCATCTGTTACCAGGTGCACATTGCCCTGTAGTAGTCTGTAGTCTGAACACGCCTGCAATTTGCGGGATTTTTTTTTTTTTTTTTTTTAAATAATCTAAAACTGGAATATGTGCTCATGTCTGCCCCACTCCGCCTCTCGACATCGTCTTTCTCTTTTCCTACACTCTTTCCTCTCACTTTATGACAGCTGTAATAAGTTTAATAGATCAGGTTACACCCCTTAATATAAACCTCCCCATTTTCAGTTCTTTTTGTAATTTGGTCTCGCTTTCTATAAATACTATAGCTTATGTCTCAGCAGCAGACAGTTTCTCAGAAGTGGCAGACTCGGAACATGCTCGCTCTGTCTCTGCAGGCCTCTCAGGTTGCTGACATTTTCCATCTTTGCGGATAAAAAGTAATAATAATATTAATGGGTGGGGACAGAGTAAAGGTGCATTCACTGCCACTGCCAGCCTCCTATAAATATCGCCTTCTTTGGGGGAATCCGAGAAGCAACTCGGACCTTCAGTTTACACAGCTGAGGAGCATGTGGAGCAAACTCGTTTTTCCTCCCTCGTCTTATACCTTCTCTTCATTTTCCTATCACTCAGCGAGTCCTCTATCACCTTTTATTGCTTTGCCATATACCCTACCTCTCCGTTTCATTTTCTTTCAAATCTTTTAATATGTGAATTTGTGAATCTATTCTGCTTGTATTCTAACTACAAAGTATTTATCCCGTAAAACAGGCATTTCAGATTGGACCTATACAACATTTGAATCTAATCGATAGAGGCTATTAATCAATAATAGCTCACAATCACAAACGAAACGCACGTGGAGGATACTGTACACCTGTAAATGCTCATTTAATTATGCTTGACTTCAGATTTATTGATAAACACTGCCCTCTAGTGGTTTAATAATGTAGACGCAAGTTAGTGTTTAATTGAAAAAGTACCTTTAGTTTAATGTTATTAAGCATACGTAGCCTAAATTTATTGTTATTATTGTTATTATTAGTGTTATTATTATTATTATTATTATTATTATTATTATTTAGTAGTAGTAGTAGTAGTAGTAGTAGTAGTAGTAGTAGTAGTAGTAGTAGTAGTAGTAGTAGTAGTAGTATGATACACACGTATAGTATAGGTTTTTTGTCATCTTTTTTTTCTGTATGGTATGCGGCAAAGGCAGAAAGCAAATTAGCTCTACTTGATGAATTAATTATAATTGATAAACAGACAAGAGGATGAAAGAATCATTGAGTTTTGATGGCACTAGAGGGCGCAGTTTGCATTAAGCTCTGTGTAGGTTTTCAACCTAAGAACACACAAATTGTGGTAATCTAATAACGTGAAGGGCCTTCCAATAGATTTTGGCGTTGATTTATTTATTTATATATTTACACTTTTGACCACACCATGTAAAATGGTAACGATAAATTCATTATTACTTCATGATATGTAGTTGATTTTCTCTGTCTATTTTCGCCAAAGCAACCAGGAGATGGCGCTCTAATTTCAAATAGAGAAACGGCGCAACTGACGCACTTGACAGCGAGACATGAAATTAAATTTGCTTTAGTTTTTTACTATTGTGAATTCTACATTCAATTAGCTGTGAGCTCTTTGCTAAACCAATAGGCTGCTAGTTGCAGTAGCCTATAGGCTGTTCAAATCTATATGGTTGTCATGGATAAGTTTTATCTGTTTATCTGTGAGTATATATATATATATATATATATATATATATATATATATATATATATATATATATATATATATATATATATATATATATATATATATATATATATATATATATATATATATATATATATATATATATATATATATATATATATATATAAAAAAATATAAATAAAAAAAGTCTTCGTTAATAGTTCCGATCATCATCCCATTCACATTTCTGTCAGTTTTACGCCAGTTATCATTTGCGCTTTTAGACAGCGGAGGAGCGCACGGTCATGCGGCTGGCGCACAGTTTCTGTTAAAATAATGAGCGTCTTTCTGCGGGACAATGGGCTGAGCAAACCGATAGAGGCGGGTGAGACCAGCTTAATTCTCCGTGTAATGCATGGTAATGTAAACGGCACCAAGGGAGCGAGGCTGAAATGCTTTGGGATTATTTATCACAAAACATTTGTATTCTTCGTCGGAGAACGGTTGATCCCGGATAGCTGCACACTAATCCTCCACTCCGTTAATTAAAAAGAAGGCTAAAGCAATGGAATCGGTCCTGGTGATGTTTTCCTTTCCAGAAATGTAATCATTTCTGGAGAAGCTTAACCATCTGCTTGAGGTTAAGTCTGAAGCAGATTGTGTTCTGTGTTTATCCAAACCTCGGATTGAAGTTGGTTCCTGAAAAGGGAGGGAGCTGTGCTTAGTTGGTGCTGGTTGGTTGCATGGCTTGGAGTGCATAGCAAATATAAACTTTGTTCAGTGGAGAAATTTTTAATCCTTGTGAGAATGTCACATTCACAATGGTAGTTTATTAAAAAGTCAACAGTGTACATTTCAGTCTTACACCTTTTTGTAGGGCAGGTCACTGCTCTCACATGAAGACCACACTACAGTTAACTCATATAACATGGGCCTAGAGATTTACAAATCAAACCGCGGATTTAACATTAAGATGCCTCTCGTGTCGCAAGCCAAGTAGACCTGACAAAGACATCCTTGTAGTGTCCACTCTCCAGCTCCTTTCTGTGTATCAGTGGCGGATGAACCTGCAGGATTAGGAGCCAAAAGATTAGATCAGCATGTGCCATAATCTAAACAGTGTAACCATGTTCTCCTCTGCACGAAAGGCTCATTTCATGTCCCAAACCGTAACCATGTCACCTATGGACAGAGTAATCCTGGTGTTAGTATGTGATTACAAAGACGGTTTAAGCATTTTTATGTTGCTATTATTCTGATTGGTGCAGTGCTTGTTCTAACACACTTAGTGAATTACAGCCATAATACCATGTCACTACTGTAATCATGTAAACCTCTGAGCTAATACTGTTTTTAATATTCATAAAACTGTCCTGATTTCAAAGATTATTTCTGCTAAACTCTTTCTGTTATTTAGATTTTTCACATAAATTCAGTGAATAATGGCTGCTTTCAAAAAAAAAAAAAAAAAAAAAAAAAAAAAAAAGTTTACTTTCGAATGGCATGGATTGGCAGTGTTATAATACGGTTGTGGAGATAAGATCTACTTCATAAATGTTATTCTCGGTTGGTTGAAGTGTCTTTTAGAGGGAGACACACACGCCACAATAATTTATTTAATCCAATGCTAATGGTTCATAGCGACAAACGTGGCGATAGGAAAGGGTTAACCGTCTACAGTCATTAGAGGCGCGCTTGGGATGTGCGTCCTCCAATACGAAACACCGAGTAACTGCGTCCACCCCTCCTTCTCCCTCACTTTCTCACTCTCACTCCGGTCCTCACCATCTCCGCGCGCACCGCTCAGTGGAAAATCAAAGCGCGGACCACCCTGTCCAGACCAGGAGCGCTACATGGAACACAGTGTTAGACCTGTTTGTGTGCGATGACATTTTTGTCAACTATGCTGCAAAGTCATCTATGAGTATTATTCTGAATATTTATTTTGTCAAGTTTCCCTGAGACTAATCATAGTGTCTTAATGGGGGGAAACGGGTACTTGGAGTGATTTTACGCACGGCGTAGACATGGAACACGGACTTTCCAGAGGCAGCTGGCTGCCTGTGACTGGGATGGTAATATGTCTTCTACTGTGTGGCTGTGTAGTGGACTTAGTTCTTGCTCAGATTCGGTATTCCATCCCCGAAGAGCTGGAGCATGGAGCTTTTGTAGGTAATATTGCTGAAGATTTGGGTTTAGACGTGGCTAAACTCTCAGCTCGCCGATTTAGAATAGTGTCGGGGGCAAAAAGGCAATACTTGGAAGTGAACTTGGAAAATGGCATTCTTTTTGTAAACGAAAAGATAGACAGGGAAGAGTTGTGTGACCGCAGTCCAAATTGTTTCTTACACTTACAAGTGGTTATTGAAAATCCACTGGAGCTGTACAGAGTGGAAGTAGAGATCCTAGACGTCAATGACAACTCGCCCAGCTTCCCATGGAGCGAGTTTAATCTTGACATCACAGAATCTGCTGCCCCCGGCTCTTGCTTTCCATTAGAAAGCGCACAAGATCAAGACGTGGGCACCAACTCTCTGCGCTCGTACCAGCTTAGTGCCAACGCGCACTTCATTCTCAACATTCAGACGCGTAATGATGGCAGCAAGTTTGCGGAGCTTGTGCTGGACACCCCTCTGGACCGTGAGCAGCAGAAAAAACATGATATGGTTTTAACCGCGTTTGACGGGGGGTCCCCAGAGAGATCTGGTACTGCACTTATAACTATAACTGTGTTAGATGCCAACGACAATGTGCCAGTGTTTGACCGCTCGGTTTACCGTGCAAGTTTGGTGGAAAACGCACCGAGAGGGACCTTGGTTTTAAAGTTGAACGCTTCGGATCTGGATGAGGGCTCCAATGGGGAGGTGACCTATGCATTCAGCGGACACGCACCGCTCAAAGTGCGTGAGCTGTTCAGTGTGGACCCATATACCGGTGAAGTCAGAGTCAAAGGCGTTGTGGACTACGAGAAAGCCATTGTATATGAGCTATATGTCCAGGCAAAGGACCGGGGCCAATCAGCTGTAGCAGTGCACAGTAAAGTCCTCGTTGACATTCTGGATGTGAATGACAACGCGCCTGAAGTCATTCTAACGTCAGTGTCCACTCCAGTGCAAGAGGACGCACCACCGGGAACAGTGATAGCCGTAATCAGCGTCATGGACCGGGACTCCGGAGAGAACGGAAACGTTGACTGTCAAATTCCGAACAACGTCCCGTTTCAGCTCCACTCATCCTTTAAAAACTATTACACTCTGGTGACAAGCGAGTTTCTGGACAGGGAAGCGGTATCTGAATACAACATAACGCTCACTGCGCGCGACCTGGGTTCTCCGTCGCTCTCCACCAGAAAAACCATCCTTGTACAAGTGTCTGACATTAATGACAACCCCCCGCGGTTCTCTCAGCCTTCATACACTGTTTATGTGACCGAGAATAATGCCCCTGGCGCTTCCATTTGTTCTGTGACAGCGTTCGACCCCGATTCTAACCAGAACGCCTATCTGTCCTACTCTATTCTTGAGGGTCAGATTCAGGGCATGCCTGTGTCCACTTATGTCTCCATCAACTCTGACAATGGCAACATTTATGCCCTGCGCTCTTTTGATTATGAGCAACTAAGAAACTTTCAGATCCTGGTGCAAGCTCAGGACGCCGGCTTCCCTCCCCTCGCCAGTAATGTTACTGTTAATGTTTTTGTCTTGGACCAAAATGACAACGCACCTGTCATCATCTCCCCGTTACCAAAAAATGGCACTTTGGCCACAGAGGTGGTACCGCGATCCGTAGATGCCGGATATCTGGTTACAAAAATCACCGCTCTGGATGCAGACGCAGGGCAGAACTCCCGGCTGTCATATCAACTGTTACAGGCTACAGACCCGGGACTGTTCAGTGTGGCACTTTACACAGGAGAGATCAGAACTATACGCAGGTTAGTGGAAAAAGACGCCATAAGGCAGAGACTAGTCATTTTAGTGAAGGACAACGGCCAGCCGCCGCTCTCTGGTACCGTCTCTATTATCCTGACTGTGGTGGACAGTGTGCCAGAGTCGCTGTCAGACTTTGGAGATCTGACGCTCAGCCCACAGCCCCCATCAAACCTGGCTCTGTACTTGATCGTCTCATTGAGCACCATATCTCTAATCTTTCTGGTGGCTATTATCGTGCTCGCAGGGGTGAAGTGCTACAAGGACAGAGAGACCCTGAGCGGATACAATCTACCCCCCTTTGCTTGCTGCTGCTGCGGGGGCTTTCAACCAGAGCCGCCTCCGGAGGCGTTCAAAAAATCTAATCTGAACCTTCAGATCTCCTCTGCTGCAAAAGTGCCAACGAACTGTATGGAAGCGAATGGAAACAGCAGTCTATCGCAGTCATATTGTTATAAAGTGTGCCTAACACCAGAATCAGCCAAAAGTGACTTTATGTTTATTAAACCGTGCACCCCGAGCAGCACGCCACGGAACAATGAGGCGAAGAGTGCGGACAACTCGTGGAACGCGCATAGTCGGAGTGCATCTGTCAACAATGGAGCAACTACTCCCAGCGAGGTAAAGCGCACCGTGCACTACACAATAATTAGGCTATATTGCAATTAATACGTAGCATAATGTATAGATTAGAATGAGGTCCGATTAGTGACAGACACAGGACACTGCCCTTCGACTGAGGAGATTCATCAAATATTAGTACAAAATAGACACACGTCAAGGTGAGGTGACAAGGTGAATCTTTGCAGTACATGTATAACTGCACATCACGGTTCCAAAACTCCACATTTTGGTCGGATAACCTTACTAAGTTCCTCTCAAGGGCACAGGCACTGACGACCTACAGCGCGCGCTGCCGTATTGTACTCAAAGAGTGCATACACCCCATTATTAATGAAATATGACAAGGGGCCGGATTTTTTTGAGACAGAGGGACAAAAAAGGGGAGGGGTGCAAGGAGAAATGGGGAGACAGTAGAGGAGGGGGGCGCGTGGACAAGGCTGGGCTGAAACGTGGCCCGCCTGTAGATCGGGTCTGTGTTGTCCTCTGAATGCCACGGGAGAGAGAAATGTGACTTCGTATTTGTCGAGCAAAGCTGAGGGAGAGAGAGACGGAGGGAGAGGATAAAGGAGAGAATGTAATCCAAATAGGTAGCCAGCAGAAGGTAAATGTGCGTGAGCCCACTATACCGTGTGGCGCACACCTCGGACAAAAAGGTATTTTGAGGTCACTGTTTTTTCCACGCAGCTATGATCTCTACCCTTCATAATGTGTTCCATCAACTCAACTAGTAAAGCCTTAAATCTCAGTGAGAACAATTGAATACCTGCACGTAAAACCTCCAAAACTTTTGTAGAGTTTTAATTAAAAATCTACCTCAAGGAGAGGCGCTTCCTACAAATATGACTGTAAAACGATGCATAAAATCAACAAAACAACAACGTGTGTAATTTTCTTAATTTTCTCTCTGGCACGGTTTCCTTTGATGATTAAAATCATCTTTCGTTTCATCCCGGTGGGGTTCTAATTGGTTTTGTGCCTACTTGGCTAGACGCATATTTTGAATACTGATTTGTATAATACGCTTACGTCGCATTCATTTTGCTTACCATCTTGGTAAATGGTGAATTAATCACGAATGAAAACCAAGTACTCAAGCCGGAAAGAAAACCCTCTATACTTTTACATTTTGATCGAAATGTCTTCAAAATGTCCACAGGGTGGCAGTCTCGATCCATGTTACATTATAAACCAGTTGAGTCTTAAGTTGAATGAGTTTTCCTGTCATTTGAAAGAGATGGAATAAACGTACACATTATTAATTTAATTGCAACATATATTATATATGCAACTTTCTCTTCACAGCTTAAACAGCCAAATACAGACTGGACTCTCACAAAGAACCAGAATTCATCTATTAAAAGGTATAAAACCATTTCTTAAATTCACCTACTTATAGACATTGAGTTGCCTAATCCCTTCATTTATCTTGCAGTTATAACTCTATTAACATGGATGGAACCCTTATGTGCAAAGCAATGCACACAGACCCAGAAAACTATGTGACCTCAATGGCACCAGGGCAGTACTGGACATGGGGGACACACATGAAGGGCATGAAAGGTAAGAATAGTGAATATACAATTGAACTCTTGCAATAGGTGCACACATAAATTATGATGAGAATTGTATTATTTATACAACAAAGGAAACCGTGACATTCAATTACAGAAGACTATGACAGCAACAACAACAGCACATTTGTTCATGACCATATCTGATGGAAAAGTTCAGAACCAGTATTATATAATAGAGTAGTTGTCTCGTCTCTTCTCTCTCCACAATCAACAGAATATAAGATGTCCCCTTCGACGAGCAGTGTGCAGTCCAGGCCCTGGACTCCCAGGTGCACACCTCCTCCTCCTCCTCAGCAGCAGCAGCCATCTCTCCCCACCCACCCACACCCCCACCCTCCTCCAGACTACCACCACAACGTCTACATCCCAGGGACACCCTCGGGCTTCTGCACCCTGCGGCCTGCAGTACAGCGGAGTGAGCTGGATGTACACAACTCCTTCTCTACCTTTGGAAAAAAGCGGCGTCTCCAGATGTCCCCCCAGGGAGAGGCAGCAATGATCACTAATGACTTGTATAATGACTGATCACTTTGATATAATCAAAGCTGAAACTTTAATAAAGGATGAACTCAACATCGTGTCCAAAGACACAGCCCACAAATGTTCCGGAACATAAGATGTGTGGCACTAGAAATGCAGCAGAAACCATGTGTGCTAACCGTCACCAGGTTATTGTGAAATTATCATTATTATTATAATTATAATAATTATTATTATTATTATTATTGCACATTACATATGTTTTTTATTATTTAGACAATCAAACACGTCGAAAAGTTACTAAGAACATTGGTAAAACTAGTGTTGCACATTCTGAATTTATATTTTGGATATCAATTGAAAAATCTTTGTACTTTTTTGCCAAGACATCTTGTGGAGTAATGGCACATATAATATGGTTTATGATACAATTGCAATAGTGCAGCATTCTTAAAGAGAGGGGCTGTTCCCACATGTACTGTATAGAATAATCAAAATAAAGTATTTTTTTCATATCCTGTTTTGTTTCCCCGTCATTTGCCTGGGATAAAAAACCTCTGAATATGAGTACATTAGTTTGAATAGAAAAGTTGCATTGCTATATTTACACAGGTTAAGACCTTTTTACCATAGCAAGCATTTTTGTCTATGAGGAATAAACACAGTAAAATGCTAACATATGCTAATTGGGGTGCTTGCATTTCCATTTGCCCTCGAGAATAGCGGGTTCATTAACTGAACAAACAGAACTACCTCACTCGAAATATCACTTTAATTAAGACTACGGGCAGCAATACAAGCACCAGGGGAAGGGGCTCAGCTCCAAATGCCACACCTGCAATTGGGCTTGGGGTTGCTCTCCCTGTGCCCTTTACTTTCTGCATTTCAGGAAACATGTGAGAACTGGTGTATGGCCAGGAATAAGTCAGGTAATTGGGTCGGTATATGACAGAAAATAATTGTACTAATAAGGGAATGGTTGTCCTTAGAGAGCGGAGAGGGAGGCGGCATAACCTTCTGTGGAGTGAGAGGATCCTAAGGGACGACTGAAAGGGGTCAGATTGGCTTACCTGGTAATGACTAACGCACTGGGACTGCTCTAAAAATATCACGTGCCAAAAGTGTCTGAGACGTTAAAGGGGAATCCAGTTCAATCATCTCAAACACGAACGACATTATGTGCCAATTGCAATCATTTATAATGACATAACTACGGCCTCCTGACAGCCCAAACAAGAGCTTAAAGTGAGCTGCACTGGTCATTATCGCTGTGGAGCTGTCCTTTGTCATGGTCCTGAAAGTGACATTGATGCGCTTCCTGTATTTGTCCACTAGAGGGCACAGCCAGTCTGTTCTTTAAAGCTGATGCGGTTGAAGGGGCCATGAGCAGTAGGCCCATGCTTTGTGAAGGAGCAGATTAGAAAACACTTTCAAGTTATTACATAATTTAAATAAAGGAAGCTATGACATATAAAGAAAAAAAAAAAGTAATAAATCTTTATTTTATAGTCTAGCAATAACTACTTAATAATAGTAATCTCTTAATAAATAATATCTATTCAAAATACAAGACATTATCGTTTATATTGTTATAGACAAACAATGACAACACAAAACATAGATAAACACATAAATAAATAAATAAATAAATACAATAATAAAAACGCGATTTTAATTTTAATGTTATTATTATTAGGCCCGAGCCGGAGACAACGTCCCGGCGAGGGACTCATTAAAACCGCGTCCGAAACGGGGAAAATGGCAAAAATCAAGTGGTTAACACGCCCCGACGTGCCAGTGAGTGGTGTCAAAAATTAGAGCTCGCCAAGCTCTAATTGTCACCGAAGACCGCGAAAAATAATAACGAAAGACGACTCGATAGCGCCACCTCAAACTTTGATTTTCATTGGGCCTATGGGAGCCCGACTCGGAAAAAAGTCGACGTAAAAATCTGAGACTCACATCAAAAAATAGAACATGTCGGGACATGGCAAAAATTATATTATGGCCCCGCCCTAAAATGTACAGGAAGTCGGCCATATTGGATCAAACCCGGTGATGACAAAAGCGCACACCCTCACATTCAGGACATCTCCTCGCACAGTTTTCATCACAAACACTTCAAATTTGGCCAAAACCCACTAAAACCCATGTGAGATTAAAGATCATCAATTATATTTGAATATGACTTTGGGTGGGGTCATGGTGAATTTTATACAAAATCACAATTTTTGGAATATTTCAATAAAATATTTCTCTTTCACACATTTTTTGTTGGGAAAACGCTAATACAGCGTTTATGCACATTTGTGAGCTGAACACAATGATATGCAAATCATGGCTTTATCTCACAAAATGACTCTCTAGCGCCCTCTTCAAATTTCATTTTCAAAAATTCGTAGCAGACAATTGATTTGTCGTGGACGTGTGAAAAAATTCACAGCGGCCTTATTTGTGATGGGGCACAATGTGAGAAAGTCACATGACTGTAGCTTTTTATGGTTTAGGAGAAAAAAAAATGGGTCGAAAAAAAAATTTCCATTATTATTATTATTCTTATTATTATTATTTTTACGGCCGCTTCAAAGCCATTTTTGACCCCCTGAACGTTAACGAAAACTCAATTTGATTGGACCCAAAATTCTAGGTTGGTGAAAAATTGATTATTTTAATGTGCAAAAAAATTAATGTCTCAAAATGACTCAACAGCGCCACCTCAAAAATCAAAAAACATTACGGCAATGACAGACCTTTTTCATCGTAGACAAATGAAATTTGGTAGAACCATAGAACATGTCAAGACAAGTAAAAAATTGTATTATGACCCCACCCTAAACCCTACAGGAAGTCGGCCATTGTGGGCGGAACCCCATTTTTTTGAAATTTTAACTCTCACGTTTCGATTTTTTACGCCATGGATTTTCATTCAACAAACTTTCAAATTGGTCAAATTGAACTAGACCCATGTGGGATTAAAGTCGACTCACTTGGTTTTTTCTAAGTCATAAATTGTGGGTGTGGCCAGCCTGCCAAGAAAAAAGCCATTTTTTGAAGTATTAAATCGTACGTAACTCAAACATGCAGTGTCCGATTTCCCGGCATTAATATACGATTTGTTCAAAATCTTGTTCTGAATGCATGGACATACAATAAAGAATTTTTAACATTATATTGCTCCACAGCGCCCCCTTGAAAATTTGAATGGGACCAAAAAAATTTTACTTTTTCAAAAACATTTGAAATTTGGCATGGACATCCCTATCCCCATACTGAACAAAAAAGCCAATGAGAACATACCTCTATTTGCAACTATGTTACCGTGGTAACGTCATAATGTGTCATTGAAATGAATGGGTTCAGAGTACTGGACTTTGTTATAGACTAAATAGATGCTCTGCACTAATCCAACTATGACCTAAAATTCAAGGTTGGTGAAAAAAAATTGGTATTTCAATGTGAAAAAAAAAATTAATCTTGCAAAATGACTCAGTAGCGTCACCTCAAAGTTCAAAATACATTACGGCAATGAGAGACCTTTTTCACCATAGACAAATGAAATTTAGTAGAACCATAGAACATGTCAAAGACAAGTAAAAAAATATATTATGACCCCACCCTAAACCCTACAGGAAGTCGGCCATTGTGGGCGGAACACAATTTTTTTGACATTTTAACTCTCACGTTTGGATTTTTTACGCAGTGATTTTTCATTCAAGAAACTTGCAAATTGGTGAAAATAAACTAGACCCATGTGGGATGAAAGGCGACTCACTTGGATATGTCTAAGTCATAAAATGTGGGTGTGGCCAACATGCGAAGAAAAATGGCGTTTTTTCACGTATTAAATTGTACGTAACTCAAACATGCAGCGTCCTGTTAACCGGCATTAATATACATTTTGGTCACAATGTTTATCTGAATGTAACGATATACAGTTTACATAGATGAGACAATCCATTGCTCCACAGCGCCCCTGGAAATTTTGAATGGGACCCAAAAAATTTTACTTTGTCAAAACTTTTGAAATTTGGCATGGACATCCCTATCTCCATACTGAACAAAAAAGCCAATGAGAACATACCTCTATTTGCAAGTGTGTTGCCATGGCAACGACCGACATTTCTCATTGAAATACATGGGTTTTGGTTAACTGGGATAAAAAAATGTACTTTGTCATTGACCATTGAAATTTGGTACACATATTCCAGTCATTATACTGAACAAAAAAGCAAAGAAGACATACCTCTATTTCGAACCGTGCAGGCATGAAAATGTCATAAATGCTCTCATTGGAATGAATGGAGTAGTATTACTCAGTCGCTGTTTTTGGGGGAGGGGCAATGTAAGCGGGAACGAGAGGCGGGAACGAGAGGCGGGAACGAGAGGCGGGAACGAGAGGCGGGAACGAGAGGCGCGAACTCCGCGGTGGCGCGAACTCCGCGGTGGCGTGAACCCCGCGGTCGCAAGGGTGGCGAGGGCCTTTATCACTGCTTGCAGTTTTAATTATTATTATTATTAGTAGTAGTAGTAGTAGTAGTAGTAGTATATTTTTAATTAATTATTTAAAAAAATGTTTTACTATGTTTTTTATTGTTTTCATTACTATTTATTTTTCTTTTTTAACTGAAACGTCCCCAGTAGATGGCGTCTGTGTTTCTGGTGCAGGCGTAAAACAGTGGGCTGCTTTAGAGGGAAGCTTTCTGGCTAAGACATCATTTTGGCACATTTTGTACCTGCGTCCGGAGTAATTATCCGGGTGTGTTCGTTCATTGTTTTTGTTTTCTTTCATTCTTCTTCCCGTTTTGCATATACCATTAGCCTTAAACCAAACGTTGTCCAAGTTGTAAATCTATGAAAAAAGCTCATGAGTCTTGTTCTTTCTTTGTTCTAAATATACCATTCTTGATGTGAGATGGGACAGTGTTCAAAAGTAATTACATGAAAACAATATTATTACAAAATACTTACTTACTTATTACAAAAGTTATTTTTAGGGTGGCGCTATTGGGTGCGTAAAAGCTCAGATAGTCTTCCCAGTGACCCGCTGTGGGGCGGACCATAGAGCCAAAGGAAAGCGCCGTGGTGCTGAAATTGAGGAGGCATTTTATTTACTCTTTTAAAAGCTGTATTCAGTTGTCATGTTCTCCAGAAAACCATGCACCGTAAAAGGTCCAACGTTTTTATGACTGATAGGCCAAAAAATTTGTCCATCGGAAAAGTAGAATTGAGACGTACGATGACGGCCTGGACAAGGTACGTGCTACTGGTTTTTAGTGTTTTGTCTTGTGTGGATCGTGTCTCCACATCTGTGACTCATTACTCCATACCAGAAGAAATGAAGGAAGGATCTGTTGTTGCTAATCTCGCAAATGACTTAAGTCTGGATTTGAAAACACTGAACCAGAGAAAGATGCGTCTTGACATTATAGCGAACAAGAAATATCTGGACGTGAACAAAGAGACGGGGGAGCTGTACATTGTTGAAAAGATTGACAGAGAATATATTTGCACAACAAAATCTGCTGCATCCTGCTATCTAAGACTTGAGGTGATTTTGGAAAACCCTTTGCGTATATTTAACATTGAAGTTGAAATTATGGACATAAACGACAACGCCCCTCATTTTCGCAGAGACGCTATTCACTTGGACATATCAGAGGCCACGCAGAAAGGAGAGAGATTTTCACTGAGTAACGCAGTAGATCCTGATGTTGGCAGTAATACTCTGAAAACATATTACTTGAGTGAAAGTGACCATTTTAATATTGAGGTTCAAACGGGACGAGAAGGGACCAAACTAGCTGATTTGATTTTAACAAAGACGTTAGACAGAGAGCAGCAGGCTGTCCATAATTTAATTCTGACTGCTGTAGACGGCGGGACACCGGCTCGGTCTGGCACCGCGAGCATCATTGTGCATGTGCTGGACACTAATGATAATGCTCCTGTGTTTGAAAAAGACAATTATGACATTAAAGTCATGGAAAATTCTCCTGTCGGAAGTTTAGTTGTCTATTTAAATGCGACAGATTTAGACTCTGGATCAAATTCAGATGTATCATATTCATACAGCCTTATACATCAGAAAAAGCACAAGAGACATTTAATCTTAATCCCAAAACTGGTGAGATTACAGTAAAAGGCGTGTTAAATTATGAAGATTACAAAACCTACGACATGGAGATTATTGCCACTGATAAAGGAGTCAACAGTTTGTCAGGACAATGCACAGTAAAAGTTATTGTAGAAGACATGAATGACAACCACCCCGAAATATCTATTAAGTCTTTTCAGAGCCCTGTCGGTGAGGACATAGAGGTGGACACAGTGATAGCTGTGGTCAGTGTCAGTGATAAAGACTCAGGAGACAATGGAGAGGTAGATCTCCACATTCCTCGTCATATGCCCTTTAAACTGCGTCAGTCTTCTGATAACTATTATGAACTGGTGGTGTCTGAGCCTTTAGACCGGGAGAAAGTCCCTGAGTATGAAATCACGTTCACTGTCACAGACCGAGGCTCTCCTCCATTATCTGACAATGAGACTATGACTTTAGAGCTGCTGGACGTGAACGACAATGTGCCACAGTTCCCCCAGTCCTTTTACACTATACGCGTCCCAGAGAATAACGCACCAGGAGCCCTGCTCGGCTCACTCACGGCCTTTGACCCTGACCTCCATGAAAACCAGTATCTAGTTTACTTCATCCTAGAGAAGGAGATAGCCAACACCTCCATGTCCATGCTGTTCTCCATCAACCCAGAGAACGGGAACTTGTACGCGCTCAAGACGTTTGACTATGAGATAGAGAAGGAGTTTCTGTTCCACATCGAGGCCAGAGACTCGGGCTCTCCTCCTCTGAGCAGTAACGTGACTGTGCACATCATTATTATGGACCAAAACGACAACGCTCCGGTCATCGTGTCCCCGTGGCGCGCACACGGCTCAGTGGTGGAGGAGAAGATCCCCAGGTCCACTGATAAAGGCTCGCTGGTGGCCAAAGTGATAGCTCTGGACACTGACTCTGTGCACAACTCTCGCATCACCTACCAGTTTCTACAGGTCACTGACGCCACGCTGTTCAGTCTGGACCAGTACAACGGAGAGATCCGCACCATGAGGATGTTCAGCTACAGAGACCCGCGCCACCAGCAGCTGGTGGTGGTTGCGAAGGACAACGGGCAGCCCCTCCCTGTCGGCCACAGTGACCATCAAACTGTCCACGGTGGAGACGGCTGTGAAGCACTACTCTGACATGACGGAGGTGCCTCTGGAGTATGACATCTTCTCAGACCTGAACCTGTATCTGGTCATTGGTCTGGGCTCGGTCTCCTTCCTCCTGCTCATCACCATACTGGTCACCATCGTGCTCAAGTGTCAGAAACCCAAGTCCAGCAGCAAAGCTCCTCCTCCCTGCAGGAACAGCGTGATCAGTGAGAGGAACTCCACCATCGCAGACTCCACTCTGGTGTCCAACGATGCCTACTGGTACAGCCTGTTCCTGGCAGAGACCAGGAAAGGAAAGCTGGTGGTGAGACAGCCTCTGCCTAAAAGCTCCAGATACATAGTGTCTAGTATACCACGAGGCACAGGAGTGACAAGCACCAGCGATTCTGCTCCCTCCACTCTGCAGGTAAGACTATTTTTTTTTCCTTCAAAAACAAACCATATTTATATAATCCTATTTACGTTTTTTTGTTATTTATTTATTTTTTTTTATAACAAAAATAAGTCATTTTATTTATGTGTTTACTTTTTAGAGGGTTACATCCATAAATATTAATAGTTTGTTTTGCAACATGACACTTGCATCATACTAAAGTAGCTGAATCACAGGTGGCGCTGTTTATTGGTGAAACAGATGCTATTTTCTGCGGCGTCACGCCGTGGGGAGGACCATTGTGTCGAGGACAGCTCCTTAGTGCTGAAAATGGCTATAGCGACCACAATCTAGTCTTTACCTCAAATCTCTGAATTCATGCATTTCGTTTTCCATATATTTTGATGCCAGAGAGCATGTGTGAAAAAGGAGTACATTTAAACTGATGTCGTTTCGCACGTAATACGGTTATATGAAAGTATGGAGTTCTCTACAAGGTACGTGCTTGTCGCATTTATTACTGATTTTATTTTCCTGGAACGTGTTTCCACATCTGTGACTCATTACTCCATACCAGAAGAAATGAAAGAAGGATCTGTTGTTGCAAATCTCGCAAATGACTTAAGTCTGGATTTGAAAACACTGAACGAGAGAAAGATGCGTCTTGACATTATAGCGAACAAGAAATATCTGGACGTGAACAAAGAGACGGGGGAGCTGTACATTGTTGAGAAGATTGACCGAGAATACATTTGCCCTACAAAGTCTGCTGAATCTTGCTACCTTAGACTTGAGGTGATTTTGGAAAACCCATTGCGTATATTTAATATTGAAGTTGAAATTATGGACATAAACGACAACGCCCCTCATTTTCGCAGAGACGCTATTCACTTGGACATATCAGAGGCCACGCAGAAAGGAGAGAGATTTTCACTGAGTAACGCAGTAGATCCTGATGTTGGCAGTAATACACTGAAAACATATTACTTGAGTGAAAGTGATCATTTTAATATTGAGGTTCAAACGGGACGAGAAGGGACCAAACTGGCTGATCTGATTTTAACAAAAACGTTAGACAGAGAGCAGCAGGCTGTCCACAATTTAATTCTGACTGCTGTAGATGGCGGGACACCGGCTCGGTCTGGCACCGCGAGCATCATTGTGCATGTGCTGGACACTAATGATAATGCTCCTGTGTTTGAAAAAGACAATTATGACATTAAAGTCATGGAAAATTCTCCAGTCGGAAGTTTAGTTGTCTATTTAAATGCGACAGATTTAGACTCTGGATCAAACTCAGATGTATCGTATTCATACAGCCTTTATACATCAGAAAAGGCACAAGAGACATTTAATCTTAATCCCAAAACTGGTGAGATTACAGTAAAGGGCGTGTTAAATTATGAAGATTATAAAATCTATGACATGGAGATTATTGCCACTGATAAAGGAGTCAACAGTTTGTCAGGACAATGCACAGTAAAAGTTATTGTAGAAGACATGAATGACAACCACCCCGAAATATCTATTAAGTCTTTTCAGAGCCCTGTCGGTGAGGACATAGAGGTGGACACAGTGATAGCTGTGGTCAGTGTCAGTGATAAAGACTCAGGAGACAATGGGGAGGTAGATCTCCACATTCCTCGTCATATGCCTTTTAAACTGCGTCAGTCTTCTGATAACTATTATGAACTGGTGGTGTCTGAGCCTTTAGACCGTGAGAAAGTCCCTGAGTATGAAATCACGTTCACTGTCACAGACAGAGGCTCTCCTCCATTATCTGACAATGAGACTATGACTTTAGAGCTGCTGGACGTGAACGACAATGTGCCACAGTTCCCCCAGTCCTTTTACACTATACGCGTCCCAGAGAATAACGCACCAGGAGCCCTGCTCGGCTCACTCACGGCCTTTGACCCTGACCTCCATGAAAACCAGTATCTAGTTTACTTCATCCTGGAGAAGGAGATAGCCAACACCTCCATGTCCATGCTGTTCTCCATCAACCCAGAGAACGGGAACTTGTACGCGCTCAAGACGTTTGACTATGAGATAGAGAAGGAGTTTCTGTTCCACATCGAGGCCAGAGACTCGGGTTCTCCTCCTCTGAGCAGTAACGTGACTGTGCACATCATTATTATGGACCAAAACGACAACGCTCTCCGGTCATCGTGTCCCCGTGGCGCGCACACGGCTCAGTGGTGGAGGAGAAGATCCCCAGGTCCACTGATAAAGGCTCGCTGGTGGCCAAAGTGATAGCTCTGGACACTGACTCTGTGCACAACTCTCGCATCACCTACCAGTTTCTACAGGTCACTGACGCCACGCTGTTCAGTCTGGACCAGTACAACGGAGAGATCCGCACCATGAGGATGTTCAGCTACAGAGACCCGCGCCACCAGCAGCTGGTGGTGGTTGCCAAGGACAACGGGCAGCCCTCCCTGTCGGCCACAGTGACCATCAAACTGTCCACGGTGGAGACGGCTGTGAAGCACTACTCTGACATGACGGAGGTGCCTCTGGAGTATGACATCTTCTCAGACCTGAACCTGTATCTGGTCATTGGTCTGGGCTCGGTCTCCTTCCTCCTGCTCATCACCATACTGGTCACCATCGTGCTCAAGTGTCAGAAACCCAAGTCCAGCAGCAAAGCTCCTCCTCCTTGCAGGAACAGCGTGATCAGTGAGAGGAACTCCACCATCGCAGACTCCACTCTGGTGTCCAACGATGCCTACTGGTACAGCCTGTTCCTTGCAGAGACAAGGAAAGGAAAGCTGGTGGTGAGACAGCCTCTGCCTAAAAGCTCCAGATACATAGTGTCCAGTATACCACGAGGTACAGGAGTGACAAGCACCAGCGACTCTGCACCCTCCACTCTGCAGGTAAGACCATTGTCTTTCTTTCTTCTTAGAAAAAGTAAAAACAAATACATCTTATCTTTATTCCACGATTTTTATTGAAACGTCAAACACAATGTGTCCAATATTACTCTTTGAGTACATCCATAAAATGACTTCAGACACTTTTTTACTTTGCCCTTGCGTAGTGGAGATATTTATAATCACAGGTGGCGCTGTTTATTAGTAAAACATCAGATCTCAGCTATTCAAACGTCACGTCACGCGACAGTCGATGTGTTGGCGGTCAGTTCCTTGGTGCTGAACAAAACGAAGCGATCTGCTTTCATCGCCTTTCCGTCATTTTGTGCACTTTTAACTGTAGAGTCAATATAATTTAATGTCTCACCACATTCGCGAAATAAAGGGAATGGAAAACGCTTAACTTTTTTCGTCATTTGCTGTACAATAATACGGCACTCGGAAATCATGGAGGTCTCTGCAAGGTACGTGCTTCTCTTAACAATACTTTCTATCCTGGATCGAGTCTCCACATCTGTGACTCATTACTCCATACCAGAAGAAATGAAGGAAGGATCTGTTGTTGCAAATCTCGCAAATGACTTAAGTCTGGATTTGAAAACACTGAACGAGAGAAAGATGCGTCTTGACATTATAGCGAACAAGAAATATCTGGACGTGAACAAAGAGACGGGGGAGCTGTACATTGTTGAAAAGATTGACAGAGAATATATTTGCCCTACAAAATCTGCTGCTTCCTGTTACTTGAAATTGGAAGTCACGCTAGAAAATCCTTTAAGAATATTTAACATAGAGGTGGAAATTATGGACATAAACGACAACGCCCCTCATTTTCGCAGAGACGCTATTCACTTGGACATATCAGAGGCCACGCAGAAAGGAGAGAGATTTTCACTGAGTAACGCAGTAGATCCTGATGTTGGCAGTAATACTTTGAAAACATATTACTTGAGTGAAAGTGATCATTTTAATATTGAAATACAAACAGGGAGAGATGGGTCAAAGTTTGCTGAATTAATTTTAACAAAAACGTTAGACAGAGAGCAGCAGGCTGTCCATAATTTAATTCTGACTGCTGTAGACGGCGGGACACCGGCTCGGTCTGGCACCGCGAGCATCATTGTGCATGTGCTGGACACTAATGATAATGCTCCTGTGTTTGAAAAAGACAATTATGACATTAAAGTCATGGAAAAATTCTCCAGTCGGAAGTTTAGTTGTCTATTTAAATGCGACAGATTTAGACTCTGGATCAAACTCAGATGTATCATATTCATACAGCCTTTATACATCAGAAAAAGCACAAGAGACATTTAATCTTAATCCCAAAACTGGTGAGATTACAGTAAAAGGCGTGTTAAATTATGAAGATTATAAAATCTATGACATGGAGATTATTGCCACTGATAAAGGAGTCAACAGTTTGTCAGGACAATGCACAGTAAAAGTTATTGTAGAAGACATGAATGACAACCACCCCGAAATATCTATTAAGTCTTTTCAGAGCCCTGTCGGTGAGGACATAGAGGTGGACACAGTGATAGCTGTGGTCAGTGTCAGTGATAAAGACTCAGGAGACAATGGGGAGGTAGATCTCCACATTCCTCGTCATATGCCCTTTAAACTGCGTCAGTCTTCTGATAACTATTATGAACTGGTGGTGTCTGAGCCTTTAGACCGGGAGAAAGTCCCTGAGTACGAAATCACATTCACTGTCACAGACAGAGGCTCTCCTCCATTATCTGACAATGAGACTATGACTTTAGAGCTGCTGGACGTGAACGACAATGTGCCACAGTTCCCCCAGTCCTTTTACACTATACGCGTCCCGGAGAATAACGCACCAGGAGCCCTGCTCGGCTCACTCACAGCCTTTGACCCTGACCTCCATGAAAACCAGTATCTAGTTTACTTCATCCTAGAGAAGGAGATAGCCAACACCTCCATGTCCATGCTGTTCTCCATCAACCCAGAGAACGGGAACTTGTACGCGCTCAAGACGTTTGACTATGAGATAGAGAAGGAGTTTCTGTTCCACATTGAGGCCAGAGACTCGGGCTCTCCTCCTCTGAGCAGTAACGTGACTGTGCACATCATTATTATGGACCAAAACGACAACGCTCCGGTCATCGTGTCCCCGTGGCGCGCACACGGCTCAGTGGTGGAGGAGAAGATCCCCAGGTCCACTGATAAAGGCTCGCTGGTGGCCAAAGTGATAGCTCTGGACACTGACTCTGTGCACAACTCTCGCATCACCTACCAGTTTCTACAGGTCACTGACGCCACGCTGTTCAGTCTGGACCAGTACAACGGAGAGATCCGCACCATGAGGATGTTCAGCTACAGAGACCCGCGCCACCAGCAGCTGGTGGTGGTGCATCACCTACCACAGGCACCGTGACCATCAAAAACTGTCCACGGTGGACAACGGCTATCACTCTGGACAGGTGACAACTGGAGTGTGACATCTCTGACCACAAAAGTAATACACTGGTTTGGTACAGACCTCCTGATCACCGCTGGACACCAGTACCAGGTCAAAGGGATGGCACCATGAGCCAGGCAAACTTCAAAGCGCGTACACCTGAGATGGTCCACCATCGCAGACTCCCCTGAGGTGTCCACGATTCCTACTGGTTGCCACCATGAGGAGCAGTGGCTGTGCCCAAGACTCCAAGCCATCCCTGTCGGCCACATATACTGACACAAAGTGCTCCCTCTGCAGTGACCATCAACTGTCACGGTGGAGACGGCTGTGAAGCACTACTCTGACATGACGGAGGTGCCTCTGGAGTATGACATCTTCTCAGACCTGAACCTGTATCTGGTCATTGGTCTGGGCTCGGTCTCCTTCCTCCTGCTCATCACCATACTGGTCACCATCGTGCTCAAGTGTCAGAAACCCAAGTCCAGCAGCAAAGCTCCTCCTCCCTTGCAGGAACAGCGTGATCAGTGAGAGGAACTCCACCATCGCAGACTCCACTCTGGTGTCCAACGATGCCTACTGGTACAGCCTGTTCCTGGCAGAGACCAGGAAAGGGAAGCTGGTGGTGAGACAGCCTGTGCCCAAGGGGCTCCAGATACATAGTGTCCAGTATACCACGAGGTCACAGGAGTGACTGACACCAGCGACTCTGCTCCCTCCACTCTGCAGGTAAGAATAACATACAGGATGTTTTGTCCTGCAATTGGAAAAAATCTGCATATTTGTTAATGAACCATTTAATTGTATATGTATTTTGAAACGTCTACATACATTTTTAATTATTTACAATTTAACAAAAACACCAAATACACAACGAAAACGAGCTCTTAATAGATTACTGTTACACTGTCATGTTAAACTTTGCATTTTTTATTATATATATATATATATATATATATATATATATATATATATATATATATATATATATATATATATATATATATATATATTTATATATATTTTTTAATTTTTTTTTTTTACTGTAATGGATATTTCAGCATCTGCGTTACGCGTTTGGCAATGGATTTCCTCCCATTACCAATACCAATACTGATACTAATACAGCAAATAACAACATCAACAACGACGACAATAATAATATAATAATAATAATAATAATAATAATGATAATAATAATAATAATATAATAATAATATAATAAATAATACATATAATAATAATAATAATAATAATAATAAATAAAAACCGTATTCCCTCTTCCTATCAGTGCTGCTTGGTCCGTAACCAAAACGTTTAATTTATCAGAGTGTCGCTGTTCACCAGAAAAATTGAACAGCCTAAACATGCGTGACGTAAAAGCAAAATGGCAGGAACTAACTAAGGACAATCTCCTTCGACCCTGAACGCAAATTTTACGCGGATTTTACTTGAACGCATGAAGCATTGTTACTTTCTATATCAGAAAGCGTGTGCGTCTCTGCAGTAACATCCGAACGACAGCTTCACGCGTTGGATTGCGCCTTTGAATAGAGATGCCAAACACTTGTATCCTATCCACAATGACGGACAGGGTAACAATGCAGTCATGGCAAAGGTACGTGCTGGTCTTCGTACTTCTTTCTTCTGCTCGCCTCGTCCCTGCTTCAGTGACACATTACACTATACCGGAGGAGATGTCAGTGGGATCTGTCGTGTCTAACCTCGCTACAGATTTGGGCTTGGATGTGAAAAGACTGAATAATAGAAAAATGCGCATTGACCTTATCGCCAACAAAAAATACCTTGAGCTAAACAAAGACACGGGCGAGCTCTTCGTTGCGGAGACAATTGACAGAGAAACACTTTGTCCAAAAATGTCATCTTGTTTCTTAAAAATGGAAGTCATACTTGAAAATCCAGTGCGAATATTTAACATAGAGATTGAGATTTTGGACATTAATGACAACGCCCCACAGTTTCGACGTGATGTAATACATTTGGACATATCAGAGTCTACACCTATTGGGGAAAGATTTTCTCTGAGTAATGCAGTGGATCCAGACGTTGGGATTAATACAGTAAACACGTACCATCTGAGCGAGAGTGAACACTTTAATTTAGAGGTTCAAACAAGCAGAGATGGATCAAAACTTGCGGATTTGATTTTAGCAAAAGCTTTGGACCGCGAGCGCCAGGCCGTGTTCAATTTGATCCTGACTGCTGTAGACGGAGGGACGCCTGCTGGGTCTGGAACAGCAAGCGTTATGGTTCAGGTACTAGACACAAATGACAATGCCCCCGTGTTTGACAAAGCGGTATATACCGTTAGAACACAGGAGAATTCCCCCGTAGGTAGCCTAGTTATTAACCTTAATGCAACTGATTTGGACGAGGGATCAAATTCAGATATAACGTATTCTTACAGCCTTTATACATCAGAAAAAGCACAAGAGACATTTAATCTTAATCCTAAATCTGGTGAGATTACAGTAAAAGGCGTGTTAAATTATGAAGATCATAAAATCTATGACATGGAGATTATTGCCACTGATAAAGGAGTCAACAGTTTATCAGGACAATGCACAGTAAAAGTTATTGTAGAAGACATGAATGACAACCACCCAGAAATATCTATTAAGTCTTTTCAGAGCCCTGTCGGTGAGGACATAGAGGTGGACACAGTGATAGCTGTGGTCAGTGTCAGTGATAAAGACTCAGGAGACAATGGAGAGGTAGATCTCCACATTCCTCGTCATATGCCTTTTAAACTGCGTCAGTCTTCTGATAACTATTATGAACTGGTGGTGTCTGAGCCTTTAGACCGGGAGAAAGTCCCTGAGTACGAAATCACGTTCACTGTCACAGACAAAGGCTCTCCTCCACTATCTGACAATGAGACTATGACTTTAGAGCTGCTGGACGTGAACGACAATGTGCCACAGTTCCCCCAGTCCTTTTACACTATACGCGTCCCAGAGAATAACGCACCAGGAGCCCTGCTCGGCTCACTTACGGCCTTTGACCCTGACCTCCATGAAAACCAGTATCTAGTTTACTTCATCCTAGAGAAGGAGATAGCCAACACCTCCATGTCCATGCTGTTCTCCATCAACCCAGAGAACGGGAACTTGTACGCACTCAGGACGTTTGACTATGAGATAGAGAAGGAGTTTCTGTTCCACATCGAGGCCAGAGACTCGGGTTCTCCTCCTCTGAGCAGTAACGTGACTGTGCACATCATTATTATGGACCAAAACGACAACGCTCCGGTCATCGTGTCCCCGTGGCGCGCACACGGCTCAGTGGTGGAGGAGAAGATCCCCAGGTCCACTGATAAAGGCTCGCTGGTGGCCAAAGTGATAGCTCTGGACACTGACTCTGTGCACAACTCTCGCATCACCTACCAGTTTCTACAGGTCACTGACGCCACGCTGTTCAGTCTGGACCAGTACAACGGAGAGATCCGCACCATGAGGATGTTCAGCTACAGAGACCCGCGCCACCAGCAGCTGGTGGTGGTTGCCAAGGACAACGGGCAGCCCTCCCTGTCGGCCACAGTGACCATCAAACTGTCCACGGTGGAGACGGCTGTGAAGCACTACTCTGACATGACGGAGGTGCCTCTGGAGTATGACATCTTCTCAGACCTGAACCTGTATCTGGTCATTGGTCTGGGCTCGGTCTCCTTCCTCCTGCTCATCACCATACTGGTCACCATTGTGCTCAAGTGTCAGAAACCCAAGTCCAGCAGCAAAGCTCCTCCTCCCTGCAGGAACAGCGTGATCAGTGAGAGGAATTCCACCATTGCAGACTCCACTCTGGTGTCCAATGATGCCTACTGGTACAGCCTGTTCCTGGCAGAGACCAGGAAAGGAAAGCTGGTGGTGAGACAGCCTCTGCCTAAAAGCTCCAGATACATAGTGTCTAGTATACCACGAGGCACAGGAGTGACAAGCACCAGCGATTCTGCTCCCTCCACTCTGCAGGTAAGTGTGCCTTGTCCAATAGTAGACCTACATCAAGAATAAATGACTTGTTACAATGAAAGTGACTCTTCAAATTTAAATTTGAAATTAAACAGTCTTTTTTTGTTTAATATAATTTCAGTCAGTTTAAATTAAATACATAAGTTCATTCCTATGCTAAACCCAACAAGGCTCATTCAGCTGATGCTATTTTTATACAATGTATTAAACATGGTGTTTTGACAAATTGTTCATCTATAGGCCTTTAAAATCAAGCAGACATTACTTCATGTACAGTTTTTACGTTTTTCATCACTCCTACTTTTATTTGAAAAATATTCTTTATTTTTAAATAAAGAATGCTTGGATGAGTTCAATTAATGTAACCTAATTGTAAAATATAAAATGGGTCTTTACACTTAAGTACATAACTCGTTAATTTGATAAAAATGCAAATGCAATAAAAATCGTCAACTTAAACAAACAAACAAACAAACAAACAAACAAACAAACAAACAAACAAACAAACAAACAAACAAACAAACAAACAAACAAACCCCTCTCACCTTAATTCTGTGTAAATGTGGCCTTTATGAGGCTGCACTGTATTACTGGATACACCGGCCTCAAAACCACGCTACGTGGTCTTCGGACAGCGTAGTTTCCAAACAGACAGGTTTGTCGCTGCTGTCCACAAAAATACACTACCATGATGTCATCTCTGAAACGCGCTCTCATTGGAGGGCGGTTCGTTCCTCCGAACTGAGCTCAGAAGCGTTTCGTTGCGCGTAACACTGCTTGGTCTAAACAGTTTTTCATTTTCTATGTAAGGACGTCTCACAGACGGATAATACAGCACTGAACATGGCCTATCGGGATTCATGTTACCTTTGGAAACCGTGCTTTTTGCCATTAGTCGTTTTGCTTACTTCACTGGAGGTGGTGACCAGCATCACCCATTATTCTGTTCCTGAAGAAATGGAGGAAGGAGCTGTGGTCGCCAATTTAGCGACAGATTTGGGTTTGGACGTAAAGACTCTCAAAAGAAGACAAATGCGCATTGACGTGGTAGGAAACAAAAAGTATCTTGACATTAACAAAGACACGGGGGAACTGTTTATTTTAGAGCGGGTCGACAGGGAGTTTTTGTGTCCACTGAAAACCACAACGTACTGCTTTCTAAAATTAGACGCCACGATAGAAAATCCAATTCGCATGTTTAATATTGAGGTTGAGATCACGGATATTAATGACAACGCCCCACATTTTCGTCGCGGCACGATGCATTTGGATATTTCTGAGTCAAGTCCCGTTGGAGAGAGGTTTTCACTGAATAACGCAGTTGATCCGGATGTGGGAACAAATTCAGTTAAAGATTATCACCTGAGCGTAAGTGAATATTTTCAAATTGAAATCCAAACCGGCAGAGATGGGTCAAAGTTTGCAGATTTGATTCTGAAACAGACATTGGACAGAGAGCAGCAGGCTGTTCATAATCTCATTCTCACGGCGGTGGACGGAGGGGTCCCCACACGCACAGGTACAGCCAGCATTATTGTTCGCGTGCTTGATGTAAACGACAACGCCCCTTCATTTGATGAAGACAAGTACGTCGTTAATGTTTTGGAAAATTCTCCCATTGGCAGTTTAGTGATTAAACTAAACGCTACAGATTTAGATGAAGGCTCCAACTCTGATTTAGTTTACTCATACAGCCTGTACACATCAGAGAGGACACAGAACATGTTTACTCTGAACCCGGACAATGGTGAAATCAGAGTGAAAGAGATGATCAATTATGAAGATTTTAAGATTTATGAAATGGAGGTCATTGCCAGTGACAAGGGGCCTAACCCTTTATCTGGACAATGTAAAGTGACTATACAGGTCACAGACATGAATGACAACCACCCAGATATTTCAATTAAGTCTTTTCAAAGTCCAATTAAAGAAAATGAGCCCATAGACACAGTCATAGCTGTAGTCAGTGTTAATGACAAAGATTCTGGAGACAATGGGATGGTGGATCTCTCTGTTCCACCTAATTTGCCTTTTAAACTGCGTCAGTCTTCTGATAACTATTACGAACTGGTTGTGTCTGAGCCTTTAGACCGGGAGAAAGTCCCTGAGTACGAAATCACGTTCACTGTCACAGACAGAGGCTCTCCTCCATTATCTGACAATGAGACTATGACTTTAGAGCTGCTGGACGTGAACGACAATGTGCCACAGTTCCCCCAGTCCTTTTACACTATACGTGTCCCAGAGAATAACGCACCAGGAGCCCTGCTCGGCTCACTCACGGCCTTTGACCCTGACCTCCATGAAAACCAGTATCTAGTTTACTTCATTCTGGAGAAGGAGATAGCCAACACCTCCATGTCCATGCTGTTCTCCATCAACCCAGAGAACGGGAACTTGTATGCGCTCAAGACGTTTGACTATGAGATAGAGAAGGAGTTCCTGTTCCACATCGAGGCCAGAGACTCGGGCTCTCCTCCTCTGAGCAGTAACGTGACTGTGCACATCATTATTATGGACCAAAACGACAACGCTCCGGTCATCGTGTCCCCGTGGCGTGCACACGGCTCAGTGGTGGAGGAGAAGATCCCCAGGTCCACTGATAAAGGCTCGCTGGTGGCCAAAGTGATAGCTCTGGACACTGATTCTGTGCACAACTCTCGCATCACTTACCAGTTTCTACAGGTCACTGACGCCACGCTGTTCAGTCTGGACCAGTACAACGGAGAGATCCGCACCATGAGGATGTTCAGCTACAGAGACCCGCGCCACCAGCAGCTGGTGGTGGTTGCCAAGGACAACGGGCAGCCCTCCCTGTCGGCCACAGTGACCATCAAACTGTCCACGGTGGAGACGGCTGTGAAGCACTACTCTGACATGACGGAGGTGCCTCTGGAGTATGACATCTTCTCAGACCTGAACCTGTATCTGGTCATTGGTCTGGGCTCGGTCTCCTTCCTCCTGCTCATCACCATACTGGTCACCATCGTGCTCAAGTGTCAGAAACCCAAGTCCAGCAGCAAAGCTCCTCCTCCCTGCAGGAACAGCGTGATCAGTGAGAGGAACTCCACCATCGCAGACTCCACTCTGGTGTCCAACGATGCCTACTGGTACAGCCTGTTCCTGGCAGAGACCAGGAAAGGAAAGCTGGTGGTGAGACAGCCTGTGCCCAAAGGCTCTAGATACATAGTGTCCAGTATACCACGAGGTACAGGAGTGACAAGCACCAGCGACTCTGCACCCTCCACTCTGCAGGTACAGGCCTTTACCTTTCCAAAATAATTTTGGCCTCTCAACCTAAAATATCAGAATTACAAATACATTGTTTACACATAACATTAATACACATACAAAATGTACTTAATTGCCCATATATGTATTATAAAGTAATAATTTCCATATTAAAAAAAAAAAAAAACCATACATTCAGGTCATGAAGACTGTAGAGAAAGAAAACTAAATGTTTTCAAATTTAATTAACAAATAATCTGCACGCACATGTCAGCCAAATCAAACTTTATTCATAAATTGTTGTCCATACAAAAATGTTACTCAAATTAAATCATTAAAAACAATCCCACGTGTCCTTCCACCCTACCCCCACAACTTATTATCAATACTGTCACCATATCAAATAGTTTGATATATAGTTTTGGATCGGCTTATTCTAATGTTGTACTCGCAACATGAACAACCAGACTCACGTACATCTTCAGTTCATGGCAGCTTTGAATAATAATGTTTTGTGCCACTTCACAATACAAATCAATGTCCTCCCTCTTCACAAATGCCCTCCCTATGTCTCATAGTCTTAAAGGGACATTACTGTGGTTTGTGTTACATAGGTGCAGTAAAACAACAAAATAAAAGGTATTTCTAATTAAATAAGTAATTATATTAAATCCCATGTAAATCTATGAAAATAAAGTAACACTTTTGTAATCAATTACCCATAGAAATTGTTATAAGCTTAATAATAGAAACAGTACATTTGCTGACAAATAATCAAGTGAAATATCTCATCATGATCAAGTCAAATGATCAAGAAAATATTTCTTTGCTCATTTGCATTAATGAGTTAGGATCTTTTCTAACATGTCAGTGCAAGTGTCACTGTTGCATTTGTATTAATGCTTAAAGGTGAACTGTGTAACTTTTCTGTTTGAGAATCTGTCACCTGCTTATTATTGGTTTGCCTGGTATGTTCCACAATATGAAATTACATTTATCCGTGGGATTTATTCAGGCACATATGTTTTTATTGTAATAAAACACACACACAAATCATGTATTCTTCTTACTGTGAATGGGGTCGCCTCTCCTCATATCTGTCCTTTTACTTGGCCTAGTAGCAGCACACAGTTGTCTACATTTTACAGTTTAATGTCATACTGTGAAACACTAAAGGCAAAGCAATAACATATTCATGGAGACAAGCATGTGGTGTACCCTCCTTCAGAAAGAATCCTAGCAGACATTTAAATAACTGCTCATCTTAATGGCAATATTCTCAGCTTTGTATTTGTATAAAACAGTGTTAATTTGCCCTTTGGGATTTTAGGATGCCCACATTTGCTAAAATCTTTACTTGTGCATCTGCAAGCAGACGTGTGACCAGATAGTAACAAGATACAGTATGCACGTATTAAATGGTAAACTTGCTACCTCATAATGATCTGTAAAAATCAAAGAGCTAAAAGCAAAGCAGGGACGTAGACTGAAGTAGATCTTACACTTAAGAACATGGGAGGTTAGTCTATTGCTAACGTTTACTTTTTCCCTTTGTCCATGTTGACCTCATTCTACTGGGAGAAATAAATGTATTCCTTGTTCAAATCCAAGTAGAAAGTATACATGTATGTTGCATGAAAATGATGCTGTCATGTTAGATCAGAGTAAACTTTAGTTACTGACTTGCTAGGATATCTGGATGGATAATATAAAGTAGATGTAATATTCATTGCATTAAAGTAGACTTTATCATGCCCACAAGATGAGGTATCAGACTAAACAGAAAATAAATAAATAAATAAATAAATAAAATAAAAAATAAATAAATGCTGGTTTTACTTTGTACTACATGACAAACTTAATTTTAAGATATTATTATTATTATTATTATTGTTCTTATTATTATTATTATTGTTATTATTGTTATTATTATTATTATTATTATTATTATTATTATTATTATTAGTAGTAGTAGTAGTAGTAGTAGTAGTAGTAGTAGTAGTAGCAGTATTGTTTAACAAATCTGAGAGCTGTCCATGGCTGAAGCAGACTATTGAGCATATGTTAGTTCATCTTATAAATGTGCTAGATTTAGCCCTGCAGATGGAGTTTTGTTCATAGGCCCATTGGCAGATTTATGCAATAGAGACAACGGGACATGGAACAGGCACAAAGCAACTGGTCAAGTCACATGAGAAAAATACATCAGAAGTCACTGAAATGCAATCAAGTCAAATTTGTCAACTTATCTGAATAGCACAGATAAATTAGATGTTTTCTTCTATATACCTATTTGTAACTTTGAAGTATTTGTAATTAAAACATTTAGCTGATTTAGGTCTAGGCAGTATAATGTTTGGTATCTATTTATTCCAACTTGCCTGCATAACATGTTTTTGTCTTCTAAAGTACCCTTTACTTTCGGGTACCAGATTTTTTCCTCTGAAGTAAATATATTTTATGAGCACAGTAAAACTATACTTACCAAAACAAACAAATAAATAAATCAAATATAACATCAAAAGTGAAAAGTAGTGAACAGGGCTGTGCATATAGTTAGTTTGCTGTGTAGAACGTTTACAAGTGAATTAATGTTAAGTCTGTGGTGTGCTGTTGTGCAGTGAGATAAACACAAGGAGGAAACTAGGATGCTGCTCACAACTTATACGTGTGACATCGATATAGTGCGTGGCAAAGACTATTTTGTTTGGATCTATGCTGTAGTTTCATTTCAGTTTTTCAGTTTATCTTTACAGCTCTGTAGTGCCTATTACAGGCTGAGTCAACTAGTTTCTATATTATATTTCGTATGTCTCTTGTAAAAGATGTTGTGAACTTGTTTTTATTTAGAGAGTATCTAGGGATTTGAACTCGTGATGAAAAACAATCATACAAAATTTACTTTGTCAGAGTATTTGTATATAAATAATCGTTGTTTTGTGATTGCACAAACCAGTGTAAACTTATTTCGGCGCTGTTATCCATGAAAACATACTCTCAGTGTAGTCATCATTTCCTCACATGCCATTGGTGGAGGCAGTCATGTGCCGTTCTTTACGCGTACTTTACGCGTGTCCGTGGCATTCCTTGGTGCATCATTCGCTGGTTATCTGCTAAACGCACTGGTTTTCTACGAAGTAAGATTATAAAATACCGGCACAGGGACGCGTGCTATGGGTGAACGTGCTTGTGCCATGATGTATTTTTCAATGACTGTCTTCGTTTACCTCGTGATGGACGCGGTTCTGGCCGTTACGCATTACTCTGTTCCAGAAGAAATGGAGGAAGGAGCTGTCGTCGCCAATTTAGCGGCAGATTTGGGTTTGGACGTGAAGACGCTGAATAGAAGAAAGATGCGCATTGACATCAGGACAAATAAGAAATACCTCGACATCAACAAGGAAACTGGAGAGCTGTATGTATTGGAAAGGATTGATAGGGAGTTGCTGTGCCCAATTAAAACCACAACCTGCTTTCTAAAATTGGACGCTACAATAGAAAATCCTGTACGAATGTTTAATATCGAGGTAGAAATTATGGATATTAATGACAACGCTCCTCATTTTCGTCGCGGGACGATGCATTTGGATGTTTCTGAGTCAAGTCCCGTTGGAGAGAGATTTTCGTTGAATAACGCAGAAGACCCAGACGTGGGAACAAATTCAGTTAAAGATTATCATCTGAGCTCTAGTGAATATTTTGATTTAGAAATTCAGACAAGCAGAGATGGGTCAAAGTTTGCAGATTTGATTTTAAAAAAGACATTGGACAGAGAGCAGCAGGCTGTCCATAATCTCATTCTCACGGCGGTGGACGGAGGGGTCCCCACACGCACAGGTACAGCCAGCATTATTGTTCGCGTGCTTGATGTAAACGACAACGCCCCTTCATTTGATGAAGACAAGTACGTCGTTAATGTTTTGGAAAATTCTCCCATTGGCAGTTTAGTGATTAAACTAAACGCTACAGATTTAGATGAAGGCTCCAACTCTGATTTAGTTTACTCATACAGCCTGTACACATCAGAGAGGACACAGAACATGTTTACTCTGAACCCGGACAATGGTGAAATCAGAGTGAAAGAGATGATCAATTATGAAGATTTTAAGATTTATGAAATGGAGGTCATTGCCAGTGACAAGGGGCCTAACCCCTATCTGGACAATGTAAAGTGACTATACAGGTCACAGACATGAATGACAACCACCCAGATATTTCAATTAAGTCTTTTCAAAGTCCAATTAAAGAAAATGAGCCCATAGACACAGTCATAGCTGTAGTCAGTGTTAATGACAAAGATTCTGGAGACAATGGGATGGTGGATTTGTCTGTTCCACCTAGTTTGCCCTTTAAATTGCGTCAGTCTTCTGATAACTATTATGAGCTGGTGGTGTCTGAGCCTTTAGACCGGGAGAAAGTCCCTGAGTACGAAATCACGTTCACTGTCACAGACAGAGGCTCTCCTCCATTATCTGACAATGAGACTATGACTTTAGAGCTGCTGGACGTGAACGAACGACAATGTGCCACAGTTCCCCCAGTCCTTTTACACTATACGCGTCCCAGAGAATAACGCACACAGGAGCCCTTCTCGGCTCACTCACGGCCTTTGACCCTGACCTCCATGAAAACCAGTATCTAGTTTACTTCATCCTGGAGAAGGAGATAGCCAACACCTCCATGTCCATGCTGTTCTCCATCAACCCAGAGAACGGGAACTTGTATGCACTCAAGACGTTTGACTATGAGATAGAGAAGGAGTTTCTGTTCCACATCGAGGCCAGAGACTCGGGCTCTCCTCCTCTGAGCAGTAACGTGACTGTGCACATCATTATTATGGACCAAAACGACAACGCTCCGGTCATCGTGTCCCCGTGGCGCGCACACGGCTCAGTGGTGGAGGAGAAGATCCCCAGGTCCACTGATAAAGGCTCGCTGGTGGCCAAAGTGATAGCTCTGGACACTGACTCTGTGCACAACTCTCGCATCACCTACCAGTTTCTACAGGTCACTGACGCCACGCTGTTCAGTCTGGACCAGTACAACGGAGAGATCCGCACCATGAGGATGTTCAGCTACAGAGACCCGCGCCACCAGCAGCTGGTGGTGGTTGCGAAGGACAACGGGCAGCCCTCCCTGTCGGCCACAGTGACCATCAAACTGTCCACGGTGGAGACGGCTGTGAAGCACTACTCTGACATGACGGAGGTGCCTCTGGAGTATGACATCTTCTCAGACCTGAACCTGTATCTGGTCATTGGTCTGGGCTCGGTCTCCTTCCTCCTGCTCATCACCATACTGGTCACCATTGTGCTCAAGTGTCAGAAACCCAAGTCCAGCAGCAAAGCTCCTCCTCCCTGCAGGAACAGCGTGATCAGTGAGAGGAACTCCACCATCGCAGACTCCACTCTGGTGTCCAACGATGCCTACTGGTACAGCCTGTTCTTGGCAGAGACCAGGAAAGGAAAGCTGGTGGTGAGACAGCCTGTGCCCAAAGGCTCCAGATACATAGTGTCCAGTATACCACGAGGTACAGGAGTGACTGACACCAGCGACTCTGCACCCTCCACTCTGCAGGTACAGGCCTTTAGCTTTCCAAAATAATTTTGACCTCTCAACCTAAAATATCAGAATTACAAATACATTGTTTACACATAACATTAATATATAAACAAATTTACTTAATTGCCAATATATGTATTATAAAGTAATAATTCCACCATTTTCTAACAATAAACCATACATTCAGGTCATGAAGACTGAAGAAAAAAAAAAAAAAATGTTTTCAAGGTTAATTAACAAATAATCTACACGCACATGTCAGCCAAATCAAACTTTATTTATAAATTGCTGTCCATACAAAAATGTTACACAAATTAAATAATTAAAAACAATCCCACGTGTCCTTCCACCCTACCCCCACAACTTATTATCAATACTGTCACCATATCAAATACTTTCATACAATAGACCAGTTTCGGATCGGCTTATTCTAATGTTGTACTCGCAACATGAATAACCAGACTCACGTACATCTTCAGTTCATGGCAGCTTTGAATAATAATGTTTTGTGCCACCTCCCCATTTCAAATCAATGAGCTCCCTCTTCACAAATGCCCTCCCTATGTCTCATAGTCTTAAAGGGACGTTACTGTGGTTTGTGTTACATAGGTGCAGTAAAACAACAAAATAAAAGGTATTTCTAATTAAATAAGTAATTATATTAAATCTCATGTAAATCTATGAACATAAAGTAACATTTTTATAATAATCAATTAGCCATAGAAAGTGATTTAAGCTTCATAACAGAAACAGTACATTTGCTGACAAATAATCAAGTGAAATATCTCATCATCGTCAAGTCCAAAGACCAAGAAAATACTTCTTTGCTCATTTGCATTAATGAATTAGGATCTTTCCTAACATGTCAGTGCAAGTGTCACTGTTGCATTTGTATTAATGCTTAAAGGTGAACTGTGTAACTTTTCTGTTTGAGAGTCTGTCACCTGCTTGTTATTGGTTTGCCCGGTATGTTCCACAAAATGACATGACATTTATCCGTGGGATTTATTCAGGCCCATACCTTTAAGCATTAATACAAATGCAACAGTGACACTTGCACTTTATTGTAATAAAACACACACAAAAATCATGTATTCTTCTTACTGTGAATGGGGTCGCCTCTCCTCATATCTGTCCTTTTACTTGGCCTAGAAGCATCACCCACTTGTCTACATTTTACAGTTTAATGCCATATTCTGAAACACTAAAGGCAAAGCAGTAACATATTCATGGAGACAAGCATGTGGTGTACCCTCCTTCAGAAAGATACATAGTGGAACTTTAAATAACTGCTCATCTTAATGGCAATATTCTCAGCTTTGTATTTGTATAAAACAGTGTTAATTTTTCCTTTCGGCTTTTATGATGCCCATAATTGTTAAAATCTTTACTTATGCATCTGCAAGCAGACGTGTGACCAAATAGTAACAAGACATGCGTGTATTAAATGGTAAACTTGCTACCTCATAATGGTCTATAAAAAAACAAAGAGTTAAAGTAAAGCAGAGAAGTAGACTGAAATAGATCTTACACTTAGGAACATGGCAGGTTAGTCTATTGCTAACGTTTACATTTTTCCATTGTCCATGTTGACCTCATTCTACAAGGAAAGAAATGTGTTCTCTGTTCATATCCAAGGAGAAAGTATACATGTATGTTGCATAAAAATGATGCTGTCATGTTGGATCAGGGTAAACTTCAGTTACTGACTTGCTGGGGTATTTGGTTGGATGATATAAAGTAGATGTAATATTCATTGCATTAAAGCAGACTGCATCATGCCCACAAGATGAGGTATTAGATGAAACAGAAAAAAAAAAAAAAAAATAATAAATGCTGGTTTTACTTTGTACTACATGACAAACTTAATTTAAGATATTATTATTATATTATTATTATTATTATTATTATTATTATTTATTATTGTTGTTGTTGTTGTTGTTGTTGTTGTTGTTGTTGTTGTTGTTGTTGTTGTTGTTCTTGTTGTTTTGTTGTTGTTGTTGTTATTATTCTTCTTCTTCTTAGTAGTATTATTAGTATTAGTAGTAGTAGTAGTAGTAGTAGTAGTAGTAGTAGTAGTAAGTAGCAGTATTGTTTAACAAATCTGAGAGCTGTCCATGGCTGAAGCAGACTATTGAGCATATGTTAGTTCATCTTATAAATGTGCTAGATTTAGCCCTGCAGATGGAGTTTTTGTTCATAGGCCCATTGGCAGATTTATGCAGTAGAGACAACGGGACATGGAACAGGCACAAAGCAACCGGTCAAGTCACATGAGAAAAATACATCAGAAGTCACTGAAATGCAATCAAGTCAAATTTGTCAACTTATCTGAATAGCACAGAGAAATGAAATGTTTTCTTCTATATACCTATTTGTAACTTTGAAGTATTTGTAATTAAAATATTTAGCTGATTCAGGTCTAGGCAGTATAATGTTTAGTGTCAATTTATTCCAACTTGCCTGCATAGCATGTTTTTGTCTTCTAAAGTACCCTTTACTTTTGGGTACCAGATTTTTTCCTCTGAAGTAAATATATTTTATGAGCAAAGTAAAACTATACTTACCAAAACAAACAAATAAATAAATCAAATATAACATCAAAAGTGAAAAGTAGTGAACAGGGCTGTGCATATAGTTAGTTTAATGTGTAGAACGTTTACAAATGAATTACTGTTAAGTCTGTGGTGTAGCTCCCCTGGTTTTCTTCATAAAAAAGGACTTCACACTCCTTACTGACGTTCATGTGCCAGTATTTAATCTTTTACACTTTCCGCTTTCAACACCTTCACACCGTGAACACCGTGAAAACGTGTTCGCCAACATGACCAGCGGTAGTTAAACTGACATTTTTCTTGCTTTTCTGTATTTCTTTTGCCCATCTTTACACTTTTCGCGGCTTCTATATTTCTCTCTGTTTAACTTCCGGGGCCATCGATATAGTGCGTGGCAAAGACTATTTAGTTTGGATCTATGCTGTAGTTTCATTTCAGTTTTTAAATTTCATATTTACAGCTCTGTAGTGCCTTTTACAACCTGACTCAACTAGTTTCTATGTCATATTGCGTATGTCTCTTGTAAAAGATGTTGTGAACAATCATCGTTTTGAGACTGCGCAAACCAAGTGTAAACTTCTTTTTTTTTCTTTTCTTCTGTTATCCACGAAAACATCCTCAGTGAGTCATCATTTCCTCACATGCCATTGGTGGAGGCAGTCATGTGCCGTGCTTTACGCGTACTTTGCGCGTGTACGTGGCATTCCTTGCTGCATCATTCGCTGGTTATCTGTTAAATACACTAGTTTTCTACGAAGTAAGATTATAAAATACCGACACAGGGACGCGTGCTATGGGTGAACGTGCTTGTGCCATGATGTATTTTTCAATGACTGTCTTCGTTTACCTCGTGATGGACGCGGTTCTGGCCGTTACGCATTACTCTGTTCCAGAAGAAATGGAGGAAGGAGCTGTCGTCGCCAATTTAGCGGCAGATTTGGGTTTGGACGTGAAGACGCTGAATACAAGAAAGATGCGCATTGACAGCGGGACCAATAAGAAATACCTCGACATCAACAAGGAAACTGGAGAGCTGTATGTATTGGAAAGGATTGATAGGGAGTTGCTGTGCCCAATTAAAACAACAACTTGCTTCCTGAACTTAGATGCTACAATAGAAAATCCCGTGCACATGTTTAATATTGAGGTTGAGGTAACTGATATCAATGACAACGCTCCTCATTTTCGTCGCGGGACGATGCATTTGGATATTTCTGAGTCAAGTCCCGCTGGAGAGAGGTTTTCACTGAATAACGCTGTGGACCCAGATGTAGGAACTAATTCAGTAAAAAACTATCACCTGAGCGTAAGTGAATATTTTGCCCTTGAAATACAAACGGGCAGAGACGGGTCAAAGTTTGCGGATTTAGTTTTGAAACAGACATTGGACAGAGAGCAGCAGGCTGTCCATAATCTCATTCTCACGGCGGTGGACGGAGGGGTCCCCACACGCACAGGTACAGCCAGCATTATTGTTCGCGTGCTTGATGTAAACGACAACGCCCCTTCATTTGATGAAGACAAGTACGTCGTTAATGTTTTGGAAAATTCTCCCATTGGCAGTTTAGTGATTAAACTAAACGCTACAGATTTAGATGAAGGCTCCAACTCTGATTTAGTTTACTCATACAGCCTGGACACATCAGAGAGGACACAGAACATGTTTACTCTGAACCCGGACAATGGTGAAATCAGAGTCAAAGAGATGATTGATTATGAAGATTTTAAGATTCATGAAATGGAGGTCATTGCCAGTGACAAGGGGCCTAACCCCTTATCTGGACAATGTAAAGTGACTATACAGGTCACAGACATGAATGACAACCACCCATATATTTCAATTAAGTCTTTTCAAAGTCCAATTAAAGAAAATGAGCCCATAGACACAGTCATAGCTGTAGTCAGTGTTAATGACAAAGATTCTGGAGACAATGGGATTGTAGATTTGTCTGTTCCACCTAATTTGCCCTTTAAACTGCGTCAGTCTTCTGATAACTATTATGAACTGGTGTTGTCTGAGCCTTTAGACCGGGAGAAAGTCCCTGAGTATGAAATCACGTTCACCGTCACAGACAGAGGCTCTCCTCCATTATCTGACAATGAGACTATGACTTTAGAGCTGCTGGACGTGAACGACAATGTGCCACAGTTCCCCCAGCCCGTTTACACTATACATGTCCCAGAGAATAACGCACCAGGAGCTCTGCTCGGCTCAATCACGGCCTTTGATCCTGACCTCCATGAAAACCAGTATCTAGTTTACTTCATTCTGGAGAAGGAGATAGCCAACACCTCCATGTCCATGCTGTTCTCCATCAACCCAGAGAACGGGAATTTGTACGCGCTCAAGACGTTTGACTATGAGAAAGAGAAGGAGTTTCTGTTCCACATCGAGGCCAGAGACTCGGGCTTTCCTCTTCTGAGCAGTAATGTGACTGTGCACATCATTATTATGGACCAAAACGACAACGCTCCGGTCATCGTGTCCCCGTGGCGCGCACACGGCTCAGTGGTGGAGGAGAAGATCCCCAGGTCCACTGATAAAGGCTCGCTGGTGGCCAAACTGATAGCTCTGGACACTGACTCTGTGCACAACTCTCGCATGGAGGTGCCTCTGGAGAATCACATCTTATCAAACCTGAGCCTGTATCTGGTCATTGGTCTGTGCTCGGTCTCTTTCCTGCTCATCACCATACTGGTCTCCATCGTGCTCAAGTGTCAGAAACCCAAGCCCAGCCGCAAAGCTCCTCCTCCCTGCAGGAACAGCGTGATCAGTGAGAGGAACTCCACCATCGTAGGTGGTACAGGAGTGACGGACACCAGCGACTCTGCACCCTCCACTCTGCAGGTACAACTGTGACCTGACTGCCTGCTGTGTTTACACATTTCTATGCATCATAATTATAACATATTTTTATTTTTATTTTTTCCCTCACCACGATCACTTCATCGATCGGCATCAAAATTCTGTTCTAATAAATAGATTTATGTGAACTGTAGGATTTCCCTTGTGTTTGCTTTCATTTTTCTGTTGTCACTTAGCAATGTATTAAACCAACACACATACACAAATACATATAATTGTAATGCTGTAACGTTTTCTAAAGGTTCAGTGTGTTTAAGTGAAGGTCAACTTTCTAAATGTCAAAAGCACAAAAACTAACAATAATGAATTCATAACTTTTTCACTGAGCTCTCTGTAGATATTGTTATGACCTTATTTTGAAGCAGTGTCTTGCTCTAAAGCAGAGATGGTAAGTATCAGCTTCAGCCAGGAAGTGCGTAACGAAACACTTGTTGCAGAAACAGCCGATCACCACATATCTCTTTAACTCTATTGTAGAAAATATTAAACTTGTGAAATGTATGACCCATACTTTGTGACTTCTGGAGAAACTAGGAAAAAGAAAAAGATATTTGTGAAAAGTGGCTGGACTTTACTCACTGTGTCAAATCTCAGTGATTCAATTGTGAAATGCATGTTCGCTTTGTGCTCTTGGTTTTTATTATAACTGTCCTTATAACTGAACTTGCATGTTTTTGTATTTATAAACTGTCAGACATATTTAAAAAAAAATATTTAACTTGCACTAAATATATATCCTAAAAGCATGCAATCTAGACATTTAATTTGTTTGTGTAGTTTTCACAAACTTAATTTTATTTGGGTTTCCAGTGAGCAGACTGTTAAATGGCTTGTTTCTTTTTTCCATTAAAGTATCCAAAGTGAGGAAGACCCAGTCGACAAATGGAGGTATGGAGGACTGCCACTCTCTGGATGCTTTTTAATTGTTTTTCTTTTTTGTTTTCAGCAGTTTTCTAATACCCCTGTCCCCTGATTCTTCACCTCTTACATTTTAAAATATTTACATGATGTTACATGTAGTCATATAATAAGCACAATAAGTCGTTTTAACATCAACTGCATACATTCCCCATAAATTGAGAAACTCATTGTTAACTTATTCACAGTGAGATGGCTGTTTTATTTCATATGTATTCGACCCTTACACCTACTCACTCAAAGCGTGCTAAATACTAACAGTTATCAGTTTCCAGTCACCTGAACCTGTATGTCAAACACAGCTCATGCACTCTTTCCTATGTCTAATTTACTTGTTTTAGGAACGTATATTTATTTAATATTTTTGATAACATTCTTCAGATTTGCACCCACTTCCTATGTCTGACACAATGGCGTGCATTGACCCATTTCTTTGTACAGGAAAAGGCAATGTGGTCCAGTCACCCAGTTACCTAGCAACCACTCTCTCCCACGTGCTCCCACTGCATGTTTTTTGTTTCTGGAGTCTCTTCACTGCTGAATGCTTAAAAAAATGTTCCTCAGGTCTTAACCCTCTATTCTCTGCCTGAAGTCCCTGCCCAAGTGACAAATTTTGGCTGCATGACTTGTCAGTTTTTTGAATACCTCACAATATGTTTCTTAATTCCCTTTCTCCTTTTCTTTCCTCCAGGGGTCCGACAGCAGCACCAGCAGTGCCAAATAAGGCCAAGTCCCTTCCTGGTGATCATCGGATTCATGGACGGCTTTGCTAAGGGAAATCGATTTTACCCACTATGTATATTAATCATGCAAAAATCAACTGTTATTATTGCTGCCATTTGAGGACATCAACCCTGCTTTTCCTGAGTAAGCACATGCAGTGTCAATCAAAAACTCTACTGTCCATACATGCATGAAATGACTGCATGGCTTCACTGTTTCAAGAAGACCAAATTGTTAAGACTGAAGTGTTTTTGAGGAAGCCAAATTGGATGGAAATATGTTTAATTAAAAACACTTGCCTTTCAAAAAATGAATTGGAACCTTAAATCTTCTGGCTTGAAATAAATGATGTACGTTAAAGGGTCTAAAATGTGAGAAAGCACAAGAACATATTGAAAGCACTGGTTTACTAGTAAAGTATGGAAAAGTTGTGACTATTCTGTACTATGTATTAGCTTTAGTACATATCTTAATACATATTCATGGTATTACAATTATGTTTTATTTTTTTTATACTGGCATGTTATGCAAATATGGTGTATAATGAGAGGATAAGTTAAGCCTTACAATTAAAACCTACATACTGGAACAATAGTGTTTTGTGTAACTTTCACTGGTATCTAAGCTCCTGTGTTATTACTACATATTACAGCAGCTGTATTGAAAACATTGAGGTGCTACCATGCTTGAGAAGCATAATTTAACTGGTCTAATCATTTTTGTCTTATATAAGATTGTTTGCAAAGAATTCCAAGTGATTGATCTTTAAAATTTGTAACAATCTAGTCATGACTGATTTTAACTGGAACAACTTCTTCTTCTTCTTCTTCTCTTCTTCTTCTTCTTCTTCTTCTTCTTCTTCTAATATGGTACCATGTTACACAGATTAATAATGGGTTATGTATTAATTGCCTTTTCAAATCTGTCATGTGCCATCAATTTTAATGATGATCCTGTTGCTATTACACAGTGGCCGTATGTGAATATATCCCTCGTTTGAAACAATGTTACAGGCAAAAAAGTGCTCTTGTACAGTGATACTCGGTGTGATGTGTAGTGTATTTCATTTTTTATTTGATTGTGTATCATTGTCAGTGTGATCATTTAATAATGATAATAAAATGATGTTTGACTCATTCCAGTTACAATATGTTCTTAGGCACTGAGTTATTAATAAGACTACAAGTATAAACATTTTCTTGTAAAATTAAAACATTTCTTTAGTGTGTTTAAGTGAAAAGGTGTAAAAATAAAATGCATATTATGGGAGTATTCGGTCTGTCTCCCAGTTTAACTTCTATTTATGACTTTCAGGCAAAGGATTCCTTCCTGAAAATGATATAGTATTGTAACAGTCCTTCTTTTTTCTTATCAGAAAATATCTTCTGAATGAGGAAAGGTCCTGACAAAATCATTCAAACATGGAAGGGATAAGTTTCCTGTAAACTATGAACTGGAACAAAGGAAGCAACACAATGAAGAACTGGACATTTGAGCCAAAAGGATGATTCTACATTTATTATTAATAGAACAAAATAGTCATGCATTCAATATGGATACTGCTCAGTTCCCTTTTTGTTTATAAAAAAAAAAATAAAAAAATAATAAAGAATAGTGCCCGAACTTGTGATAAAAAAAGAAAAGAAAAGCTAAATAGTAAGAATTTTGTCTTGGAACATTTTACACTGACTGTTGCTTTAAACACATGAGCTAGCAGTGCACCAAAGTGAAGCAAGTGTTTTCAGCAGCCACAAGCGGGCACCAGTCGTCCAGCACACGGCATCAGACAGCAATGAGATGAATGTAGGTCAGTGTAAGCAAAACTATTAAGATGCCGCTTAATAACTCATATCTTCACTGTAAAGTAAACTCTATGCATGAAAAAAAATAAAATAATAATAATAAAATAAATAAATAAATAAAATACCTGAATAAATAAATAAATAAATAAATAAAATACAATCCTAGTTACTTTTTAAACAGGGTTAGTATCATTTTTTTCCACAAAATTTCACCGCACTGTTTGAGTAATTAAACTGATAGATGAATTAAACATTTAAAGCTGAATTAAGCTCAGAGGAGACGGTGAGAGGCTGTGTGTGTTTGTAGGTGCAGCGTCGAGAAAGACAGCTGTGTGATTGGGATAATTACATGGCTGGATTTATAACCTACAGGTTTTAAAGTGCACACTAAAAAACTACAATTCCCATGACTAGAATATTTAGTAGTAGTTAGCAAATGAATTAGTTTCCATCCCTGCTTTTAAATCGTGTAGGATGTGCTTTCTCAGCGCCGGTCTCGCTGCCTCTCACAGCCAGACTCTGTTTCAGCACCAAGGACAGTGACGTGTGACCTCCGTTTCCATGACGACGGTCTGTCTGGAAGAGGGAGGCTGCGAGGATGCGAGCAATTTCACAGTGATCTGACCTAAATATGTTACAGCGCAGTAAGAACGTCCACAACACCAGTCATGCGTAGCCTCAATAAGAGTAAAAATAAATAGATGAATAATGAAATAGCTGTTATAAAACTCTGCGCCCCTGCAGTGGCGAGTGGGAAATGGGGGATGTGCATTTCTGAAACCAGTCGGCACTGCGGCAGGGTGTGTTCTTGCGCATGCGTACAGGCGGATCCCCCCCACCCCCCACCCCCCTCGCCCATCCCACCACTACTGATATATAGGTCATTTGACTTGAATGATACTATTGCGACTGGCTCTCATTTGCTGGATCAATGTACAATAAAAAAAAAATGCATGTAAACATAATATAGCTACATATAGGTCTATAGCTAAACCTGGTTGGTGATAGCAAGTAAGGTGGGCAGTTTATTGTTCCCTCTTAGAAGTTCCATTGTGTACATGCGGCTTGTCTCCAGTAGAGGTCACTGTTCGCCTCAAGAAAAAGAACAGGCTTCATGGGTGTGGTGTGTGCTCAGAGCCACTCTTCTGACACAAGAGGCACAATAAACTACAATACTGCAAATCATTTTAATTCTGCAACATCAGGTTATTTAACATATAACGCGGGGTGAACTGCAATACCAAAATAAGGTTTCTAAGGAATTCATTAACTTCGTCAATAATAACAAATAAATAAATAAATACATAAATAAATAAATACAAAACAAAACAACTATTCTTCATGATACAAAACAATATTCGTCATGATTGTTTGATTTCGTTTTGTTTTTTTTTTTTTTTTTTTTTTTTTTTTTTCTTTATTATACGTGAACTTACATATAAATTAGGTCATATGCAGCTTCTAAGTAAACATGATTCTGAAATTCTAAGCACATTCTGGTTAAACCGATAGGTGGTGGCAATACGCTGTGCATTTTATCATAGAGATCGTGCGCAAAACTGAGGATTGTTTGAGTGGTGTTAAACGGACATTGCAGACGCCCACAAAGGAGTAACGAAAATCTATTTTCTAGCAATATTTTTTCTTCAGCAACAACAGCGAGAGCGTTTTTACCCGGACTAAATCTATTAAAAAGAGAAACATAAAATGGCAACAAGGGTCGTCCAAGAACAATGGCCTCAGCCGTGGATTATTTGTTTAACGATTCTGACATTCAGGGGGATTTCTGCTCAGATACGTTATTCTCTTAACGAAGAAGTGAAAAAGGGCACTGAGCTTGGAAACGTGGCCAAAGACCTTGGATTAGATCTCGGGAGGCTAGTGGAGAGAAATCTTCGCGTGGTCTCAGGAACAAAGCCGGACTTGTTTAGAATCCACCCAGAAGATGGACGTTTATCAGTGAACAGCAGACTGGACAGAGAGGAGCTATGCGCAAAAACCGTTCCGTGTATAATTAATCTGAAGGCTGTTGTGGAAAATCCTTTGGAAATGCACCAGTTAATAGTTGAAGTACAGGATATAAATGACAATGCTCCCAGGTTTCCAGACGAAAAATACACAGTTGAAATACTTGAATCTGCCGTAGTTGGGTCTCGGTTTCAGTTAGAAGGAGCGCACGATTTGGATGTAGGCATAAATTCATTACATTCATACAAAATGATCCACAACCAGTATTTTCGCCTGGAAACTGAAGAATTTGGGGAGGACGGAAAAGTACCATTTCTCATTTTACAAAGGCAGTTGGATAGAGAGGACAAAGCCCAGCATGTGCTTCAGATTACAGCTTCAGATGGAGGCAAACCACCCAAATCAAGCGCTATAAACATTACTATTGGTGTGTCTGACATAAACGATAACCCGCCAATTTGCAGTAAACAGAAATATACAGTAACAGTTAAGGAAGATGCGCCTATTGGGACGTTTCTGCTGATAGTAAACGCCTCAGACGCTGACTCCGGGACAAATGGTGAGATTGAATACTCTATAAGGAGTAAATTCCGAGGGCTTTCTGCAGAACCATTTGACTTGGACAGTACAACTGGTAGGTTGAGTATTAAGAGTAAGCTTGACTTTGAAGAAAAGCAAAGTTATGAGATAAAGGTTGTTGCTGCAGATAAAGGCGCAGTGCCTCTGTCTACGCACTGCAACGTGATCGTAACGGTACAAGACGTGAATGACAACCCACCAGAAATAGACATTACTTCGCTCTCTGGTCGCATTGCTGAAAATGCTCCACTGGGCACAGTGGTAGCTCTGATGGGGGTGACCGATCGGGACTCGGGCTTAAATGGTGAAGTTACCTGCACTATTGCCAATGATTTACCATTTGATTTAAAACAGTCAGCTGATGGCCTCTCATATTCACTGGTAACTAAGAATAAATTGGATAAGGAACTTATTAAAACCTACAGTATTACGATTAGTGCAAAAGATTCAGGAAACCCTTCCTTGTCATCCTCAAAAGACATACACGTGAATGTAATTGATGTGAATGACAACCATCCAATGTTTTCTCAAAGTCCTTACATATTTCATGTATTTGAAAACAACGAACCAGGATCCTCTATATTCTCAGTGGCTGCAATTGATACTGATGATGGGGAAAACGCTGTAGTTTCATATTCACTCGACACTAAGGGACAAGTGGCTTCATTTTTAAACATAAACGAAGAAAGTGGCACAATTTCAGCCCTGAAAAGTTTTGACTTTGAGACATTAAAGTCGTTCCAGTTTCAAGTGGTGGCCTCAGACTCTGGGACTCCGTCACTGAGCAGCAACGTGACAGTGCACGTGTTCATTCTGGATCAGAACGACAACGCTCCAGTCATTCTGTATCCAGTCAGCTCTAACGGTTCTGCTGAAGGAGTGGAGGAGATCCCCCGCAATGTGAACGCGGGACACTTGGTGACTAAAGTCAGGGCCTATGATGCTGATATCGGATATAACGGCTGGCTGCTGTTTTCACTGCAGCAAGTGACTGACCACAGTCTGTTTGGGTTGGACCGCTACACAGGACAGATCAGGACACTTCGCTCATTGACAGAGACAGACGAGGCCGAGCACAAACTCGTCATACTGGTCAAAGACAATGGCAACGTGTCCCTGTCAGCTACAGCCACTGTGCTTGTCAAAGTGGTGGAGCCCAGAGAGGCTTTTTGCAGCTTCTGATGTGTTAGAGAGCTCCAGTAAAGACTCTGAGGACACTAATGTGACTTTTTTTTACCTCATGATAACTCTGGCCTCGGTCTCAGCTCTGTTCATTATCAGTATCATTGTGCTGATTGCAATGCAGTGCTCCAAGTCGAGCACCGACTACACCTCCAAGTACTTACAGGACACAAACTATGACGGGACTCTGTGCCACAGCATCCAGTACAGATCTGGAGACAAGCGCTACATGTTAGTTGGACCCAGAATGAGCGTAGGATCCACTATAGTCCCAGGGAGCCAAGCCAACACACTGGTGCTGCCTGACAGGAGGAGGCCCTCTGAGGAGGTAAGAGATAAACTCAAAACTTTTTTTCCTCCAATTAAGTGGCGATTACTAATACCGACTAGGATGTTATATACAAGAGCAGGCAATTAAGCACAAAGTTTCAGCCAGAGGTATTAGATGGCACTGTGAAATAATTTGCTTTTTTATGGCGCTACATACTGACAATTTGAAACATTTGCTCGTAGAATAAATATGCAAATAATGAATAATTAATTCATTCTGATAGAATCAGTGTGACATACTTGCAGCTCTCAGATAAAACAGGTCAAATGCTGTGTGATTTTACAGTCTCCATAAGAATTATTATTGTATTAATTTGTAAATGTCATTTTACAATTTCAGCAAATAAATGATTATGAAAGACATGAAAAAGATATTAAGAAAAACATAAGAAATGACATTTGTCCCTGCTTTCTTTAAAGCATAATAATTGTTTTTCTTTCTTTCTTTTTTTTCTTTTTTCTTTTCTTTTCTTTTTTTTGTTTTTTTGTTTTTGTTCTAGTTTATTATATTTACATACGCCCATAAAAAGTTCGGAAATAAACTTTCTTTATGAAATAATAAAGCATTTCACTAAAAGAATTTTAAACAATGTCATATAATTTATTCATTATTATTATTATTGTTGTTTAGAGAACATTACTATATATTATTCTAGGACCTTCATGAACTGCAGTGATGCCGCTGTCCCTGGTGCTGAACCAATGAAAGTGTAGGGTTAAGAAATGGAGTATTCTCAAACTTCCATGCCTATGCCACATGTAGTGTATTTTTTTAATAGAACCCGCGTGAAAAACCTTACATCATGCGATGATGTGCTTTCTTCAGTTCAAAGTGTGACCACACGGTGGCACTAACGCTCAAAGAATCCTCCGCCGCACTTTGTCCCTCCTCTCACACATCCTTTTGTTTCTTTTGGTCTGAAACGTTGTAGTTACTTGTCTGTTCAGATACCGTGGATTAGTTGGTGTCTTAGTACCTACAAATTCAAAAGACTTGTTTATCAGGCTGACGATGAAGCAGTCATTTGTAGTGGAAAAATGCTCGTGGATCACTTTGTGCTCGGCTCTACTGCTCTTTTTTGGACAGTGCGCTTTGGCTCAGATCAGATACTCTGTTCCGGAGGAGGTGAGGGACGGGACTGTGGTTGGAAATATCGCAAAGGATCTTGGTCTTGATGTTGCCTCTTTGGGTGAGAGACGGTTCCGTGTTGTTTCTGAAACAAATGAGGCTATTTTTGCTGTAAACGCGGATAATGGCGCTTTGTACGTCCACGGCCGCATTGACAGAGAGCAGCTGTGTCAGGGCAGCGGTACGTGTCTGATGGAGCTGAAGGTTCTGGTGGAAAACCCTTTGGAAGTTCACTATGTGGTTGTAGAAATCACTGATGTCAATGACCACGCACCAAGATTTCCTAAATCAAACCAAACGTTTGAGATTGGAGAGCACACTTTGCCGGGGAAAAGATTTCAGCTATACTCCGCTTATGATCCAGATGCAGGACTAAATTCTATCCGCACCTACACTTTGTCTGCAAATGAATATTTTGAAATTAATATTCGTGAAACTGATGGTGAGAAAATTCCATTCTTAGTTTTAAAAAAAGCTCTAGACAGGGAAGTAGATAGTCACCACTTTTTTGTAGTAACAGCAGTTGATGGAGGCAAACCTAAAAAATCAGGTACATTAAATGTTTCAATAATTGTTCTCGACAGTAACGATAACAGGCCAGTTTTCAGCCAAGATGTATTCGAAATTACAGTGAAGGAAAATGTTCCAGTTGGAACTTTAATATTTCGACTTAATGCTGTTGATATCGATGAAGGTACCAACGGGGAAATTAATTATAGATTTATGACAACAGTAAAGCAAGATATACATGATATATTTGATCTAGACAAATCAACAGGGGGAAATAAAAGTGAAAAAGTCATTAGATTATGAGATTAGAGAAACCTACGGACTGGAAATCGAAGCGTCAGATAATGGTGCCCCTCCACGTCAACAGGTGAATGTAGAGTTAATATAAAAATCATAGATGTAAATGATAATTCACCAGAAATAGACGTGACTTCTCTGTCAAACACAGTGTCTGAAGACTCCAAACCAGGGACAGTAGTAGTTTCTCTCATTCGCGTCAAAGACAAAGACTCTGGCGTCAATGGTAAAAATCATCGCGCACATAACAAACAATGTGCCTTTTGAGCTAAAACCCTCGTATAAAGAAAACACATATTCAGTTGTCACTAAAGATTTCCTGGACAGGGAAGAGGTGTCAAATTATGACATAAACAATAAAAGCCACTGACTGTGGGGAGCCTCCTTTATCAGCGCTAAAACTCTCAGTATTCAGATATTAGATGTAAACGACAACAGCCCACAGTTTGAACAAAGCCCTCTGTTCTTTTATATTGTAGAAAATAACGTGGCAGGGACGTCACTGTTCTCTGTAACTGCATCAGACAAAGATAAGAATGAAAACGCAGCTGTTTCCTACAGCATTGCGCGCACAGGACAGGAGAAGGACGTGGCGCTCTTTTTAAACGTGAACGCGGGAAAATGGGGCAAATCACGACGCTGAAAAGCTTTGACTTTGAGACATTAAAGTCGTTCCAGTTTCAAGTGGTGGCCTCAGACTCTGGGACTCCGTCACTGAGCAGCAACGTGACAGTGCACGTGTTCATTCTGGATCAGAACGACAACAACGCTCCAGTCATTCTGTATCCAGTCAGCTCTAACGGTTCTGCTGAAGGAGTGGAGGAGATCCCCCCGCAATGTGAACGCGGGACACTTGGTGACTAAAGTCAGGGCCTATGACGCTGATATCGGATATAACGGCTGGCTGCTGTTTTCACTGCAGCAAGTGACTGATCACAGTCTGTTTGGGTTGGACCGCTACACAGGACAGATCAGGGACACTTCGCTCATTGACAGAGACAGACGAGGCCGAGCACAAACTCGTCATACTGGTCAAAGACAATGGCAACGTGTCCCTGTCAGCTACAGCTACTGTGCTTGTCAAAGTGGTGGAGCCCAGAGAGGCTTTTGCAGCTTCTGATGTTAAGAGCTCCACTAAAACCTCTGAGGACACTAATGTGACTTTTTACCTCATGATAACTCTGGCCTCGGTCTCAGCTCTGTTCATTATCAGTATCATTGTGCTGATTGCAATGCAGTGCTCCAAGTCGAGCACTGACTACACCTCCAAGTACTTACAGGACACCAACTATGATGACGGGACTCTGTGCCACAGCATCCAGTACAGATCTGGAGACAAGCGCTACATGTTAGTTGGACCCAGAATGAGCGTAGGATCCACTATAGTCCCAGGGAGCCAAGCCAACACACTGGTGCTGCCTGACAGGAGGAGGCCTTCAGAAGAGGTAAGAGATTGACCTAAAAATGTTATCCCTAACCGCAAATCCTATAGTGTGACTGACTTGGGATTAACATTAAAAAAAAAAAAAAAAAAAAAAAAAAAAATGCTTCAGTATATTCCCCCACATGGCGATATGCACAAAAGTTCAAACAGATGTACATTAGATGGTGTGAAATCATTTGCATTTTATATCACTACATGTAGGCTGTTTTGTTTAGACTTTGATAGAAATAACGTTATCGATCCACTGAACTAGTAGCAGACGTAATTTCATTCTTCGTGTTCTTGGTGCATAAGTAATTGAAGTTAAGAGGAAGCCAGGAGGTGATTTCACAATTTATATCGATATGTTTCTCACGTTATTTTAATTTTACAAAATTGACCAGTGCTACTAACTTCGGGGCAAAATCAATAAGCAAGTCTCGTTACTTCTTGTCTTGAAAATGTATTACACATTGTATGAAAACTTTACTCCTGTCGCTGTCCGTGGTGCTGATGAAATGTTCGGGTGCAGTATTCTGAAAGCTTTTTCTCACAAAATATATGCTAGACAAAGAAAATGTGATGTTTTCTTGAAATGTTATGACATTATACACTTTCTTAAGTTGCATGTGTGGCCACAAGGTGGCTCTAGCTCTCAAAGAAAGCGCACTCTGTCCCTCCTCTCACAGACCCTATTGTTTCTTTTTAACTGAAGCGTTGTAATTGCACGTCTGCTCAGTTACCCTGGATTAGTTGTTGTGTTGTGGCGACAAATAAGATCATCAAAAATTTATGGATCTGTGAACAATGATGGAGACTAAGATGCCATTCTAGAGGGAATCTGCTCGTGGGTCACTTTGTGCTCGGCTCTACTGCTGTTTTTTGGACAGTGCGCTTTGGCTCAGATCAGATACTCTGTTCCGGAGGAGGTGAGGGACGGGACTGTGGTTGGAAATGTCGCAAAGGATCTTGGTCTTGATGTCGCCTCTCTGGGTGAGAGACGGTTCCGTGTTGTTTCTGAAACAAATGAAGCTATTTTCGCTGTTAACGCGGATAATGGCGCTTTGTACGTCCACGGCCGCATTGACAGAGAGCAGCTGTGTCAGGGCAGCGGTACGTGTCTGATGGAGCTGAAGGTTCTGGTGGAAAACCCTTTGGAAGTTCACTATGTGGTTGTAGAAATCACTGATGTCAATGACCACGCGCCCACCTTTCCTAAAAGAAATGAAACAATAAAAATAGCCGAACATACCTCAACAGGAAAACGATTTCAGCTGCACGCAGCTCGTGATCCTGACGTGGGGATGAACTCAGTCCGCACCTACAGTTTGTCTGCTAATGATCATTTTGACATCAATGTTCGCGAGACCAATAGTGAAAAAATACCATTCCTTGTTTTGAAAAAAATGCTGGACAGAGAAAAAAGCAGTGAGCATTTTCTACTGGTGACAGCGGTTGATGGAGGTAAACCTCAAAGGTCAGGCACACTGAATGTTACTATAACTGTTCTTGACAGTAACGATAATAGACCAGTTTTTAGCCAAGAGATTTATGAAATTACAGTCAAAGAAAACATACCAACGGGCACGTCCATTTTTAAGCTCACAGCCACAGATCCAGACGAAGGACCAAACGGAGAAATTGATTATAGTCTGGCAAAAACACTGAAAGAAAGAATTTATGAAATTTTTGAAATGGACAGAAATACTGCTGATATATTTGTAAATGGAAACATAGATTATGAAGAGAATGATTTCTATGAATTAGAAGTTCAAGCGTCAGATAGAGGCGCGCCTCCATTAACAGGTGAATGTAGAATTATTATAAAAATCATAGATGTAAATGATAATTCACCAGAAATAGACGTGACTTCTCTGTCAAACACAGTGTCTGAAGACTCCAAACCAGGGACAGTAGTTTCTCTCATTCGTGTCAAAGACAAAGACTCTGGCGTCAATGGTAAAATCATCGCGCACATAACAAACAACGTGCCTTTTGAGCTAAAAACCCCTCGTATAAAGAAAACACATATTCAGTTGTCACTAAGGATTTCCTGGACAGGGAGGAGGTGTCAAATTATGACATAACAATAAAAGCCCACTGACTGTGGGGAGCCTCCTTTATCCACCACTAAAACTCTCAGTATTCAGATATTAGATGTAAACGACAACAGCCCACAGTTTGTACAAAACCCTCTGTACTTTTATATTGTAGAAAATAACGTGGCAGGGACGTCACTGTTCTCTGTAACTGCATCAGACAAAGATAAGAATGAAAACGCAGCTGTTTCCTACAGCATTGCGCGCACAGGACAGGAGAAGGACGTGGCGCTCTTTTTTAAAACGTGAACGCGGAAAATGGTCAAATCACTGCACTGAAAGCTTTGACTTTGAGACATTAAAGTCGTTTCAGTTTCAAGTGGTGGCCTCAGACTCTGGGACTCCGTCACTGAGCAGCAACGTGACAGGCGCGTGTTCATTCTGGATCAGAACGACAACGCTCCAGTCATTCTGTATCCAGTCAGCTCTAACGGTTCTGCTGAAGGAGTGGAGGAGATCCCCCGCAATGTGAACGCGGGACACTTGGTGACTAAAGTCAGGGCCTATGACGCTGATATCGGATATAACGGCTGGCTGCTGTTTTCACTGCAGCAAGTGACTGACCACAGTCTGTTTGGGTTGGACCGCTACACAGGACAGATCAGGACACTTCGCTCATTGACAGAGACAGACGAGGCCGAGCACAAAACTCGTCATACTGGTCAAAGACAATGGCAACGTGTCCCCTGTCAGCTACAGCTACTGTGCTTGTCAAAGTGGTGGAGCCCAGAGAGGCTTTTTGCAGCTTCTGATGTTAAGAGCTCCACTAAAGACTCTGAGGACACTAATGTGACTTTTTACCTCATGATAACTCTGGCCTCGGTCTCATCTCTCTGTTCATTATCAGTATCATCGTGCTGATTGCAATGCAGTGCTCCAAGTCGAGCACTGACTACACCTCCAAGTACTTACAGGACACAAACTATGACGGGACTCTGTGCCACAGCATCCAGTACAGATCTGGAGACAAGCGCTACATGTTAGTTGGACCAAGAATGAGCGTAGGATCCACTATAGTCCCAGGGAGTCAAGCCAACACACTGGTGCTGCCTGACAGGAGGAGGACCTTCTGAGGAGGTAAAGCCACTGACCTAAAATGTATTCCCAATGACATATTCCATAGTCTGACTGACTTAGAATGTGATATTTTAGTAAAAGCTACAGTATATTCCCCCACATGGTAATAAGCACAACAGTTCAGCCAGAAGTACATTAGATGGTGTTGTACATATAGGCGTTTCTAGTTACTTTGGTAGATAATAATGTTATTGATCCATTGAACTAACAGCAAACGTAATTTAATTTTCTGTTTTTTGTGGTGCTTCATTAATTGTGAAATACTTTCAACTACAAATCAAAGTAAAGTTAAGGGGAAGAATAGAAGTGAGATAAAAATTTCCATCAATATTATATCTCACGTTGTTGTGATTTTACAGTATTAGTCGGTGCTGCTGCTGACTTTGAGAAAAACTCAACAGGCAAGTCTCATTATCTCTTGTCTTGTAACATATTCCACAGTCTTTTAACACCTTAGTCCTGACGCTGTCCGTGGTGCTGAAGGAATGTTCGGTTGTAAATTTCAGAAAATCCTGTGTGTAAAACATCTGTGCTATTTAAGACGTGTGGTGTCTTGTAATATTATGGAAGTAATGCATTTTCTTAAATTTCATGTGTGTGACCACAAGGTGGCTCTAGCTCTTAAAGAAAGCGCACTCTGTCCCTCCTCTCACAGACCTTTTGTTTCTTTTTACTGAAGCGTTGCAGTTGCGTGTCTGTTTCAGTTACCTGGATTAGTTGTTGCTTTAGTGGCTACAAATACAGTCATCATACATATATGGATCTGTGAACAATGATGGAGACTAATAGGCAATTTCTACTGGGGAATCTGGTGGATCGCTTTGTGCTCGGCTCTACTGCTGTTTTTTGTACAGTGCGCTTCGGCTCAGATCAGATACTCTGTTCCGGAGGAGGTCAAAGACGGGACTGTGGTTGGGAATGTTGCAAAGGATCTTGGTCTTGATGTTGCCTCGTGGGTGTGAGAGACGGTTCCGTGTGTTTCTGAAACAACTGAGGCTATTTTTGCTGTAAAACGCGGATAATGGCGCTTTGTACGTCCACGGCCGCATTGACTTGAGAGCAGCTGTGTCAGGGCAGAGCGGTACGTGTCTGATGGAGCTGAAGGTTCTGGTGGAAAACCCTTTGGAAGTTTCACTATGTGGTTGTTAGAAATCACTGATGTAAACGACCACGCACCGGCCTTCCTCGAAAAGGATCAGTTTTATGAAATCGCAGAGCACACTTTACCCGGAACAACGATTTCCTCTACACTCTGCACACCGACCCCAGACGCAGGAATTAACTCCATCCGCACTTACATGTTGTCTGCAAATGAGCATTTTGACATTAATATTCGAGAAAGTGATGTGTGGAAAACTCCTGTTTAGTGCTAAAGAAATCGCTAGACACAGAGAAACCCAAAAATGAACACTTTCTGGCGGTGACTGCGATCGATGGAGGTAAACCTCAAAAATCAGGGACCTTAAATGTTTTACTATTGTTGTTTTAGGACATCAATGATAATAAACCAGTTTTTTGCCAAGAGGTGTTTCATCAAATTTCCATACGTGAAAAAACGTTGAAATAGGAACAGTAGTCTATAAAATTTAATGCCACTGATCTAGACGAATCTAAAAATGGTGAGGGTGGGAATAGATTAGAGTAAGAAAAACATTGCAATCGCAAAATTATGATGGTTTTTGAATTGGACAAAGTAACAGGGGAAATTCGTGTTAAAAGGGGAAAAACTTGATTACGAGGACTTGGATCTGTGTTAGATGAGACATAGAGGCTTCAGACAAAGGCACAACCTGTACCACTGGCAGGTAATGTAGAGTTTTATAATCAAAATAATTGACAATAATGATAATTCACCTGAAATAGACGTGACAGCCCCTCTGTCAAACACACATTGTCTTGAAGACTCCAAACCAGGGACAGTAGTTTCTCTCATTCGTGTCAAAAGACAAAGACTCTGGCGTCAATAGGTAAAAAATCATCGCACTGCATAACAAACAACGTGCCTTTTGAGCTAAAAACCTTCGTATAAAGAAAAAACACATTATTCAGTTGTCACTAAGGATTTCCTGGACAGGGAGGAGGTGTCCAAATTATAGACTATAACAATACAAAGCCACTGACTGTGTGCGGAGACCCTCCCTTTATCCACCACTAAAAACTCTCCGTATTCCGATATTAGATTTGTAAATTGACCACAGTCCACACTCGTTTGAAACAAACTCCTCTGTACTTTTATATTGTCGAAAAATAACGTGGAGGGACGTCACTGTTCTCTGTAACTGCATCAGACCAAAGATCAGATGAAATGCACCAGTGCACTGTGTTTCCTACAGCATTGCGCGCACAGGGACCAGGAGAAGGACGTCTTGCGCATCTTCACAAATAGTGAACTGCGGAAAACTGGGGCAAATCAACGGCGTCTGAAAAGCTAAATTGACATTTGAGGACATTTAAGTCTTTTCCAGTTTTTCAAGTGGTTTGTGCCTCAGACTTCTGGGACACCCGTCAACTGAGCAGCAACGTGACAGTATGCAACGTGTTCATTCTGGATCAGAACGACAAACGCTCCAGTCATTCTGTATCCAGTCAGCTCTAACGGTTTCTGCTGAAGGAGTGGAGGAGATCCCCCGCAAGGTGTGAACGCGGGACACTTGGTGTATGCTAAAGTCCGGCCAGGGACTATGAACGCTGATGATCGTTAAGTATAACGGCTGGGATGTGTTTTCACTGCAGCACTGTGGACGCGGTGACACAGTCTGTTTGGGTTGGACCGCTACACTAGGAAAGGGATCAGGACACTTCGCTCATTGACAGAGACAGACGAGGCCGAGCACAAACTCTGTCATACTGGTCAAAGACTCAATGGCAACGTGTCCTGCTCAGCTAGTACAATCACACTGTGCTTGTCAAAGTGGTGGAGCCCAGAGATGGCTTTTGCAGCCTTCATGATGTGTTAAGAGCTCCACTAAAGAGTCTGAGGACACTAATGGTGATTTTTACCTCATTGCTAACTCTGGCTGCCTCGGTCTCAGCTCTGTTGATCTTATCAGTATCATTGTTCTTGATTGCAATGCAGTGCTCCAAAGTCCAGAATGACTTATCACCTCCAAAGTACTTACGGACACAAACTATGACGGGACTTCTGTGCACAGCATCCAGTACCAGATCTGGAGACAAGCGCTACATGTTAGTTGGACCCAGAATGAGCGTTTAGGATCCACTATAGTCCAGGGAGCCAAGCCACACACTGGTGTGCCTGACAGGAGGAGGCCCTCTGAAAGAGGTTTAAGAAGTCATAGTTCTATCTAACGATTTAGTTCATGTAAAATTAATATTATTGTTACAGTTTATAGTTTGAAAATGTTTGAAGTTTGAATCTTGTGTCATTGAGTATCACAAAATATACCAATCTCACATCTAGACTCAGTACTCTTATCTTGAATTAATGAGAATAAAAACACAATATGTTGACTTGATTAAGCATTCTGATCATCCCAGCAGTAATTACTATATGCGGTATTTAGTTTTGACATGTCTTTGGCATTTCATACACACTGTTTGAATAATAATTAATTGTGGACTCATGGGTGTGTTAAAGGTGACACCATAAGACAAGTTTATCTACTGTACCTTTTAAAGAATGTGAATTACGCATAATCTCCTATTCATATTTGAAATTCGTTAGTCCATATTTCTATATTTATTTACATTCATACTTAAATATGAATTTTATTGAAACAGGTTTTAAAGTACTGTCCAGAAGCCGTCCATGGATTTGAGATTTGGTTTTCAATGCTGTCCGTGGTGCTGAAGGAAGGGTTTCTGTTACTCACAGCTTTAAAAAGATATATATAGGCTGTATACCACTCACTCACCGCGCTTTTGTTATATGAGTACAGCAACAAGTTATGGCGTCTTCAAACTTTTAAAGGTGTCAACATTCAAATTGAGCCAGTTATAATTGGGTAGTGACTCTTTATAGGCTGAATGGGCCAATAGGTGGCATAATAAATCATGATAATCCTCTCCCCAACTTCGTCCACTACCCCCAAAATGTCCTTTTTCGTTGAAGTGGAGGGTTATCGCACTACTTGTCTCTTTGCATTATTGTGGAATATTTCGTTCTTTGGTCGGCTGCAAAACAGTGATCACAAAACATTTTTCTGGGTAAACAATGCTGGAGTGAGAAGCATTTTTACTAGAATCTGCCATGTGGTCGCTTTGCGCCGGCTCACTGTTGTTTGTTGGGGACAGTCTGCTGCTTGGGCTCCAGATCAGCCACTACTCTGTTTCCGGTAAGGAGGTGAGGGACGTGTGGGACTGGGTTGGGGAAACGTTGGCAACGGATGTGTCTGTTGATATTGCTCAGCTGGTGTGAGTGAGATCGGTTCCGGTTTACTTTCTGAAACACAAAAGGACGCGTTATTTTTGATTGTGAAACGCGGATAAGGCGCTTTTGTACCGTCCACGGCCGCATTGACATCGAGAGCGTATGGTTCAGGATGGCAGCGGTACGTGGCTGTATGGAGCTGAGGTGCTGGTGGAATAGAACCTTTGTGAAGTTCCCACTATGTGGTGTAGAAATCACTGATGTAAAACGACCTCGCACCGCCTCCTCGGAAATAGGATAGTTTTATGAATCGCAGAGCACACTATTACTTATGGAAAACGATTTCCTCCTACACTCCGCACACGATTCCAGACGCAAGGATTTAAACTCATCCGCACGAAATGTTTTGTATGAAAGGAGCATTTTGACAATTAATTATTCGACGAAAAAGTGATGGTTGAGAAAACTCCTGTTTTTAGTGCTACACGAATTCGCCCTTAGACCCGAGAAACCAAAAATTGAAACACTTTCTGGCGGTGCTGTGCGAAATCGATGGGGAAGGTTAACCTCAAAAAATCAGGGACCTTAAATTGTTTACTATTGTGTTTTAGCATCAATGTAATATAAACAAGTTTGGTGGCCAAGATTGGTGTTATTCAAATTTCCATACAGTGAAAACGTGAAGTGTAGGAACAGTTTGTGTCTAATAAAGTTTCTTATCATTGCGCAGATCTAGCCCGAAGCAAAAAATTTGTGTGAGGTGGATTAATAGATTAAGAAAAACATGCATCGAAAAATTATGATGTTTTGG
>JAIEZT010001368.1:29839315-29884143 GCA_019594935.1 Periophthalmus modestus
GGAACTTATTAAAACCTACAGTATTACGATTAGTGCAAAAGATTCAGGAAACCCTTCCTTGTCATCCTCAAAAGACATACACGTGAATGTAATTGATGTGAATGACAACCATCCAATGTTTTCAAAGTCCTTACATATTTCATGTATTTGAAAACAACGAACCAGGATCCTCTATAATCTCAGTGGCTGCAATTGATACTGATGATGGGGAAAACGCTGTAGTTTCATATTCACTCGACACTAAGGGACAAGTGGCTTCATTTTTAAACATAAACGAAGAAAGTGGCACAATTTCAGCCCTGAAAAGTTTTGACTTTGAGACATTAAAGTCGTTCCAGTTTCAAGTGGTGGCCTCAGACTCTGGGACTCCGTCACTGAGCAGCAACGTGACAGTGCACGTGTTCATTCTGGATCAGAACGACAACGCTCCAGTCATTCTGTATCCAGTCGCTCTAACGGTTCTGCTGAAGGAGTGGAGGAGATCCCCCGCAATGTGAACGCGGGACACTTGGTGACTAAAGTCAGGGCCTATGACGCTGATATCGGATATAACGGCTGGCTGCTGTTTTCACTGCAGCAAGTGACTGACCACAGTCTGTTTGGGTTGGACCGCTACACAGGACAGATCAGGACACTTCGCTCATTGACAGAGACAGACGAGGCCGAGCACAAACTCGTCATACTGGTCAAAGACAATGGCAACGTGTCCCTGTCAGCTACAGCTACTGTGCTTGTCAAAGTGGTGGAGCCCAGAGAGGCTTTTGCAGCTTCTGATGTTAAGAGCTCCAGTAAAGACTCTGAGGACACTAATGTGACTTTTTACCTCATGATAACTCTGGCCTCGGTCTCAGCTCTGTTCATTATCAGTATCATTGTGCTGATTGCAATGCAGTGCTCCAAGTCGAGCACTGACTACACCTCCAAGTACTTACAGGACACAAACTATGACGGGACTCTGTGCCACAGCATCCAGTACAGATCTGGAGACAAGCGCTACATGTTAGTTGGACCCAGAATGAGCGTAGGATCCACTATAGTCCCAGGGAGTCAAGCCAACACACTGGTGCTGCCTGACAGGAGGAGGCCCTCTGAGGAGGTAAGAGATAAACTCAAAACTTTTTTTCCTCCAATTAAGTGGCGATTACTAATACCGACTAGGATGTTATATACAAGAGCAGGCAATTAAGCACAAAGTTTCAGCCAGAGGTATTAGATGGCACTGTGAAATAATTTGCTTTTTATGGCGCTACATACTGACAATTTGAAACATTTGCTCGTAGAATAACAATGCAAATAATGAATAATTAATTCATTCTGATAGAATCAGTGTGACATACTTGCAGCTCTCAGATAAAACAGGTCAAATGCTGTGTGATTTTACAGTCTCCATAAGAATTATTATTGTATTAATTTGTAAATGTCATTTTACAATTTCAGCAAATAAATGATTATGAAAGACATGAAAAAGATATTAAGAAAAACATAAGAAATGACATTTGTCCCTGCTTTCTTTAAAGCATAATAATTGTTTTTCTTTCTTTTTTTTTTCTTTTTTCTTTTCTTTTCTTTTTTTTTGTTTTTTTTGTTTTGTTCTAGTTTATTATATTTACATACGCCCATAAAAAGTTCGAAAATAAACTTTCTTTATGAAATAATAAAGCATTTCACTAAAAGAATTTTAAAGAATGTCATATAATTTATTCATTATTATTATTATTGTTGTTTAGAGAACATTACTATATATTATTCTAGGACCTTCATGAACTGCAGTGATGCCGCTGTCCCTGGTGCTGAACCAATGAAAGTGTAGGGTTAAGAAATGGAGTATTCTCAAACTTCCATGCCTATGCCACATGTAGTGTATTTTTTTAATAGAACCCGCGTGAAAAACCTTACATCATGCGATGATGTGCTTTCTTCAGTTCAAAGTGTGACCACACGGTGGCACTAACGCTCAAAGAATCCTCCGCCGCACTTTGTCCCTCCTCTCACACATCCTTTTGTTTCTTTTGGTCTGAAACGTTGTAGTTACTTGTCTGTTCAGATACCGTGGATTAGTTGGTGTCTTAGTACCTACAAATTCAAAAGACTTGTATATATCAGCTGACGATGAAGCAGTCATTTGTAGTGGAAAAATGCTCGTGGATCACTTTGTGCTCGGCTCTACTGCTCTTTTTTGGACAGTGCGCTTTGGCTCAGATCAGATACTCTGTTCCGGAGGAGGTGAGGGACGGGACTGTGGTTGGAAATATCGCAAAGGATCTTGGTCTTGATGTTGCCTCTTTGGGTGAGAGACGGTTCCGTGTTGTTTCTGAAACAAATGAGGCTATATTTTGCTGTAAACGCGGATAATGGCGCTTTGTACGTCCACGGCCGCATTGACAGAGAGCAGCTGTGTCAGGGCAGCGGTACGTGTCTGATGGAGCTGAAGGTTCTGGTGGAAAACCCTTTGGAAGTTCACTATGTGGTTGTAGAAATCACTGATGTCAATGACCACGCACCAAGATTTCCTAAATCAAACCAAACGTTTGAGATGGGAGAGCACACTTTGCCGGGGAAAAGATTTCAGCTATACTCCGCTTATGATCCAGATGCAGGACTAAATTCTATCCGCACCTACACTTGTCTGCAAATGAATATTTTGAAATTAATATTCGTGAAACTGATGGTGAGAAAATTCCATTCTTAGTTTTAAAAAAAGCTCTAGACAGGGAAGTAGATAGTCACCACTTTTTTGTAGTAACAGCAGTTGATGGAGGCAAACCTAAAAAATCAGGTACATTAAATGTTTCAATAATTGTTCTCGACAGTAACGATAACAGGCCAGTTTTCAGCCAAGATGTATTCGAAATTACAGTGAAGGAAAATGTTCCAGTTGGAACTTTAATATTTCGACTTAATGCTGTTGATATCGATGAAGGTACCAACGGGGAAATTAATTATAGATTTATGACAACAGTAAAGCAAGATATACATGATATATTTGATCTAGACAAATCAACAGGGGAAATAAAAGTGAAAAAGTCATTAGATTATGAGATTAGAGAAACCTACGGACTGGAAATCGAAGCGTCAGATAATGGTGCCCCTCCGTCAACAGGTGAATGTAGAGTTAATATAAAAATCATAGATGTAAATGATAATTCACCTGAAATAGACGTGACTTCTCTGTCAAACACAGTGTCTGAAGACTCCAAACCAGGGACAGTAGTTTCTCTCATTCGCGTCAAAGACAAAGACTCTGGCGTCAATGGTAAAATCATCGCGCACATAACAAACAATGTGCCTTTTGAGCTAAAACCCTCGTATAAAGAAAACACATATTCAGTTGTCACTAAAGATTTCCTGGACAGGGAAGAGGTGTCAAATTATGACATAACAATAAAAGCCACTGACTGTGGGGAGCCTCCTTTATCCAGCGCTAAAACTCTCAGTATTCAGATATTAGATGTAAACGACAACAGCCCACAGTTTGAACAAAGCCCTCTGTTCTTTTATATTGTAGAAAATAACGTGGCAGGGACGTCACTGTTCTCTGTAACTGCATCAGACAAAGATAAGAATGAAAACGCAGATGTTTCCTACAGCATTGCGCGCACAGGACAGGAGAAGGACGTGGCGCTCTTTTTAAACGTGAACGCGGAAAATGGGCAAATCACGACGCTGAAAAGCTTTGACTTTGAGACATTAAAGTCGTTCCAGTTTCAAGTGGTGGCCTCAGACTCTGGGACTCCGTCACTGAGCAGCAACGTGACAGTGCACGTGTTCATTCTGGATCAGAACGACAACGCTCCAGTCATTCTGTATCCAGTCAGCTCTAACGGTTCTGCTGAAGGAGTGGAGGAGATCCCCCGCAATGTGAACGCGGGACACTTGGTGACTAAAGTCAGGGCCTATGACGCTGATATCGGATATAACGGCTGGCTGCTGTTTTCACTGCAGCAAGTGACTGATCACAGTCTGTTTGGGTTGGACCGCTACACAGGACAGATCAGGACACTTCGCTCATTGACAGAGACAGACGAGGCCGAGCACAAACTCGTCATACTGGTCAAAGACAATGGCAACGTGTCCCTGTCAGCTACAGCTACTGTGCTTGTCAAAGTGGTGGAGCCCAGAGAGGCTTTTGCAGCTTCTGATGTTAAGAGCTCCACTAAAACCTCTGAGGACACTAATGTGACTTTTTACCTCATGATAACTCTGGCCTCGGTCTCAGCTCTGTTCATTATCAGTATCATTGTGCTGATTGCAATGCAGTGCTCCAAGTCGAGCACTGACTACACCTCCAAGTACTTACAGGACACAAACTATGACGGGACTCTGTGCCACAGCATCCAGTACAGATCTGGAGACAAGCGCTACATGTTAGTTGGACCCAGAATGAGCGTAGGATCCACTATAGTCCCAGGGAGCCAAGCCAACACACTGGTGCTGCCTGACAGGAGGAGGCCTTCAGAAGAGGTAAGAGATTGACCTAAAAATGTTATCCCTAACCGCAAATCCTATAGTGTGACTGACTTGGGATAACATTAAAAAAAAAAAAAAAAAAAAAAAAAAAAAAAAAAAAAAAAAAAAAAAGCTTCAGTATATTCCCCCACATGGCGATATGCACAAAAAGTTCAAACAGATGTACATTAGATGGTGTGAAATCATTTGCATTTTATATCACTACATGTAGGCTGTTTTGTTTAGACTTTGATAGAAAATAACGTTATCGATCCACTGAACTAGTAGCAGACGTAATTTCATTCTTCGTGTTCTTGGTGCATAAGTAATTGAAGTTAAGAGGAAGCCAGGAGGTGATTTCACAATTTATATCGATATTGTTTCTCACGTTATTTTAATTTTACAAAATTGACCAGTGCTACTAACTTCGGGCAAAATCAATAAGCAAGTCTCGTTACTTCTTGTCTTGAAATGTATTACACATTGTATGAAAACTTTACTCCTGTCGCTGTCCGTGGTGCTGATGAAATGTTCGGGTGCAGTATTCTGAAAGCTTTTTTCACAAAAATATATGCTAGACAAAGAAAATGTGATGTTTTCTTGAAATGTTATGACATTATACACTTTCTTAAGTTACATATGTGACCACAAGGTGGCTCTAGCTCTCAAAGAAAGCGCACTCTGTTCCTCCTCTCACAGACCCTATTGTTTCTTTTTAACTGAAGCGTTGTAATTGCACGTCTGCTCAGTTACCCTGGATTAGTTGTTGTGTTGTGGCGACAAATAAGATCATCAAAAATTTATGGATCTGTGAACAATGATGGAGACTAAGAGGCCATTTCTAGAGGGAATCTGCTCGTGGGTCACTTTGTGCTCGGCTCTACTGCTGTTTTTTGGACAGTGCGCTTTGGCTCAGATCAGATACTCTGTTCCGGAGGAGGTGAGGGACGGGACTGTGTGGTTGGAAATGTCGCAAAGGATCTTGGTCTTGATGTCGCCTCTCTGGGTGAGAGACGGTTCCGTGTTTGTTTCTGAAACAAATGAAGCTATTTTCGCTGTAAACGCGGATAATGGCGCTTTGTACGTCCACGGCCGCATTGACAGAGAGCAGCTGTGTCAGGGCAGCGGTACGTGTCTGATGGAGCTGAAGGTTCTGGTGGAAAACCCTTTGGAAGTTCACTATGTGGTTGTAGAAATCACTGATGTCAATGACCACGCGCCCACCTTTCCTAAAAGAAATGAAACTATAAAAATAGCCGAACAAACCTCAACAGGAAAACGATTTCAGCTGCACGCTGCTCATGATCCTGACGCAGGGATGAACTCAGTCCGCACCTACAGTTTGTCTGCTAATGATCATTTTGACATCAATGTTCGCGAAACCAATAGTGTGAAAAATACCCCATTCCTTGTTTTGAAAAAAAATGCTGGACAGAGAGAAAAAAGCAGTGAGCATTTTCTACTGGTGACAGCGGTTGATGGAGGTAAACCTCAAAGGTCAGGCACACTGAATGTTACTATAACTGTTCTTGACAGTAACGATAATAGACCAGTTTTTAGCCAAGAGATTTATGAAATTACAGTCAAAGAAAAACATACCAACGGGCACGTCCATTTTTAAGCTCACAGCCACAGATCCAGACGAAGGACCAAACGGAGAAATTGATTATAGCCTGGCAAAAACACTGAAAGAAAGAATTTATGAAATTTTTGAAATGGACAGAAATACTGCTGATATATTAGTAAATAGAAACATAGATTATGAAGAGAATGATTTCTATGAATTAGAAGTTCAAGCGTCAGATAGAGGCGCGCCTCCATTAACAGGTGATGTAGAATTATTATAAAAATCATAGATGTAAATGATAATTCACCTGAAAATAGACGTGACTTCTCTGTCAAACACAGTGTCTGAAGACTCCAAACCAGGGACAGTAGTTTCTCTCATTCGCGTCAAAGACAAAGACTCTGGCGTCAATGGTAAAATCATCGCGCACATAACAAACAACGTGCCTTTTGAGCTAAAACCCTCGTATAAAGAAAACACATATTCAGTTGTCACTAAGGATTTCCTGGACAGGGAGGAGGTGTCAAATTATGACATAACAATAAAAGCCACTGACTGTGGGGAGCCTCCTTTATCCACCACTAAAACTCTCAGTATTCAGATATTAGATGTAAACGACAACAGCCCACAGTTTGTACAAAACCCTCTGTACTTTTATATTGTAGAAAATAACGTGGCAGGGACGTCACTGTTCTCTGTAACTGCATCAGACAAAGATAAGAATGAAAACGCAGCTGTTTCCTACAGCATTGCGCGCACAGGACAGGAGAAGGACGTGGCGCTCTTTTTAAACGTGAACGCGGAAAATGGTCAAATCACGGCGTTGAAAAGCTTTGACTTTGAGACATTAAAGTCGTTCCAGTTTCAAGTGGTGGCCTCAGACTCTGGGACTCCGTCACTGAGCAGCAACGTGACAGTGCACGTGTTCATTCTGGATCAGAACGACAACGCTCCAGTCATTCTGTATCCAGTCAGCTCTAACGGTTCTGCTGAAGGAGTGGAGGAGATCCCCCGCAATGTGAACGCGGGACACTTGGTGACTAAAGTCAGGGCCTATGACGCTGATATCGGATATAACGGCTGGCTGCTGTTTTCACTGCAGCAAGTGACTGACCACAGTCTGTTTGGGTTGGACCGCTACACAGGACAGATCAGGACACTTCGCTCATTGACAGAGACAGACGAGGCCGAGCACAAACTCGTCATACTGGTCAAAGACAATGGCAACGTGTCCCTGTCAGCTACAGCTACTGTGCTTGTCAAAGTGGTGGAGCCCAGAGAGGCTTTTGCAGCTTCTGATGTTAAGAGCTCCACTAAAGACTCTGAGGACACTAATGTGACTTTTTACCTCATGATAACTCTGGCCTCGGTCTCATCTCTGTTCATTATCAGTATCATCGTGCTGATTGCAATGCAGTGCTCCAAGTCGAGCACTGACTACACCTCCAAGTACTTACAGGACACAAACTATGACGGGACTCTGTGCCACAGCATCCAGTACAGATCTGGAGACAAGCGCTACATGTTAGTTGGACCAAGAATGAGCGTAGGATCCACTATAGTCCCAGGGAGCCAAGCCAACACACTGGTGCTGCCTGACAGGAGGAGACCCTCTGAGGAGGTAAGCCACTGACCTAAAATGTATTCCCTAATGACATATTCCATAGTCTGATTGACTTAGAATGTGATATTTTAGTAAAAGCTACAGTATATTCCCCCACATGGTAATAAGCACAACAGTTCAGCCAGAAGTACATTAGATGATGTTGTACATATAGGTTGTCTAGTTTACTTTGGTAGATAATAATGTTATTGATCCATTGAACTAATAGCAAACGTAATTTAATTTTCTGTTTTTGTGGTGCTTCATTAATTGTGAAATACTTTCAACTACAAATCAAAGTAAAGTTAAGGGGAAGAATAGAAGTGAGATAAAAATTTCCATCAATATTATATCTCACGTTGTTGTGATTTTACAGTATTAGTCGGTGCTGCTGACTTTGAGAAAAACTCAATAGGCAAGTCTCATTATCTCTTGTCTTTTAATATATTCCACAGTCTTTTAACACCTTAGTCCTGACGCTGTCCGTGGTGCTGAAGGAATGTTCGGTTGTAAATTTCAGAAATCTTGTGTGTAAAACATCTGTGCTATTTAAGACGTGTGGTGTCTTGTAATATTATGGAGTAATGCATTTTCTTAAATTTCATGTGTGACCACAAGGTGGCTCTAGCTCTTAAAGAAAGCGCACCCTGTCCCTCCTCTCACAGACCCTTTTGTTTCTTTTTAACTGAAGCGTTGCAGTTGCGTGTCTGTTCAGTTACCCTGGATTAGTTGTTGCTTTAGTGGCTACAAATACAGTCATCATACATATATGGATCTGTGAACAATGATGGAGACTAAGAGGCAATTTCTACGGGGAATCTGGTGGATCGCTTTGTGCTCGGCTCTACTGCTGTTTTTTGGACAGTGCGCTTTGGCTCAGATCAGATACTCTATTCCGGAGGAGGTCAAAGACGGGACTGTAGTTGGGAATGTTGCAAAGGATCTTGGTCTTGATGTTGCCTCGTTGGGTGAGAGACGGTTCCGTGTTGTTTCTGAAACAACTGAGGCTATTTTTGCTGTAAAGGCAGATAATGGCGCTTTGTACGTCCACGGCCGCATTGACAGAGAGCAGCTGTGTCAGGGCAGCGGTACGTGTCTGATGGAGCTGAAGGTTCTGGTGGAAAACCCTTTGGAAGTTCACTATGTGGTTGTAGAAATCACTGATGTAAACGACCACCCACCGGCCTTCCTCGAAAAGGATCAGTTTTATGAAATCGCAGAGCACACTTTACCCGGAACACGATTTCCTCTACACTCTGCACACGACCCAGACGCAGGAATTAACTCCATCCGCACTTACATGTTGTCTGCAAATGAGCATTTTGACATTAATATTCGAGAAAGTGATGGTGAGAAAACTCCTGTTTTAGTGCTAAAGAAATCGCTAGACAGAGAAACCAAAAATGAACACTTTCTGGCGGTGACTGCGATCGATGGAGGTAAACCTCAAAAATCAGGGACCTTAAATGTTACTATTGTTGTTTTAGACATCAATGATAATAAACCAGTTTTTGGCCAAGAGGTGTATCAAATTTCCATAAGTGAAAACGTTGAAATAGGAACAGTAGTCTATAAAATTAATGCCACTGATCTAGACGAATCTAAAAATGGTGAGGTGGAATATAGATTAAGAAAAACATTGCATCGAAAAATTTATGATGTTTTTGAATTGGACAAAGTAAAAGGGAGAAATTCGTGTAAAGGGAAAACTTGATTACGAGGACTTGGATCTGTTAGATTAGACATAGAGGCTTCAGACAAAGGCACACCCCACCACACAGGTGAATGTAGAGTTGTATCAAAATAATTGACACATAATGATAATTCACCTGAAATAGACGTGACTTCTCTGTCAAACACAGTGTCTGAAGACTCCAAACCAGGGACAGTAGTTTCTCTCATTCGTGTCAAAGACAAAGACTCTGGCGTCAATGGTAAAATCATCGCACACATAACAAACAACGTGCCTTTTGAGCTAAAACCTTCGTATAAAGAAAACACATATTCAGTTGTCACTAAGGATTTCCTGGACAGGGAGGAGGTGTCAAATTATGACATAACAATAAAAGCCACTGACTGTGGGGAGCCTCCTTTATCCACCACTAAAACTCTCAGTATTCAGATATTAGATGTAAACGACAACAGTCCACAGTTTGAACAAAACCCTCTGTACTTTTATATTGTAGAAAATAACGTGGCAGGGACGTCACTGTTCTCTGTAACTGCATCAGACAAAGATAAGAATGAAAATGCAGATGTTTCCTACAGCATTGCGCGCACAGGACAGGAGAAGGACGTGGCGCTCTTTTTAAATGTGAACGCGGAAAATGGGCAAATCACGGCGCTGAAAAGCTTTGACTTTGAGACATTAAAGTCGTTCCAGTTTCAAGTGGTGGCCTCAGACTCTGGGACTCCGTCACTGAGCAGCAACGTGACAGTGCACGTGTTCATTCTGGATCAGAACGACAACGCTCCAGTCATTCTGTATCCAGTCAGCTCTAACGGTTCTGCTGAAGGAGTGGAGGAGATCCCCCGCAATGTGAACGCGGGACACTTGGTGACTAAAGTCAGGGCCTATGACGCTGATATCGGATATAACGGCTGGCTGCTGTTTTCACTGCAGCAAGTGTCTGACCACAGTCTGTTTGGGTTGGACCGCTACACAGGACAGATCAGGACACTTCGCTCATTGACAGAGACAGACGAGGCCGAGCACAAACTCGTCATACTGGTCAAAGACAATGGCAACGTGTCCCTGTCAGCTACAACTACTGTGCTTGTCAAAGTGGTGGAGCCCAGAGAGGCTTTTGCAGCTTCTGATGTTAAGAGCTCCACTAAAGAGTCTGAGGACACTAATGTGACTTTTTACCTCATGATAACTCTGGCCTCGGTCTCATCTCTGTTCATTATCAGTATCATTGTTCTGATTGCAATGCAGTGCTCCAAGTCCAGCACTGACTACACCTCCAAGTACTTACAGGACACAAACTATGACGGGACTCTGTGCCACAGCATCCAGTACAGATCTGGAGACAAGCGCTACATGTTAGTTGGACCCAGAATGAGCGTAGGATCCACTATAGTCCCAGGGAGCCAAGCCAACACACTGGTGCTGCCTGACAGGAGGAGGCCCTCTGAAGAGGTAAGAAGTCATAGTTCTATCTAACGATTAGTTCATGTAAAATTAATTATTTTTACAGTTTTATCGTTTTTAAAATGTTTGAAGTTCCTCTTGTGTCCATGATTATCACAAAATATACAATCTCACATCAGACTCAGTACTCTTATCTTGAATTATGAGAATAAACACAATATGTTGACTTGATTAAGCCTGCTCATTCCCAGTAATTACTATATGCAGTATTTAGTTTTGACCTGTCTTTGGCTTCATACACACTGTTTGAATAAATAATTATTGTGGACTCATGGGTGTAACGTGCCACCTTAAGAAAGTTATATACTGTACCTTTTAAATAAAGCATTACGCATAATCTCTATTCATATTTTGAAATTCCTTTAGTCCAATTTCATATTTTTATTTACATTCATACTTAAATTGATTTTATTTGAACAGGTTTTAAATTACTGTCCAGAAAGGTCCAATGATTTGAGATTTGGTTCAACTGCTGTCCGTGGTGCTGAAGGAAGGGTTTCTGTCTCCAGCCTTTAAAGAATATAGGCTATACCAACTCACTCACGCGATTTTGTTATATGAGTACAGCAAAAGTATGGTCTTCAAACTAAAGTCAACATTCAAATTGAGCCAGTTATAATTGAGTGACTCTTTTATGCTGAATGGCCAATAGGTGGCACTACTAAACAGATAATCCTCTCCCCAACTTCGTCCCTCCTCCCAAATGTCCTTTTGTTTAAGTGGAGGGTTACTCGCCTACTTGTCTCTTGCATTATTGTGGAATATTTCGTTCTTTGGTCGCTGTAAGACAGTGATCACAAATACATTTCTGTGTAAACAATGCTGGAGATGAAGAAGCCATTTCTACATAGAATCTGCCCGTGGATCGCTTTTTGCTCGGCTCTACTGCTGTTTTTTGGACAGTGCGCTTTGGCTCAGATCAGATACTCTGTTCCGGAGGAGGTGAGGGACGGGACTGTGGTTGGGAATGTTGCAAAGGATCTTGGTCTTGATATTGCCTCGCTGGGTGAGAGACGGTTCCGTATTTCTGAAACAAAGGACGCTATTTTTGCTGTAAACGCGGATAATGGCGCTTTGTACGTCCACGGCCGCATTGACAGAGAGCAGCTGTGTCAGGGCAGCGGTACGTGTCTGATGGAGCTGAAGGTGCTGGTGGAAAACCCTTTGGAAGTTCACTATGTGGTTGTAGAAATCACTGATGTAAACGACCACGCACCGGCCTTCCTCGAAAAGGATCAGTTTTATGAAATCGCAGAGCACACTTTACCCGGAACACGATTTCCTCTACACTCTGCACACGATCCAGACGCAGGAATTAACTCCATCCGCACTTACATGTTGTCTGCAAATGAGCATTTTGACATTAATATTCGCGAAAGTGATGGTGAGAAAACTCCTGTTTTAGTGCTAAAGAAATCGCTAGACAGAGAAACCAAAAATGAACACTTTCTGGCGGTGACTGCGATCGATGGAGGTAAACCTCAAAAATCAGGGACCTTAAATGTTACTATTGTTGTTTTAGACATCAATGATAATAAACCAGTTTTTGGCCAAGAGGTGTATCAAATTTCCATAAGTGAAAACGTTGAAGTAGGAACAGTTGTCTATAAAGTTAATGCCACTGATCTAGACGAATCTAAAAATGGTGAGGTGGAATATAGATTAAGAAAAACATTGCATCGAAAAATTTATGATGTTTTTGAATTGGACAAAGTAACAGGGGAAATTCGTGTAAAGGGAAAACTTGATTACGAGGACTTGGATCTGTTTAGATTAGACATAGAGGCTTCAGACAAAGGCACACCTCCACTCACAGGTGAATGTAGAGTTGTAATCAAAATAATTGACAATAATGATAATTCACCTGAAATAGACGTGACTTCTCTGTCAAACACAGTGTCTGAAGACTCCAAACCAGGGACAGTTATATCACTCATTAGTGTAACAGACAAAGACTCTGGCGTCAATGGTAAAATCATCGCGCACATAACAAACAACGTGCCTTTTGAGCTAAAACCCTCGTATAAAGAAAACACATATTCAGTTGTCACTAAGGATTTCCTGGACAGGGAGGAGGTGTCAAATTATGACATAACAATAAAAGCCACTGACTGTGGGGAGCCTCCTTTATCCACCACTAAAACTCTCAGTATTCAGATATTAGATGTAAACGACAACAGTCCACAGTTTGAACAAAACCCTCTGTACTTTTATATTGTAGAAAATAACGTGGCAGGGACGTCACTGTTCTCTGTAACTGCATCAGACAAAGATAAGAATGAAAACGCAGATATTACCTACATCATTGCGCGCACAGGAAAGGAGAAGGACGTGGCGCTCTTTTTAAACGTGAACGCAGAAAATGGGCAAATCACTGCTCTAAAAAGCTTTGACTTTGAGACATTAAAGTCGTTCCAGTTTCAAGTGGTGGCCTCAGACTCTGGGACTCCGTCACTGAGCAGCAACGTGACAGTGCACGTGTTCATTCTGGATCAGAACGACAACGCTCCAGTCATTCTGTATCCAGTCAGCTCTAACGGTTCTGCTGAAGGAGTGGAGGAGATCCCCCGCAATGTGAACGCGGGACACTTGGTGACTAAAGTCAGGGCCTATGACGCTGATATCGGATATAACGGCTGGCTGCTGTTTTCACTGCAGCAAGTGACTGACCACAGTCTGTTTGGGTTGGACCGCTACACAGGACAGATCAGGACACTTCGCTCATTGACAGAGACAGACGAGGCCGAGCACAAACTCGTCATACTGGTCAAAGACAATGGCAACGTGTCCCTGTCAGCTACAACTACTGTGCTTGTCAAAGTGGTGGAGCCCAGAGAGGCTTTTGCAGCTTCTGATGTTAAGAGCTCCACTAAAGACTCTGAGGACACTAATGTGACTTTTTACCTCATGATAACTCTGGCCTCGGTCTCAGCTCTGTTCATTATCAGTATCATTGTGCTGATTGCAATGCAGTGCTCCAAGTCGAGCACTGACTACTCCTCCAAGTACTTACAGGACACAAACTATGACGGGACTCTGTGCCACAGCATCCAGTACAGATCTGGAGACAAGCGCTACATGTTAGTTGGACCCAGAATGAGCGTAGGATCCACTATAGTCCCAGGGAGCCAAGCCAACACACTGGTGCTGCCTGACAGGAGGAGACCATCTGAGGAGGTAAGAGCACAAAGTAATGAGTCTTGCAGTTAGCATTATAAAAAAAATAAATAAAATAATATCAGCAATCATATGCTCCACTGTTCTGTTTTGATACTGTTGTTTCTTCAGTACCTTTTCCTCACCTGTAGTGGTATATTTGTTGTGAAAAGTGATATTAAGCTATTCAAAATTTTGCGGACTGAAAAAGTGAGAACTCGCAAATCATATTATTTCTGGATATTATGTCCGTCCATGGGAGTGGATGTCTCCTTCACTGTCGTTCTCCTCGAGGTTTCTCCTTTTTCCAGTGGGTTTTTTGGAGGTTTTCCTTGCCAAGAAGAAGGGTCTAAGGACAAGGGATGTTCTGGGACAGTTATCCATTGCTTGTTTTCTCTTGATTAATTTGCTTGTCTGTTTCTGTTTCATTGTTGATTTTCTAACTCTGTTGGTTAATCAACTCCATGTTCAGCCCTAAGAGGCAACTGCTGTTGTGATTTTGGGCTTAACAAAAATAAATTGAATTGAATTGAAATTAATAGTTTTTTTAGTGGAAATAGTGAGTACTGATCTATTTAGATTTGTTGTTTTTCAGCGTAGTCATTACAATTTTGCTGTCCATGGTGCTGATCAAACATATTTAATTTTGATGCAAATGTATTTTGTTTTCCATTTTTTGCATTAAACTAAACAAAATCACAGATTATTAAAACATTATTTTAGAAAGCACCTGACAAATAATCTACACCTGGCTCAAATAACCATGTGTATTTGTTAAAAAAAAAAAAAAAAAAAAAACAAACAAAACAAAAAAAAAAAAAAACAAAAAAACATGAAAAAGAAAGAAAAAGAAAACACACACACACACACACACACACACACACACACACACACACACACACACACACACACACACACACACACACACACACACACACACACACACACACACAGAGAAATGAATAAGAAAAAATAAATAAAATAAGGAAAAATAATGACTGATTTTAGATTACGTTTATTTTTGTCATTAGAGTTATCTCAGGGCACACTCTCGTTCTCATGCCTTTAGCTCTTTGTAATTACTTCGTGTGACCCAGAGGGGGAAGGAGGTCAGTTTAAGTGCTGCAGTGTGTTTTGACAGTGGTCTAATGCAGTACTGGATCATTCAAACTATTTTATGGATCCCGCAAGTTATGTGAATAAATTTGTGGAATACACTATTTTCTGTCGCCTCTCTTGGAAAGCACAGTCCGAGACACAACACTCTGGCAGCCGTAATGAACCATGTACGAGGCACGTTCTGGTTTAATGTCCAGTTCCTAAAACATAATCTTTGTACCATGTTTGGTGTATTACAAATAGACAAATACAGTACAAAGTAAATGTAGCAATGAGTAATCTGTGTATGTCTTCTGACCTATGAGCTCTGTTTGATCACCAGATGTCACTATTTTTGACGTGAAAACCCCTGCACCCCTTGGTCCCTCCTCTTTCAGAACCTTTTGTTTCTGTTTGGCTTGAGCTTACAGTGGTCGTTTGACTAAATCGTAACGGAAGATTATTTCGCGTTATAGTGGCTTGAAAAACTGTCATCAGAAAGACATGGATTTGTGGACAATGATGAAGATGGAAAGGACATTTGTTCAGATGAAATATTCGTGGATCACTTTGTGCTCGGCTCTACTCCTGTTTTTTGGACAGTGCGCTTTGGCTCAGATCAGATACTCTGTTCCGGAGGAGGTGAGGGACGGGACTGTTGTTGGAAATGTCGCAAAAGATCTTGGTCTTGATGTTACCTCTTTGGGTGAGAGACGGTTCCGTATTTCTGAAAAAAAGGACTCTATTTTTGCTGTAAACGCTGATAATGGCGCTTTGTACGTCCACGGCCGCATTGACAGAGAGCAGCTGTGTCAGGGCAGCGGTACGTGTCTGATGGAGCTGAAGGTTCTGGTGGAAAACCCTTTGGAAGTTCACTATGTGGTTGTAGAAATCACTGATGTCAATGACCACGCGCCCACTTTTCCCAAAAGAAATGAAAGTATAGAAATAGCCGAACATACCTTATCGGGAACACGATTTCAGCTGCACGCTGCTCATGATCCTGACGCAGGGATGAACTCAGTCCGCACCTACACTTTGTCTGCTAATGATCATTTTGACATCAATGTTCGCGAAACAAATGATGAAAAAATACCATTCCTTGTTTTAAAAAAACTGCTGGATAGAGAAAAAAGCAGTGAGCATTTTCTACTGGTGACAGCGGTTGATGGAGGTAAACCTCAAAGGTCAGGCACACTGAATATTACTATAATTGTTCTAGACAGTAACGATAATAGACCCGTTTTTAGTCAGGAGATTTATGAAATTACAGTGAAGGAAAACGTACAAACGGGCACGTCCATTTTTAAGCTCACAGCCACAGATCCAGACGAGGGAACAAACGGAGAAATTCATTATAGTCTGTCAAGAACATTAAAGCAAAGAATCTATGATATTTTTGAATTAGACAAGAAAACGGGTGATATTGTTGTAAAGGGAAACATAGATTACGAAGAAAATTATTTCTACGACTTAGAAGTGCAGGCGTCAGATAGAGGCACTCCCCCATTAAGAGGTGAATGTAGAGTTATTATAAAAATCATAGATGTAAATGATAATTCACCTGAAATAGACGTGACTTCTCTGTCAAACACAGTGTCTGAAGACTCCAAACCAGGGACAGTTATATCACTCATTAGTGTAACAGACAAAGACTCTGGCGTCAATGGTAAAATCATCGCGCACATAACAAACAACGTGCCTTTTGAGCTAAAACCCTCGTATAAAGAAAACACATATTCAGTTATCACTAAGGATTTCCTGGACAGGGAGGAGGTGTCAAATTATGACATAACAATAAAAGCCACTGACTGTGGGGAGCCTCCTTTATCCACCACTAAAACTCTCAGTATTCAGATATTAGATGTAAACGACAACAGTCCACAGTTTGAACAAAACCCTCTGTACTTTTATATTGTAGAAAATAACGTGGCAGGGACGTCACTGTTCTCTGTAACTGCATCAGACAAAGATAAGAATGAAAACGCAGCTGTTTCCTACAGCATTGCGCGCACAGGACAGGAGAAGGACGTGGCGCCCTTTTTAAACGTGAACGCGGAAAATGGTCAAATCACGGCGCTGAAAAGCTTTGACTTTGAGACATTAAAGTCGTTCCAGTTTCAAGTGGTGGCCTCAGACTCTGGGACTCCGTCACTGAGCAGCAACGTGACAGTGCACGTGTTCATTCTGGATCAGAACGACAACGCTCCAGTCATTCTGTATCCAGTCAGCTCAAACGGTTCAGCTGAAGGAGTGGAGGAGATCCCCCGCAATGTGAACGCGGGACACTTGGTGACTAAAGTCAGGGCCTATGACGCTGATATCGGATATAACGGCTGGCTGCTGTTTTCACTGCAGCAAGTGACTGACCACAGTCTGTTTGGGTTGGACCGCTACACAGGACAGATCAGGACACTTCGCTCATTGACAGAGACAGACGAGGCCGAGCACAAACTCGTCATACTGGTCAAAGACAATGGCAACGTGTCCCTGTCAGCTACAGCCACTGTGCTTGTCAAAGTGGTGGAGCCCAGAGAGGCTTTTGCAGCTTCTGATGTTAAGAGCTCCACTAAAGAGTCTGAGGACACTAATGTGACATTTTACCTCATGATAACTCTGGCCTCGGTCTCAGCTCTGTTCATTATCAGTATCATTGTGCTGATTGCAATGCAGTGCTCCAAGTCGAGCACTGACTACACCTCCAAGTACTTACAGGACACAAACTATGACGGGACTCTGTGCCACAGCATCCAGTACAGATCTGGAGACAAGCGTTACATGTTAGTTGGACCCAGAATGAGCGTAGGATCCACTATAGTCCCAGGGAGCCAAGCAAACACACTGGTGCTGCCTGACAGGAGGAGGCCATCTGAAGAGGTAAGATCACACAGTAACCATTTTTGTTTTGAAATACTTAGAATCCTTCCATCCATTTTCTTCCGCTTATCTGGGACCGCGTTGCGGGGGCAGCAGTCTAAGCAGGGACTCCCTAACTTCCTTCACCCCAGACACGTCCTCCAGCTTCTCTGGTGGGACCCAAGGCGTTCCCAGGCCAGCCAAGAGACATAGTCCCTCCAGCGTGTCCTGGGTCTTCCCCGGGGCCTCCTCCCAGTGGGACATGCCCAGAACACCTCCCTAGGGAGGCGTCCAGGAGGCATGCTCTGGAAATACTTAGAATTTTACATATTATGAATGAGTCTTCATCTAGTTTAACCCAAATATTTTCTGGCTCATAGCAGCCAATCCTGCTTTTTGAGCATAGGTCCGAGCGCTGTCCTTGGTGCTAAAATGACGTCAGTAGTCCTTTTGAATAAGTTCACATTTGGTTCCTGGAACAAAGTGTTTCATGTAACTGGCTTTTTGTCAGTTGGTTAATGTTTAAATAAATAGCTAACGCCTCATTCAATACTATCCAGTATACACTTACGATACAGCAGAGAAATTAAAACTGTTTACGTCTGGATTTGCTGAAAAACAAACAATTTATAATTATAAAAAAAAAATAAATAAATAAAAAAAAAAAAAAAAAAAAAATAAAAAAAATAAATAAATATAAATATATATATATATATATATATATATATATATATATATATATATATATATATATATATATATATATATATATATATATATATATATAATTTCACATCGTAAAAGTCTTATGAATGTGTTTTTTTGTTACAAAATCCGTCTGAACATTTGAGTTTAATTCTATTGTTTGTGGTTATGCTTTATTTGATTTATTTGATTTCACTCTGTTCAGCTGAAATGGGGTGCAGATGTTGTTTATTCAGAGCTATATTAACATGTGATACATGGCAGATACTAAATAGTAGTAGTGACAGTGCACGTGTTCATTCTGGATATAGTAATAGTAGTAATTCCCAAATACTTTTTTAATGCAATAGCCTGGCTATGTTGTGAGGAAAAAAACAAAACAAAACAAAAAAAACAAAAACGAATTCGACTTCGATATTATCCATAAGTATCCATGTTAAATGTTACAAATATTAATAACCTGTTTTAATTTACTTTTAGTTCATTCCTTTCTTATGACCTATAAACATGACCGACGAAGCACGTGTAGTTACTCATGTGCCTCGATACTGCACCAGCACAGTCAGTTTATGAGCTCCTGTGTTTCAAGAGCTCATATAGAAAGTCCTCCATGTTTCTCGGGCTTTAGAAAATTTTAACTTGTGTGTACTGTAAATTACACATTTAATACACTGCCTTCTTGTAATAAATACGCGGTGCACCTCGGTACTGACATGAGTACGGCATCACGTTTGATTTTATTTTAATAGATAAAACTCAGTGGGTTAGCAACGAGCTGGGTCGTGGAGCAAATGACCAAAGATCTTGAGAAACGAGAACGCTTTGCTTAGTTACGGTTTTGATATGCTAACACTGGTAAAAGCCAAAATGTTTGAGTAACATCACGCCGTCAGATGTTTGCAATGCAAAACCAACGAAAAGCGCATGGTGTCAGTGTGCGCGCAGGCATCGTGCCATCCCATCCCGCGTATTCAGACCGCCCTCTTGCAGAATCTTACCTTGTACCACTGGAGTCTGGATGGAAGCGAATGTTTTTGTCGTTTTAAAATGATCAAATAACAGCCCCACGGAGCCCAGACGCGCATTTCGGTTTCCTGCTTCAACTTGAGCTGTTTTGTTAAAGCAATAACGCATGGTTTTATTGTTTGTTTTTTAACGAATTTGAAGATGCTGATAATTACGGAACAAAGAGCCTCTAACGCACAAAGAACTGGACTGCTGCTGACCGTATTCATATTTGTGATTCTTTCCTGGAGCGGCTCCTTTGCGCAGATAAGATATGCGATACTGGAAGAAGTCAAGGAAGGTACAGTTGTGGGGAATGTCGCCAAAGACCTGGGATTAGATAAAAGGACATTAAAAGACAGAAAATACCGGATTGTGACTGATGTTAAAGACCCATATTTCCACGTAAATCCAGATGACGGAACCCTCTACGTTAACCGAAAAATAGACCGCGAAGAAGTGTGTGACGGGAGCAACACTTGTTTATTAAATCTTAAAACTGTATTGGAAAATCCCCTCGAAATTCACTATGTTTCTGTCGAAATATTGGATGTAAATGACAATTATCCAAATTTTCAATGGAAAGAAAAAAATCTCGACATTTCGGAATCGGTTTCAGTTGGGAAAAGCTTTCTATTGCAACCCGCACGAGACCCGGACAGCGGAGTCTTTTCTGTACAACAATACAAATTAAGCGCAAACGATCATTTCCGCTTAGAAGTTAAGGACAAGGGAAAAGAAGGCAAAATCCCCATACTAATATTACAAAAGCAATTAGACCGAGAGACAGAACGTAGGCATTCTTTACTTCTGACAGCTTTAGATGGAGGGAAACCGCCCAAATCTGGTGAGATAAATATTATAATAAATGTATTAGATGTCAACGACAACGCACCCATTTTCACGAAAGACTCATACTCAGGGGAACTGACTGAAAACGCCCCGGTTGGCACAACAGTGATGCAAATGAATGCAACTGATTTAGACGAGGGTGTAAACGGAGAGGTGGTATATAGAATTAGTGACAATGTAATGCAGGAACTATCTGAAACATTTGAAATTGTTACATCAACGGGTGAAATCATTGTTAAAGGTGAAATCGATTTTGAACAAAATGATGAATACGAAATTCAAATTGAAGCGTCAGACAAAGGCCTTCCCCCACTAACTTCAGAAAAACACGTAATAATTAAAATAGTAGACATGAATGATAATGCGCCTGAGATTGAAGTCACCTCGTTTTCCAGCTCCATTCCTGAAGACTCTCGGCCCGGGACTACTGTGGCTCTGATCAGTGTTAATGACAGGGACTCTGGGCTGAACGGGAAAGTGACATGTACAATAGAAGGAGATGTTCCCTTTACACTGTCTCCTTCCCTACAGGACAAAATGTATTCACTCGTGACTAAATCCGCTCTGGACAGAGAGACACAGTCACAGTATGTACTGTCCATAGTTGGCACAGATCACGGCCAGCCCTCACTCAAATCTGAAAAGAATATTTTCATTGTAATTTCAGATGTGAACGACAACAGTCCCGAGTTTGTCCTTACTCCATATAGTTTTTATATCACTGAGGGCAATGAAGCAGGAGCGCAGCTGTTTTCAGTTCAGGCTAATGACAAAGATGAAAGTGAAAATGCTCATATTTCTTATCATATTTACAGAGATGTAAGTGCAGAAAATAAAGTGACTTTATTTCTTAATATTAATAGTGAAAATGGGCAAATCACGGCGCTGAAAAGCTTTGACTTTGAGACATTAAAGTCGTTCCAGTTTCAAGTGGTGGCCTCAGACTCTGGGACTCCGTCACTGAGCAGCAACGTGACAGTGCACGTGTTCATTCTGGATCAGAACGACAACGCTCCAGTCATTCTGTATCCAGTCAGCTCTAACGGTTCTGCTGAAGAAGTGGAGGAGATCCCCCGCAATGTGAACGCGGGACACTTGGTGACTAAAGTCAGGGCCTATGACGCTGATATCGGATATAACGGCTGGCTGCTGTTTTCACTGCAGCAAGTGACTGACCACAGTCTGTTTGGGTTGGACCGCTACACGGGACAGATCAGGACACTTCGCTCATTGACAGAGACAGACGAGGCCGAGCACAAACTCGTCATACTGGTCAAAGACAATGGCAACGTGTCCCTGTCAGCTACAGCTACTGTGCTTGTCAAAGTGGTGGAGCCCAGAGAGGCTTTTGCAGCTTCTGATGTCAAGAGCTCCACTAAAGACTCTGAGGACACTAATGTGACTTTTTACCTCATGATAACTCTGGCCTCGGTCTCAGCTCTGTTCATTATCAGTATCATTGTGCTGATTGCAATGCAGTGCTCCAAGTCGAGCACTGACTACACCTCCAAGTACTTACAGGACACAAACTATGACGGGACTCTGTGCCACAGCATCCAGTACAGATCTGGAGACAAGCGCTACATGTTAGTTGGACCCAGAATGAGCGTAGGATCCACTATAGTCCCAGGGAGCCAAGCCAACACACTGGTGCTGCCTGACAGGAGGAGGCCCTCTGAAGAGGTAAGAGCACAATAAAACGTTGGTTTTTAATATTTTACATGCATAACAATATGAGTACTTATTTATGCATTACTCTGTTGAAATGGTTTGATGTTTTGTACAGTGTTCATGCTAATGACAGAAAATGCAGGCTCATAGCATCCTCAACTTTTATACTTTATATATCATTTGGCGTATGCCTCAGTAATAAAGGGATACGGTTATATGAAACTATTCAAAGTGTGAAGAGGTGAGATAATTCTCTTTCCCCACATGCCATATTGTTTCCAGTGGTAAGTAGATTGCGTGGGTATTGATGTGTTTAGTTTTTGTGCTATTCCACAGTGCAATAATCAAACCATTGCTGTCCATAGTGCCAATCTATAAAATATTAACTTCATATTTTTTGACATCACAAATAAAATGTTTTTCTTGTAAGTATATTTTGAATGTCATGGTTTCTTTTAAACCAACAGCACTTCATGAAAACATTCTGTTCGAAACACATAACAAAAAGCCCACAGCTGGAACAATGATGTCTAACTGTTAAAACCAAACACACAGTATTTTGTCTACCTCTGTTTATAGACGTGTGACGCATAATTGAGGATAAGTACCATTGCTGTCCATGGTGCTGAAAGTGTTACTTTTTTTAAAAGATGAAGTTTATAGTTGATATTAGAGCATTTTTAACACAGACTCTGTATCTCTTGTCATTGTGTTTTACTCCATACCTGGTTTGGTCCGTATTCGGGGGGGTGAAAGGTCACATCATTTTCAGCAGTGGGAAAGGATTTTGACAGTGGAGTACTGCAATATTCAGCGTATGTTTTGGATGGCTGAAGTTGTGTCAATAAATGCATAGCTAATTGCAGACTCTTTTGGAGACCACACAGTCCCACTCACCACACACTGGCAGCCACAGTGGACTCTGCACAAGGAAAGATTTTCTGTAATGCCCTATTTCTCAAAGATAATCTGTGAACAATGAGTTTTCTCTTTTAAAGAAAACGGTAAAAGTAGTAATGGTGAATTGATACTCTGTATATTTAATCTGATGTTTGCGCACTGTTTGATCGTTTGGGGGCACTATTTCACATGAAAACCCCTGCGCCACTTCGTCCCTCCTCTATCAGATCCTTTTGTTTCTGTTTGACTTAACCATACACAGACCGTTTGTCTAAAGGGAAACATTGGATTATTTGGTGTTCTAGTGGCGTCAAAAACTGCGATTAGAAGTACAAGGATTTGTGGATAAAGATGGAGATTAAAAGACAATTTGTTCAGATGAAATATCAGTGGATCACTTTGTGCTCGGCTCTACTACTGTTTTTTGGACAGTGCGCTTTGGCTCAGATCAGATACTCTGTTCCGGAGGAGGTGAGGGACGGGACTGTGGTTGGAAATGTCGCAAAGGATCTTGGTCTTGATGTTGCCTCTCTGGGTGAGAGACGGTTCCGTATTTCTGAAACAAAGGACGCTATTTTTGGTGTAAACGCAGATAATGGCGCTTTGTACGTCCACGGCCGCATTGACAGAGAGCAGCTGTGTCAGGGCAGCGGTACGTGTCTGATGGAGCTGAAGGTGCTGGTGGAAAACCCTTTGGAGGTTCACTATGTGGTTGTAGAAATCACTGATGTCAATGACCACGCACCAAGATTTCCTAAAACAAACCAAACGTTTGAGATTGGAGAGCACACTTTACCGGGAAAAAGACTTCAGTTACACCCTGCCCATGATCCGGACGCAGGAACAAACTCGATCCGCACATATACGCTGTCTGCAAATGAACATTTTGAAATTAATATTCGACAAAGTGACTTGGGTAAAATCCCGTTTCTGGTGCTAAAGAAGCCTTTAGACCGAGAACAGAGCAGCACACACTCTCTGCTCCTTACAGCGGTTGATGGGGGAAAACCACAAAAATCAGGGACATTAAATATCACCATCATTGTTCTGGACAGTAATGACAATAGACCAGTTTTTACTCAAGAGGTTTATCATATCACCGTGAATGAAAATTTAGAGAAGGGAAGGGTAATATTTAAGCTAAATGCAACAGATGCGGATGAGGGAATAAATGGAGAAATTGAGTACAGCCTCGGGGAAACAATGAGCCAAGATGTTTATAGAACATTTGAATTAAACAAATTAACGGGAGAAATTGTCACAAGAAGCACAATTGACTTTGAAGAAACTGATCATTATGAATTAGACGTGGAAGCTTCAGATAGAGGCACTAACAAGTTAACAAGTGAGTGTAGAATCATTATAAAAATCATAGATGTCAATGACAATTCACCTGAAATAGACGTGACTTCTCTGTCAAACACAGTGTCTGAAGACTCCAAACCAGGGACAGTTATATCACTCATTAGTGTAACAGACAAAGACTCTGGCGTCAATGGTAAAATCATCGCGCACATAACAAACAACGTGCCTTTTGAGCTAAAACCCTCGTATAAAGAAAACACATATTCAGTTGTCACTAAGGATTTCCTGGACAGGGAGGAGGAGTCAAATTATGACATAACAATAAAAGCCACTGACTGTGGAGACCCTCCTTTATCCACCACTAAAACTCTCAGTATTCAGATATTAGATGTAAACGACAACAGCCCACAGTTTGAACAAAACCCCCTGTACTTTTATATTGTAGAAAATAACGTGGCAGGGACGTCACTGTTCTCTGTTACTGCATCAGACAAAGATAAGAATGAAAACGCAGATGTTTCCTACAGCATTGCGCGCACAGGACAGGAGAAGGACGTGGCGCTCTTTTTAAACGTGAACGCGGAAAATGGGCAAATAACTGCACTGAAAAGCTTTGACTTTGAGACATTAAAGTCGTTCCAGTTTCAAGTGGTGGCCTCAGACTCTGGGACTCCGTCACTGAGCAGCAACGTGACAGTGCACGTGTTCATTCTGGATCAGAACGACAACGCTCCAGTCATTCTGTATCCAGTCAGCTCGAACGGTTCTGCTGAAGGAGTGGAGGAGATCCCCCGCAATGTGAACGCGGGACACTTGGTGACTAAAGTCAGGGCCTATGACGCTGATATCGGATATAACGGCTGGCTGCTGTTTTCACTGCAGCAAGTGACTGACCACAGTCTGTTTGGGTTGGACCGCTACACAGGACAGATCAGGACACTTCGCTCATTGACAGAGACAGACGAGGCAGAGCACAAACTCGTCATACTGGTCAAAGACAATGGCAACGTGTCCCTGTCAGCTACAGCTACTGTGCTTGTCAAAGTGGTGGAGCCCAGAGAGGCTTTTGCAGCTTCTGATGTTAAGAGCTCCACTAAAGACTCTGAGGACACTAATGTGACTTTTTACCTCATGATAACTCTGGCCTCGGTCTCAGCTCTGTTCATTATCAGTATCATTGTGCTGATTGCAATGCAGTGCTCCAAGTCCAGCACTGACTACACCTCCAAGTACTTACAGGACACAAACTATGACGGGACTCTGTGCCACAGCATCCAGTACAGATCTGGAGACAAGCGTTACATGTTAGTTGGACCCAGAATGAGCGTAGGATCCACTATAGTCCCAGGGAGCCAAGCCAACACACTGGTGCTGCCTGACAGGAGGAGGCCATCTGAAGAGGTAATAACATTTTCAAAGATTGGTCTTTTTTTCCCACATGTAACATTTCAGTCCTTTTTTTATCCCTTTTTTCAGTCTTTTAAATCACAAATGCATTACATGAATAAAAACACTGTGTCTTAGACTCTTGCATTCCTAATTGTTCCTCTTTGAACTTATAAGGAGGCTACCATTTGAGTTAATTTAAGGTGCTTTAGTTCTTCAGTTTGTCGATAGTAGAAGGAACTGTCTCGGCCATCTTAATAGCTGCAGCCTCAAAACATTAAAGGCACAGAACATGCAGAAATATAAGATGATCTCAGTGGGCATTGGACACTGCTTTCTTTCACTTCACATGCTTTTGTCCAAGAGGTAGTGTTGAAATACTTATTATTCATTTTAGATACTCTATCCTTGGTGCTGATCTGTGTTTGTTCTTACAACTTGTTCTTAGAAAAGGAGTGCAAAAATAAAATAAAATAAAACAAGAGTCTGCATTATTTAAACTATAACTAAACTTTACCAGGGAAGTAACATGTTAGTGATATTAGTTGTATGTATTTTGCATGGTGTCAGGGCTGGCCCAGCCTATAAGCAGACTAAGCAGCTGTTTTGGGCCCCGAGGCCACCAGAGGGTCCCCAAGAGCCCAAACATTTATATTGAAAATAACATATCAAGTTTTATTGGAAACAGGACTGGTGTGTATACAGCAGCCTTAATATCCCTCTCAAACAACTACATTTGTTTTATATCAATATTAACAAAATATCTGCTGCTGCTATATTTGGTTTTGAGTCGGGCAGAAATGCAGACAGCTACGTGTTTACACCAGTGCAAAGACCCTTTAAAATGCAAATGTAAGCCCATTGTCGCCAACTGGAACACTTTAAAATACATCAGAAACTTGTCTAGACTTTCACCCCCCCCCCCCCCCCCCCCCCCCCCCCCCCTTATATGTTTGTTTTCTGTTCTTGTGGCTATAGTAGTTGCGACATTATGGATGCTTTCAGGTTGATGTTGGTAATGCAAATACAAATAAAATTAGTCAAGGTCATGAGAGCAGAGTCATAATGTTGTCAAATGTGAATCACCAATAGCTGAGCCAGGAGGCATCCACTGCCGGGAGACCAAGAGACAAGTACAGCTTAGGGTCCCCTGAAAGCTAGAGCCGGGCTTGGATGGTGTCACTGTCACGGGTAATTGCAAGTGTTTTGGGCTCGTTCAAATGACAAAATAACTACAAGGCCCTATTTGTGAAGATGACATTTTGTTGTGACTATGTAGATTCCGGGGTCAGAGTTAAGGCTGTCTCCAAATGTATGGCACTTTCAGCTTTATTCCCGGTCCGACCGCTGTCCTTGGTGCTGAGTGAGGTTTGTTTTTTTGCTCTACTTCACAGACTAAATCCACAGCCTTTTAAGACTCACGTTAACACAGTCCACAGCGTGTGATTTAGTTTATTTAGCAGAACATTATTAATATTTGCACTATAGGGGTTTCTTGGGATGTCATAAGTGACTGTTCTATCATGCCTGATCTAAAGGTGGCACTACTCAGCGTAGAAACAGCTACCCAAGTTGATCCCTCCTCTCACGAAAGCTTTTGTTTCCATTTTACTGGAGCAGAGTGGTTCTTGTCTTTGGCGTTACTGCAGCATTTGCTTTTTCTAATACATCTTCATGACCAACATTTCATGTTGCTGGAATTGTAGACAAGAATGGGAATCAAACGGTTCTTTCTACCGGGAATCTGCTCGTGGATCGCTTTGTGCTCGGCTCTACTGCTGTTTTTTGGACAGTGCGCTTTGGCTCAGATCAGATACTCTGTTCCGGAGGAGGTGAGGGACGGGACTGTGGTTGGAAATGTCGCAAAGGATCTTGGTCTTGATGTTGCCTCTCTGGGTGAGAGACGGTTCCGTGTTGTTTCTGAAACAAATGAGGCTATTTTTGCTGTAAACGCGGATAGTGGCGCTTTGTACGTCCACGGCCGCATTGACAGAGAGCATCTGTGTCAGGGCAGCGGTACGTGTCTGATGGAGCTGAAGGTTCTGGTGGAAAACCCTTTGGAAGTTCACTATGTGGTTGTAGAAATCACTGATGTCAATGACCACGCGCCCACTTTTCCCAAAAGAAATGAAACTATAGAGATAGCGGAACATACATTATCTGGAACACGATTTCAGCTGCACGCTGCTCATGATCCTGACGCAGGGATGAACTCAGTCCGCACCTACACTTTGTCTGCTAATGACCATTTTGACATCAATGTTCGCGAAACCAACAGTGAAAAAATACCCTTCCTTGTTTTGAAAAAAATGCTGGACAGAGAAAAAAGCAGTGAGCATTTTCTTCTGGTGATAGCGGTTGATGGAGGTAAACCTCAAAGGTCAGGCACACTGAATGTTACTATAACTGTTCTTGATATTAACGACAATAGACCAGTTTTTAGCCAAGAGATTTATGAAAATACAGTGAAGGAAAACATACAACCGGGCACGTCCATTTTTAAGCTCACAGCCACAGATCCAGACGAAGGAACAAACGGGGAAATTGATTATAGTCTGTCGAAAACACTGAAGCAAAGAATCTATGAAACCTTTGAATTGGACAAGAAAACAGGCGATATTATTATAAAGAGAAACATCGATTACGAAGAAAACGATTTCTATGAATTGGAACTGCAGGCGTCAGATAGAGGCACGCCCCCATCAAGAGGCGAATGCAGACTTATTATAAAAATTATAGATATAAATGATAATTCACCTGAAATAGATGTGACTTCTCTGTCAAACACAGTGTCTGAAGACTCCAAACCAGGGACAGTAGTTTCTCTCATTCGCGTCAAAGACAAAGACTCTGGCATCAATGGTAAAATCATCGCGCACATAACAAACAACGTGCCTTTTGAGCTGAAACCCTCGTATAAAGAAAACACATATTCAGTTGTCACTAAGGATTTCCTGGACAGGGAGGAGGTGTCAAATTATGACATAACAATAAAAGCCACTGACTGTGGGGAGCCTCCTTTATCCACCACTAAAACTCTCAGTATTCAGATATTAGATGTAAACGACAACAGCCCACAGTTTGAACAAAACCCTCTGTACTTTTATATTGTAGAAAATAACGTGGGAGGGACGTCACTGTTCTCTGTAACTGCATCAGACAAAGATAAGAATGAAAACGCAGATATTTCCTACAGCATTGCGCGCACAGGACAGGAGAAGGACGTGGCGCTCTTTTTAAACGTGAACACGGGAAATGGGCAAATCACGGCGCTAAAAAGTTTTGACTTTGAGACATTAAAGTCGTTCCAGTTTCAAGTGGTGGCCTCAGACTCTGGGACTCCGTCACTGAGCAGCAACGTGACAGTGCGCGTGTTCATTCTGGATCAGAACGACAACGCTCCAGTCATTCTGTATCCAGTCAGCTCAAACGGTTCTGCTGAAGGAGTGGAGGAGATCCCCCGCAATGTGAACGCGGGACACTTGGTGACTAAAGTCAGGGCCTATGACGCTGATATCGGATATAACGGCTGGCTGCTGTTTTCACTGCAGCAAGTGACTGACCACAGTCTGTTTGGGTTGGACCGCTACACAGGACAGATCAGGACACTTCGCTCATTGACAGAGACAGACGAGGCCGAGCACAAACTCGTCATACTGGTCAAAGACAATGGCAACGTGTCCCTGTCAGCTACAGCTACTGTGCTCGTCAAAGTGGTGGAGCCCAGAGAGGCTTTTGCAGCTTCTGATGTTAAGAGCTCCACTAAAGACTCTGAGGACACTAATGTGACTTTTTACCTCATGATAACTCTGGCCTCGGTCTCAGCTCTGTTCATTATCAGTATCATTGTGCTGATTGCAATGCAGTGCTCCAAGTCGAGCACTGACTATACCTCCAAGTACTTACAGGACACAAACTATGACGGGACTCTGTGCCACAGCATCCAGTACAGATCTGGAGACAAGCGCTACATGTTAGTTGGACCCAGAATGAGCGTAGGATCCACTATAGTCCCAGGGAGCCAAGCCAACACTGGTGCTGCCTGACAGGAGGAGGCCCTCTGAGGAGGTAAGGAGTATTATACTCTATGCAGGACTTCTGTTTTGTATTAAGTAAAAACATAAACACTAGTCTCTCTCTTTTCTAATTGTAGTTGTAATGATTGATGTCCCTGGTGCTGATTCTGTCAATCAATTTTATTTCTAAAAACAATAACACAACATTTCCCCCCCATTTTAGGTTTTTGTATTAACAGAAGATATGTAAAATTGTGTACATAATATTTATTATGTACGAAATAGAGAAATTTATCATGATTCATATCCACAGACACCGGACAGTAACACGTGCATCTTATTTCATGATCAATCTCTTTCATGGTGCTATAAATAAAATGCGACAATTTTTATATTTTCAAATAAATAAATAAAGGAATAAAAAAGATTATACATATTATATATATATTATATATATATAGTTAAATATATTATAACATGTAACAGATATACATATATATACACACACATCGACACACACACACATATAGTTATATATATATACATCTTTTTATATGATATATATATATATATATATATATATGAATATATATCCTATATATATAATATATATATATATTATATATATATATATATATATATGTGCCATATACATACTGTATACATCAAATAATAATAATAATAATTAATAATAATGAAATGAAGTGCGATTTTATCCTTCCTTTGCTATGACTGTGAGTCACTGGGGGGCAGTGCTTCATTGGGATGATATTTGCTGTCTGTGAAGGGCCCGCCTCTTCTCTTGTTCCTTCTTGAATTCATGCATCTTTGTTGGACGCATATACGGAGAACTGGTTTTGGTGATTGTTTTAGTAGTATTATGCATTTTTGTTTAATGAAAATTATCTAAAAACTCCAAAACAGAAAGATGTCCATAATGAGTGCACAGTTGGACCTTTTGTTTCGTGTGTTCGTGTTGAACAAAGAGGATGGCGACACCAGCTTTTCCGGTCGTCGTTTTGATTTTGCTGGTCTCATCAGGAGAGGCTTCGTCCCAGTTACGATACTCCATTTCAGAAGAGCTTCAGGAGGGACATGTCGTTGGAAATATAGCCAAGGATCTAGGCATCGAGCTGAATCTGCTGAAACAAAGAGGCTTTCGTATAATGACAGACTCCGCAGAACCACTCTTCAGCCTGAACGAGAACAACGGAGACCTTTATTCCAACAGGAGAATAGACAGGGAAGCGGTTTGTAAAGATAACAACGTGTGTTTCATAAACCTAAAGACCGTGTTGGACAGCCCGTTAGAGGTGCATTATATCTTAGTGGAAGTAATAGATTTAAATGACCATTCGCCTGTATTCCCAGAGAAAATTAAAATGTTGGAAATATTTGAATCTGCTTTGCCAGGGACAAAATATCATTTAGAAAGTGCAAACGATCCAGACGCTGGTTCAAACGCTGTTCAGCAATTTAAACTTAGTCAAAATGAGTATTTTCGCTTAGAAGTGAAAGACCGAGGCAAAGATGGTAAAACCCCCGTGTTACAATTACAAAAAGCGTTAGACAGAGAAACTAAAAGCAATCACAAGATGGTTTTGAGCGCGTTTGATGGTGGAAATCCTGCAAAGTCAGGGACTGTTGAAATAATCATAGACGTGTTGGATGTTAATGACAATATGCCTGTTTTCACCAAAGATTCATACCGCGCCGTGCTACAAGAAAATGCACCAATGGGCACAACAGTGATTCAAGTAAATGCAACTGATTTGGACAGTGGTTCAAACGGAGAAGTAGTTTATTCATTTGGCAAAGTGAAAGACAGAGTACGAGACTTATTTGATATCGATCCATTCACGGGGGAGATAACTGTCATAGGTAACGTTGATTTTGAAGAAGAAGATAGTTATGACATTGATGTACAGGCGTCTGATAGGGGTAGTATTCCATTCCGAACGGATAAAAGCGTCATCATAAAAATAGGAGACGCGAACGACAATCCCCCTGTGATAGAACTGGCGTCTTTGTCAGGTGCTGTGCCCGAAGACAGCCGCCCAGGAACAACTGTAGCTTTAATCAGTATTACAGACTTAGACTCTGGAATAAATGGGAAAATCTTGAGCCACGTTGCCACAGATTGTCCATTTACCATAAAACCTTCAATTCAGAGTAACCTGTTTGCTGTGGTCACGAAAGCTCAGCTCGATAGGGAACAACACACGTTCTACGATGTGACAATAATGGCAGAAGATGCAGGTGATCCACAAATGCGCTCTGAAAAAACGATCAGGGTAACAGTTTCAGATGTAAATGACAATAAACCCGAGTTTACTATGCCAATATATGCCATGTATATAACCGAGAACAACCCACCAGGAGCATCCGTGTTTTCAGTAAAAGCCACAGACCTGGATGAGGGAGAGAACGCGTTAATTTCCTATCAGATACACAGGAGTGGTGGCGATGAGAATAAAATCGTATCATTTCTTAACATAAACACTGAAACTGGCGATATTGTGGCTCTAAAAAGTTTTGACTTTGAGACATTAAAGTCGTTCCAGTTTCAAGTGGTGGCCTCAGACTCTGGGACTCCGTCACTGAGCAGCAACGTGACAGTGCACGTGTTCATTCTGGATCAGAACGACAACGCTCCAGTCATTCTGTATCCAGTCAGCTCTAACGGTTCTGCTGAAGGAGTGGAGGAGATCCCCCGCAATGTGAACGCGGGACACTTGGTGACTAAAGTCAGGGCCTATGACGCTGATATCGGATATAACGGCTGGCTGCTGTTTTCACTGCAGCAAGTGACTGACCACAGTCTGTTTGGGTTGGACCGCTACACAGGACAGATCAGGACACTTCGCTCATTGACAGAGACAGACGAGGCCGAGCACAAACTCGTCATACTGGTCAAAGACAATGGCAACGTGTCCCTGTCAGCTACAGCTACTGTGCTTGTCAAAGTGGTGGAGCCCAGAGAGGCTTTTGCAGCTTCTGATGTTAAGAGCTCCACTAAAGACTCTGAGGACACTAATGTGACTTTTTACCTCATGATAACTCTGGCCTCGGTCTCAGCTCTGTTCATTATCAGTATCATTGTGCTGATTGCAATGCAGTGCTCCAAGTCCAGCACTGACTACACCTCCAAGTACTTACAGGACACAAACTATGACGGGACTCTGTGCCACAGCATCCAGTACAGATCTGGAGACAAGCGCTACATGTTAGTTGGACCCAGAATGAGCATAGGATCCACTATAGTCCCAGGGAGCCAAGCAAACACACTGGTGCTGCCTGACAGGAGGAGGCCCTCTGAGGAGGTAAGATGTATTATATTCTCTTCAGGACTTCTGTTTTGTTTTAGCAGCAATAAGCAGTTGTTGTTCTATTTTAATTGTAGTTGTAATGATTTCTGTCTGTGGTGCTGAATCTATCAATCAATTTTTTTTTTCCAAAGCATTCACACTACACTTCCCCAAACATATGATTTGTTATATCAAATTGTAATATGTAACAGGTTTACTATTGTGCTCTCATTATGTGTGAAATTCAGATTTTTTTTTTGGCATTAATAAAGCTGTCAAGAGTTTCATCAATCAATTGCTTTTCCATGGTGCTGAGATAAATAGATTTAGAGATGATATTTCCAGGTTTTATTATGTAGCCTATGAAACAGTTAAATATATTAACAGAAGATATTAAAAAAATATTTTCATAACATGTAATATGATTACGAAATTGACTTTATTATGATCAATATACTCACCGGGCAGTCACATGTGCATCTTAATCATGATACAAATCTAAATAACTGTTTTGAAAAACAATATACATAAATAATAAATAAATACATAAAAAAAATAAAAAAAACAAATAATAAAAACTTCAGTGTTAACAAACATCTCAAAATTCAAAAATACCGTGCGATTTTATCCTTCCTTTTTTATGACTGTGTCACTGGTTTTAATTGTGCTTCATGGGATGATATTTGCTGTCTGTATGGGCCCGCCTCTTCTCTGTTCCTCTTCTTGGATTGATGCATCTTTGTTGGACGCATATACGTTGAGAACTGGTTTTGGTGATGTGTCTTGTAGTATTATGCATTTGATGTTTTAATGAAAATGATCTAAAAACTCCAAAACAGAAAAATGTGCATAATGAGTTACACAGTTGGACCTTTTTGTTTCGTGTGATCGTGTTTGAACAAAGAGGATGGCGACACCAGCTTTATCCTGTCGTCGTTTTGATTTTGCTGGTCTCATCAGGAGAGGCTTCGTCCCAGTTACGATACTCCATTTCAGAAGAGCTTCAGGAGGGAATGTGTCGTTGGAAATATAGCCAAGGATCTAGGCATCGAGCTCAAATCTGCTGAAACAAAGATCGCTTTCGTATAATGACAGACTCCAGAGTCCCACTCTTCAGCCTGAACGAGAACAACGGAGACCTTGTATTGAGCCAGGAGAATAGACAGGGAAGCGGTTTGTAAAGATAACAACGTGTTTCATAAACCTAAAGACCGTGTTGGACAGCCCGTTAGAGGTGCATTATATCTTAGTGGAAGTAATAGATTTAAATGACCATTCGCCTGTTTTCCCAGAGAAAAAAAAATGTTGGAAATATTTGAATCTGTTTGCCAGGGACAAAATATCTCTTAAAAATGCAAACGATCCAGACGCTGGTTCAAACGCTGTTCGCAGCAATTTAAACTTAGTCAAAATGAACATTTTTCGCTTAGAAGTGAAAGACCGAGGCAAAGATGGTAAAACCCCCGTGTTACAATTACAAAAAGCGTTTAGACAGAGAGAAAGAAAAGCAATCACAAGATGGTTTTTGAGCGCGTTTGATGGCGGGAAATCCTGCAAAGTCAGGGACTGTTGAAATAATCATAGACGTGTTGGATGTTAATGATAATATGCCTGTTTTTTTCACCAAAGATTCATATCGTGCCGTGCTTACAGAAAATGCACCAATGGGCACAACAGTGATTCAAGTTAATGCAACTGATTTGGACAGTGGTTCAAACGGAGAAGTAGGTGTATTCATTTGGCAAAGCGTAAAAGACAAGTACGAAGAACTTATTTGATATCGATCCATTCACGGGGGAGATAACTGTCGAAGGTAATAAATTTTGAAGAAGAAGATAGTTATGACATTGATGTACAGGCGTCTGATATAGGGGTAGTAGTATTCCATTCCAACGGAAAAGCGTCATCATAAAAATAGGAGACGCGAACGACAATCCCCCTGTGATAGAACTGGCGTCGTTTGTCAGTGCTGTTCCCGAAGACAGCCGGCCCGGGACAACTGTAGCTTTAATCAGTATTACAGACTTAGACTCTGGAATGAAATGGAAAATCTTGAGCCACGTTGAAGGAGATGTTCCATTTACCATAAAACCTTTCCCTCAGAGTAACCTGTTGCACTGTGGTCACGAAAAGCTCAGCTCGACAGGGAGAGACACAGTTTCTACGATGTGACAATAATGGCACAGAGATGCGGGTGATCCACAAATGCGCTCTGAAAAAAACGATCAGGGTAACATTTCAGATGTAAATGACAACAAACCCGAGTTTACTATGCCAATATATGCCATGTATATAACCGAGAACAACCCACCAGGAGCATCCGTGTTTTCAGTAAAAGCCACAGACAAAGATGAAGGTGAAGAAACGCGTCATATTTCCTATCAGATTTACAGAGATGGTGGTGGCATGAAATAAAGTCGCATCCTTTCTTAACATAAACACTGAAACTGGCGATATTGTGGCTCTGAAAAGCTTTGACTTTGAGACATTAAAGTCGTTCCAGTTTCAAGTGGTGGCCTCAGACTCTGGGACTCCGTCACTGAGCAGCAACGTGACAGTGCACGTGTTCATTCTGGATCAGAACGACAACGCTCCAGTCATTCTGTATCCAGTCAGCTCTAACGGTTCTGCTGAAGGAGTGGAGGAGATCCCCCGCAATGTGAACGCGGGACACTTGGTGACTAAAGTCAGGGCCTATGACGCTGATATCGGATATAACGGCTGGCTGCTGTTTTCACTGCAGCAAGTGACTGACCACAGTCTGTTTGGGTTGGACCGCTACACAGGACAGATCAGGACACTTCGCTCATTGACAGAGACAGACGAGGCCGAGCACAAACTCGTCATACTGGTCAAAGACAATGGCAACGTGTCCCTGTCAGCTACAGCTACTGTGCTTGTCAAAGTGGTGGAGCCCAGAGAGGCTTTTGCAGCTTCTGATGTTAAGAGCTCCACTAAAGACTCTGAGGACACTAATGTGACTTTTTACCTCATGATAACTCTGGCCTCGGTCTCAGCTCTGTTCATTATCAGTATCATTGTGCTGATTGCAATGCAGTGCTCCAAGTCGAGCACTGACTACACCTCCAAGTACTTACAGGACACAAACTATGACGGGACTCTGTGCCACAGCATCCAGTACAGATCTGGAGACAAGCGCTACATGTTAGTTGGACCCAGAATGAGCGTAGGATCCACTATAGTCCCAGGGAGCCAAGCCAACACACTGGTGCTGCCTGACAGGAGGAGACCATCTGAGGAGGTAAGCGTCTGACCTAAAATGTATTCCCTAATGACATATTCTATAGTCTGACCGACTTAGAATGTGATACTAAATTTAAGCTACTGTATATGCCCCCACATAAGCAATACAGTTCACCCAGAAGTACATTAGGTGGTGTTGTGAAATAAATTGCATTCTATAGCGGTACTTGTATGTTGTCTAGTTTACTCTTTGATAGAAATCAATGCCATTGATCCAATGAACTAGTAACAGACGTGATTTCATTCTCTGTTTTTATGGTGCTTCACGAAATGCGACAAATTTTCAACTTAAAATCAAAGTAAAGTTAAGAGGAAGAATAGAAGTGATTTCACAATTTCCATCAATATTGTTCCCCACGTAGTAGTAATTTTACAATATTAACCAGTGCTACTAACTTTGGGAGAAATCAACAGGCAAATCTCATTACTTCTGGTCTTTTTAAAAAAAAAATAATAGTTCTGGCGCTGTCCATGGTCCTGAAGGAATGTGTGTTGTAGGATTCAGAAATTCTGTGCCTTAAACATCTGTGCTATATACGAGGTGTGGTGTCTTCCTGTAATGTTATGGATTCATGCATTTTATAAAGTTTCATGTGTGACCACAAGGTGGCTCTAGCACTCAAAGAAAGCGCACCCTGTCCCTCCTCTCACAGACCCTTTTGTTTCTTTTTAACTGAAGCGTTGTAGTTACGCGTCTGTTCAGTTGCCCTAGGCTAGTTGTTGTTTTTGTGGCGACAAATAAGATCATCGTAAATATATGGATCTGTGAACAATGGTGAAGACTAAGATGCCATTTGTGGTGGGAATTTGCTCGTGGATCGCTTTGTGCTCGGCTCTATTGCTGTTTTTTGGACAGTGCGCTTTGGCTCAGATCAGATACTCTGTTCCGGAGGAGGTGAGGGACGGGACTGTGGTTGGAAACGTCGCAAAGGATCTTGGTCTTGATGTTGCCTCCCTGGGTGAGAGACGGTTCCGTGTTGTTTCTGAAACAAATGAGGATATTTTTGCTGTAAACGCGGATAATGGCGCTTTGTACGTCCACGGCCGCATTGACAGAGAGCAGCTGTGTCAGGGCAGCGGTACGTGTCTGATGGAGCTGAAGGTTCTGGTGGAAAACCCTTTGGAGGTTCACTATGTGGTTGTAGAAATCACTGATGTAAATGACCACGCACCCACCTTTCCCAAAACAAATGAAACGATAAAAATAGCAGAACATACATTATCTGGAAAACGATTTCAGCTGCATCCAGCTCATGATCCTGACGCAGGGATGAACTCAGTCCGCACGTACAGTTTGTCTGCTAATGAACATTTTGACATCAATGTTCGTGAAACTGATGGTGAAAAAATACCATTTCTAGTTTTGAAAAAAATGCTGGACAGAGAAAAAAGCAGTGAGCATTTTCTTCTGGTGACAGCGGTTGATGGAGGTAAACCTCAAAGGTCAGGCACACTGAATGTTACTATAACTGTTCTTGACAGTAACGACAACAGACCAGTTTTTAACCAAGAAATTTATGAAATTACAACGAAAGAAAACGTACAAATTGGCACGTCCATTTTTAAACTCACAGCCACAGATCCAGACGAGGGAACAAACGGAGAAATTGATTATAGTCTGGCGAGTACATTGAAGCAAAGAATCTATGATATTTTTGAATTAGACACGAAAACCGGTGATATTGTTGTAAAGGGACACGTAGATTACGAAGAAAAGGATTTCTACGAATTAGAAGTGCAGGCGTCAGACAGAGACACTCCCCCATTAACAGGTGAATGTAGAGTTATTATAAAAATCATAGATGTAAATGATAATTCACCTGAAATAGACGTGACTTCTCTGTCAAACACAGTGTCTGAAGACTCCAAACCAGGGACTGTAGTTTCTCTCATTCGCGTCAAAGACAAAGACTCTGGCGTCAATGGTAAAATCATCGCGCACATAACAAACAACGTGCCTTTTGAGCTAAAACCCTCGTATAAAGAAAACACATATTCAGTTGTCACTAAGGATTTCCTGGACAGGGAGGAGGTGTCAAATTATGACATAACAATAAAAGCCACTGACTGTGGGGAGCCTCCTTTATCCACCACTAAAACTCTCAGTATTCAGATATTAGATGTAAACGACAACAGTCCACAGTTTGATCAAAACCCTCTGTACTTTTATATTGTAGAAAATAACGTGGCAGGGACGTCACTGTTCTCTGTAACTGCATCAGACAAAGATAAGAATGAAAACGCAGATGTTTCCTACAGCATTGCGCGCACAGGACAGGAGAAGGACGTGGCGCTCTTTTTAAACGTGAACGCGGAAAATGGGCAAATCACGGCGCTGAAAAAGTTTTGACTTTGAGACATTAAAGTCGTTCCAGTTTCAAGTGGTGGCCTCAGACTCTGGGACTCCGTCACTGAGCAGCAACGTGACAGTGCACGTGTTCATTCTGGATCAGAACGACAACGCTCCAGTCATTCTGTATCCAGTCAGCTCTAACGGTTCTGCTGAAGGAGTGGAGGAGATCCCCCGCAATGTGAACGCGGGACACTTGGTGACTAAAGTCAGGGCCTATGACGCTGATATCGGATATAACGGCTGGCTGCTGTTTTCACTGCAGCAAGTGACTGACCACAGTCTGTTTGGGTTGGACCGCTACACAGGACAGATCAGGACACTTCGCTCATTGACAGAGACAGACGAGGCCGAGCACAAACTCGTCATACTGGTCAAAGACAATGGCAACGTGTCCCTGTCAGCTACAGCTACTGTGCTTGTCAAAGTGGTGGAGCCCAGAGAGGCTTTTGCAGCTTCTGATGTTAAGAGCTCCACTAAAGAGTCTGAGGACACTAATGTGACTTTTTACCTCATGATAACTCTGGCCTCGGTCTCAACTCTGTTCATTATCAGTATCATTGTGCTGATTGCAATGCAGTGCTCCAAGTCGAGCACTGACTACACCTCCAAGTACTTACATGACACAAACTATGACGGGACTCTGTGCCACAGCATCCAGTACAGATCTGGAGACAAGCGCTACATGTTAGTTGGACCCAGAATGAGCATAGGATCCACTATAGTCCCAGGGAGCCAAGCAAACACACTGGTGCTGCCTGACAGGAGGAGGCCCTCTGAGGAGGTAAGATGTATTATATTCTCTTCAGGACTTCTGTTTTGTTTTAGCAGCAATAAGCAGTTGTTGTTCTATTTTAATTGTAGTTGTAATGATTTCTGTCTGTGGTGCTGAATCTATCAATCTTTTTTTTCCAAAGCATTCACACTACACTTCCCCAAACATATGAATTTTTATATCAAATTGTAATATGTAACAGGTTTACTATTGTGCTCTCATTATGTGTGAAATTCAGATTTTTTTTTGGCATTAATAAAGCTGTCAAGAGTTCATCAATCAATTGCTTTCCATGGTGCTGAGATAAATAGATTTAGAGATGATATTTCCAGGTTTTATTATGTAGCCTATGAAACAGTTAAATATATTAACAGAAGATATTTAAAAATATTTTCATAACATGTAATATGATACGAAATTGACTTTATTATGATCGATATACTCACCGGGCAGTCACATGTGCATCTTAATCATGATACAAATCTAAATAACTGTTTTGAAAATAAATACATAAATAAATAAATAAATAAATACATAAAATAAATAAAAAAACAAATAAATAAAACAAATAAACAAACATCAAAAAATTCAAAAATACCGTGCGATTTTATCCTTCCTTTTTTATGACTGTGAGTCACTGGGGGGCAGTGCTTCATTGGGATGATATTTGCTGTCTGTGAAGGGCCCGCCTCTTCTCTTGTTCCTTCTTGAATTGATGCATCTTTGTTGGACGCATATACGGAGAACTGGTTTTGGTGATTGACTTGTAGTATTATGCATTTTTGTTTAATGAAAATGATCTAAAAACTCCAAAACAGAAAGATGTGCATAATTAGTTACATAGTTGGACCTTTTGTTTCGTGTGTTCGTGTTGAACAAAGAGGATGGCGACACCAGCTTTATCCGGTCGTCGTTTTGATTTTGCTGGTCTCATCAGGAGAGGCTTCGTCCCAGTTACGATACTCCATTTCAGAAGAGCTTCAGGAGGGACATGTCGTTGGAAATATAGCCAAGGATCTAGGCATCGAGCTGAATCTGCTGAAACAAAGAGGCTTTCGTATAATGACAGACTCCGTAGAACCACTCTTCAGCCTGAACGAGAACAACGGAGACCTTTATTCCAACAGGAGAATAGACAGGGAAGCGGTTTGTAAAGATAACAACGTGTGTTTCATAAACCTAAAGACCGTGTTGGACAGCCCGTTAGAGGTGCATTATATCTTAGTGGAAGTAATAGATTTAAATGACCATTCGCCTGTATTCCCAGAGAAAATTAAAATGTTGGAAATATTTGAATCTGCTTTGCCAGGGACAAAATATCAGTTATACAATGCGTACGATCCAGACGCTGGTTCAAACGCTGTTCAACAATATAAACTTAGTCAAAATGAGTATTTTCGCTTAGAAGTGAAAGACCGAGGCAAAGATGGTAAAACCCCCGTGTTGTTTTACAAAAAGCGTTAGACAGAGAAGAAACTAAAAGCAATCACAAGATGGTTTTGAGCGCGTTTGATGGCGGGAAATCCTGCAAAGTCAGGGACTGTTGAAATAATCATAGACGTGTTTGGATGTTAATGACAATATGCCTGTTTTTCACCAAAGATTCATACAGCGCCGTGCTACAGAAAATGCACCAATTGGCACAACGGTGATTCAAGTAAACGCAACTGATTTGGACAGTGGTTCAAATGGGGAAGTAGTTTACTCCTTTAACAATGAAGTTAAAGACACAGTAAGAGAACTATTTGATATCGATCCATTCACGGGGGAGATTACTGTCATAGGTAACGTTGATTTTGAAGAAGAAGATAGTTATGACATTGATGTACAGGCGTCTGATAGGGGTAGTATTCCATTCCGAACGGATAAAAGCGTCATCATAAAAATAGGAGACGCGAACGACAAATCCCCTGTGATAGAACTGGCGTCTTTTGTCAGGTGCTGTGCCTGAAGACAGCCGCCCAGGAACAACTGTAGCTTTAATCAGTATTACAGACTTAGACTCTGGAATAAATGGGAAAATCTTGAGCCACGTTGCCACAGATTGTCCATTTACCATAAAACCTTCAATTCAGAGTAACCTGTTTGCTGTGGTCACGAAAGCTCAGCTTGATAGGGAACAACACACGTTCTACGATGTGACAATAATGGCAGAAGATGCAGGTGATCCACAAATGCGCTCTGAAAAAACGATCAGGGTAACAATATCAGATGTAAATGACAATAAAACCCGAGTTTACTATGCCAATATATGCCATGTTATATAACCGAGAACAACCCACCAGGAGCATCCGTGTTTCAGTAAAAGCCACAGACCTGGATGAGGGAGAGAAACGCGCGTTTATTTCCTATCAGATACACAGGAGTGGTGGCGATGAGAATAAAATCGTATCATTTCTTAACATAAACACTGAAACTGGCGATAAATCAGCTCTAAAAAGTTTTGACTTTGAGACATTAAAGTCGTCCAGTTTCAAGTGGTGGCCTCAGACTCTGGGACTCCGTCACTGAGCAGCAACGTGACAGTGCACGTGTTCATTCTGGATCAGAACGACAACGCTCCAGTCATTCTGTATCCAGTCAGCTCTAACGGTTCTGCTGAAGGAGTGGAGGAGATCCCCCGCAATGTGAACGCGGGACACTTGGTGACTAAAGTCAGGGCCTATGACGCTGATATCGGATATAACGGCTGGCTGCTGTTTTCACTGCAGCAAGTGACTGACCACAGTCTGTTTGGGTTGGACCGCTACACAGGACAGATCAGGACACTTCGCTCATTGACAGAGACAGACGAGGCCGAGCACAAACTCGTCATACTGGTCAAGAGAATGGCAATGTGTCCCTGTCAGCTACAGCCACTGTGCTTGTCAAAGTGGTGGAGCCCAGAGAGGCTTTTGCAGCTTCTGATGTTAAAAGCTCCACTAAAAACTCTGAGGACACTAATGTGACTTTTTACCTCATGATAACTCTGGCCTCGGTCTCAGCTCTGTTCATTATCAGTATCATTGTGCTGATTGCAATGCAGTGCTCCAAGTCGAGCACTGACTACACCTCCAAGTACTTACAGGACACAAACTATGACGGGACTCTGTGCCACAGCATCCAGTACAGATCTGGAGACAAGCGCTACATGTTAGTTGGACCCAGAATGAGCGTAGGATCCACTATAGTCCCAGGGAGCCAAGCCAACACACTGGTGCTGCCTGACAGGAGGAGGCCATCTGAAGAGGTAAGCGACTGACCTAAAGAATGTATTCCCTAATGGTATATTCTATAGGTTGACTGACTTGGGATGTGATAACTAACTAACCAACTGCCTAACTAACCTACTGCCAACTGCCTAACTGCCTAACTAACTAACTAACTAACTAACTAACTAACTAACTAACTAACTAACTAACTAACTAACTAACTAACTAACTAACTAGCTAACTAAACAGATAAATAGATGGATATATAAATAAATAAGCCTCAGTAGTTTCCGCCACACGCCATAAGTATAAACGTTCAGCCAGTAAATTAGATGGTGCTGTGAAATTATTTGCATTCTAAAGCATTACATGTAGGCTGTCTAGTTTACTTTTTGAAAGAAAATATTGTTACTGATCCGCTGAACCCGTAACACACATCATTTCATTCTTCGTGTTCATGGTGCGTAAACAATTGCGACATATTTTCAACTATAAATCAAACTTAGGTTAAAAGAAACCCTGTAAGTGAGTTCACAATTTCTATCGATAATGTTTCTCACTTTGTTGTATTTTAATATTATTAGTGTATCATTACCTCTTGTCTGGAAATGTATTACACAGTCTTTTAACACTTTAGTCATGACGCTGTCCATGGTGCTGAAGGAATGTTCGGCTGTAGGATTCAGAAATCCTGCTTCTCAAACATCTGTGCTATATACTACGTGTGGTATCTTCCTCTGATGTTATGGAATTATATATTTTCTTAAGTTTCATGTGTGACCACAAGGTGGCTCTAGCCCTCAACGAAAGCGCACTCTGTCCCTCCTCTCACAAACCCTTTTGTTTCTTTTTAACTGAAGTGTTGTAGTGACACGTCTGTTCAGTTACCTTGGATTAGTTGTTGTTTTGGTGGCGACAAATACAGTCAGTATAATTATATGGATCTGTGAAAAATGATGGAGAATAAGAGGTCATTTCTACGGATAATCTGCTCGTGGATCGCTTTGAGCTCGGCTCTACTACTGTTTTTTGGACAGTGCGCTTTGGCTCAGATCAGATACTCTGTTCCGGAGGAGGTGAGGGACGGGACTGTGGTTGGAAATGTCGCAAAGGATCTTGGTCTTGATGTTGCCTCGCTGGGTGAGAGACGGTTCCGTATTTCTGAAACAAAAGACGCTATTTTTGCTGTAAACGCGGATAATGGCGCTTTGTACGTCCACGGCCGCATTGACAGAGAGCAGCTGTGTCAGGGCAGCGTTACGTGTCTGATGGAGCTGAAGGTTCTGATGGAAAACCCTTTGGAAGTTCACTATGTGGTTGTAGAAATCACTGATGTCAATGACCACGCGCCCAGCTTTCCCCCAAAAAATGAAACTATAGAAATATGGGAACAGACTTTACCTGGAAAACGATTTCAGCTGCACGCTGCTCATGATCCTGACGCAGGAATCAACTCAATTCGCACCTACACTTTATCTGCAAACGAACATTTTGACGTCAATGTCCGCGAAAGTGATTTGAGTAAAACTCCGTTTTTGGTTTTAAAGAAACCTTTAGATCGAGAGCAAAGAAAAGCACATTATCTGCTTCTTACCGCTGTGGATGGAGGTAAACCCAGAAGATCAGGGACGCTAAATGTTACAGTTATTGTTCTGGACAGTAATGATAATAGACCAGTTTTTACACAGGAGGTTTATGAAATTTCACTACAAGAAAATGTTGAAATAGGAACAGTAGTAATTGCTCTCACTGCAACTGATGCTGACGATGGGATTAATGGTGAAATTGAGTATAGTCTCAGAGAATCAATGATTCAAGGAGTTAAAAACGTTTTTAAAATAGATAAAATTACAGGTGAGATTACAACGAAAGCATCGGTTAATTTTGAGGAAGCTGACAAATATGAATTAGATGTAGAGGCTTCAGATAAAGGCACACCACCATTAACAGGTGAATGTAGAGTCATCGTAAAAATAATAGATGTAAATGATAATTCACCTGAAATAGATATGACTTCTCTGTCAAACACAGTGTCTGAAGACTCCAAACCAGGGACAGTTATATCACTCATTAGTGTAACAGACAAAGACTCTGGCGTCAAAGGTAAAATCATCGCGCACATAACAAACAACGTGCCTTTTGAGCTGAAACCCTCGTATAAAGAAAACACATATTCAGTTGTCACTAAGGATTTCCTGGACAGGGAGGAGGTGTCAAATT
>JAIEZT010001368.1:29884243-29931743 GCA_019594935.1 Periophthalmus modestus
TCGTGTTCATGGTGGCGTAACCAATTGCCGACATATTTTAACTATACAATAAAAATTAGGTTAAAAGGAAAGAAGAAAACCCTGTAAGTGGTTCACAATTCTTCGATAAGTTTCTAACTTTGTGTGTATTTAATATTATGTGTACTCTTACCTCTTGTGTCTGGAAAATGTAATTACACCGTCTCTTAACCCACTTTAGTCATGACGCATATCCATGGGTGCCTGACAGGAATGCTTCGGCTAGTGCTAGCGATTCAGAAATCCTTGCCTCTTCAACCATCTCTGTGCTATATACTACAGTGTGCGTTTTACTTACCGTCCCTCAGATGTTATGCCGAAATTATAGATCTTATTTATAAGTTCAATGTGCCGCAAGAGCTATCTAAGGTGAGCTACTAGCTCTCAAACGACAAGCCGAACACTACTGTCCTCCTCTTCACAAAACGCTTTTGTTCTTTATTGAACGCCAGTGTTGTAGTGGACACGCCTCTGTTAGTTACCTTGGATTCCGTTGTTGTTTGGCCTCGACGCGAAACAATAAAGTCAGGTATAATTGATATGGATTCTGTGCAAAAATGAGCTCGGAGAATAAGTAGCGTCAAGTTCTTAACGGATAATCTGCCCTCGTTCGCCCAGATCGCTTTGCAGCTCGGCCTCTACTACTGCTTTTTGGCACAGTTGAGCTTTGCCGCTCAGATCAAGAGATACTCTGTCCGGCCAGGAGGTGATGGGACGCGGACTGTGTGTAGGGGACAACTGTCGCACAAGAAAGGATTCGTGGCTCTTGATGCTTGCTTCGCCCTGGGTGAGAGGGACTGGTCCGTATTTACACTGAAACAGAAAGGAACGTTATTTCTGCATGAATGTAAACGCGGTGATAATGGAAGTCTTTGTTACGTTTCCACGGCGACAATATAGAAGAGAGCCCGAGCCTGTAGTCAGGACGCAGCTAGACACCCCGTTACGTGTCTGATGCCACCCCAACCTGTCTGATGCGAAGCCGGCAAGGTTCTGATGGAAAACCCTTGGAAGTATTCACTATTGTGGTTGTAGAGAAAATCACATGATGTTCAATGAGCCACGCCGCCAAGCTACCCAGACCCCAAAAAATGAAACTATAGAAAGATGGACCCCGAACAGACATTTACCTGTGGAAAAGACGGATTTCAGCCTAGCACGACTGCCTTCATAGCATCAGACCGCAGGGAATACAACTCCATTTCCGCCACCTACGACTTTATCTGCCAACGAACATTTAGACGTACAATGTCACGCGAAAGTTGATGTGAGGTAAAACTCCAGTTTCTTGGTTTTAAACGAAACCTTTAGATCGTCAGAGCACCCAAACGGGAAAAGCCACATTATCTGCTTACTTAACCGACTGTTCTGAGAGATGGAGAGTATAAACCCAGAAAGATCAGGCGACGTAAACTAAATGTTACAGGTATTGTTCTGACAGTATTTTCACAGTAAGTAATAATAGACCCAGCTCTTACCACAGTGACCTGCGTTTATGAAATTGCACTATCAAGCAAAATGTTTGATAATAAGCGAACAGTAGTAATTGCCCTCTCACATGCCCAATGATTGTCTGGACGATAGCGGATTAATGGTGAAACGCTGGAGTATATAGTCTCAGAGATGAAGCAATGATTAAGAGAGTTAAAAACGTTTTAAAATCAAGATAAAATTACAGGTGCAGATTTACAACACACGAACGCATCGCCGTGATGTTAATTTTGAGGAAGCTGAACAAATATGACATGTGATGCCAAGACCGGTTCAGAGATAGAAGGCTTCCCGCAATGCACATTAATCAAGTGAATCGTAGAGTCACGTATCTAATTAACACGGATTGCCAATGATAATTCACCGAAATTAGCTATGGACTTCGCTAAATACCATAACAGAGTCTGAATGCACACCAAACCCGAGTCAGATGGGACCAGATACATCTGTGGGGAGACAGAAAATACGTGAACAAGAAGTGGAGAACTCTCTTACACACCCTCGCTTTCTAAACTTTCAGACAGTAGCTCTTCTAGACTCCAAAACCAAGTCAGCCACCTACTGTGGAAGCTTAGACAGTCTGAACAGCAGAAAAGCAAGAACACGAGCCAACCTAAGGACCCCAAATAACCCCATTTGACGACTGGACCCCTCACACAGAACTGGGCTAGAAACGGCACTCGATCGAGCGAAGGCAACGAGTGCAGTAAAATCATGAGGTGCCCACATGGACGAGGGGCTGCCTTTCGAAGACGCGACGATGCTGCAATTTGTAACAGACAAAGACTCTGCGTCAAAGGTAAAAATCATCGCGCACATAACAAACAACGTGCCTTTTGAGCTGAAACCCTCGTATAAAGAGAAACAGCATATTCAGTTGTCACTAGGGATTTCCTGGACAGGGAGGAGGTTGTCAAATATGACATAACAATAAAAGCCCCTGAACTGTGGGGGGAGCCTCCTTATAATCCACACTAAAACTCTCAGTATTCAGATTATTAGATGTTAAACGACAACAGTCCACAGTTTTGATCAAAACCCTCTGTACTTTTATATTGTAGAAAATAAACGTGGCAGGGACGTCACTGTTCTCTGTAACTGCATCAGACAAAGATAAGAATGAAAACGCAGATGTTTCCTACAGCATTGCGCGCACAGACAGGAGAGAAGGACGTGGCGCTCTCTTTTTTAAACGTGAACGCGGAAAATGGGTCAAATCACGGCGTTGAAAAGCTTTGACTTTGAGACATTAAAGTCGTTCCAGTTTCAAGTGGTGTCCTCAGACTCTGGGACTCCGTCACTGAGCAGCAACGTGACAGTGCACGTGTTCATTCTGGATCAGAACGACAACGCTCCAGTCATTCTGTATCCAGTCAGCTCTAACGGTTTCTGCTGAAGGAGTGGAGGAGATCCCCCGCAATGTGAACGCGGCGGGACACTTGGTGACTAAAGTCAGGGCCTATGACGCTGATATCGGATATAACGGCTGGCTGCTGTTTTCACTGCAGCAAGTGACTGACCACAGTCTGTTTTGGGTTGGACCGCTACACAGGACAGATCAGGACACTTCGCTCATTGACAGAGACAGACGAGGCCGAGCACAAACACTCGTCATACTGGTCAAAGACAATGGCAACGTGTCCCTGTCAGCTACAGGCTACTGTTCTTGTCAAAGTGGTGGAGCCCAGAGAGGCTTTTTTGCAGCTTCTGATTGTTAAGAGCTCCACTCAAGAGTCTGAGGACACTAATGTGACTTTTTACCCTCATGATAACTCTGGCCTCGGTCTCAGCTCTGTTCATTATCAGTATCATTGTGCTGATTGCAATGCAGTGCTCCAAGTCCAGCACCGACTACACCTCGAAGTACTTACAGGACACAAACTATGACGGGACTCTGTGCCACAGCATCCAGTACAGATCTGGAGAGACAAGCGCTACATGTTAGTTTGGACCCAGAATGAGCGTAGGATCCACTATAGTCCCCAGGGAGTCAAGCCAAACACACTGTGGGCTGCTTGCTGACAGGAGGAGGCCCTCTGAGGAGGTAAATGCATTTTAAGGTTTTAGTTATTCTCTGTTTTCTTTGTCCCTAACGCATGTTTTAGATTGATATAATCTTCGCAACAATTTAAAATTCTCCGACAGAATTAAAAAAACAACAACAACAACAAAAAAACAACTGTCAATTTTATTCTTTCGCATTTGTTTCAGCATTGTTTTTGCACGTGGCACAAAACTGCACAGTGATTAGTGATTGAGGTGGATTTTTCATTTTAGTAATAATACACGAGTTAAAAGGAAGCTAACATGCGATATAAACTCTTCATTGTGTTTTTGTGTGTGTGTGATGTGTGTGTGTGTGTGTGTGTGTGTGTGTGTGTGTGTGTGCGTGCGTGCGCGTGCGTGCGTGCGTGCGTGTGTGTGTGTGTATTTCTAAGCAGTCACTAGCAACAAGAGACGGAAACTCTGAATATTAGATGAATTACACCCCCCAAAACTGACTGGCCCCTCTTGAATAACAGATATACCACAGCCTAGATATCGTTACATAAACGCATTCAAGCCATTATAATGACGCGCTTCAGTGTTATCTGTCAGTCTCAATCCCAGGTGCTGATATGGTTTTATTGTTAAGTCGAGTCCTATTTAAAACTGACTGACGGGAATTCTTTTCAATTTATCTTAAAATCAGCAATGTAGTTTTAATTGATATCGCTTGGTGTCACTATCACATGGTCTTTGTACAGTTTATGGGCTGAGCTTGAGATTCTGTTCCGCCCACTTCACTGTTTCGTTGGGAACAAAAACGTTGACTGATGCCGTTGTGAACTGTGTTGATAGCGTTCAGCATTTAGGTTTCTATATTGATGTTTTCTTTATTCATGATGATTTTAACAATTTTCAAATATTGGATCATTTTTCCAATCATGGGAAAAATATCGTTGCGCGCGAGAATGTGGTGGCTCAGCTGTCTATTCACCGCAGCTTTGTGGACAATAGCCTCCGCGCATCTGAGATATTCTATCACTGAAGAAGTTGCAGAAGGAACCATTGTCGGGAACGTAGCAAAGGATTTGGGTTTGGACAAGAGTGCGCTCAAAGACAGGAAGTATCGCATTGTGTCTGGTGCTGCAGAGTCCCTTTTTCACGTGGATCAGAAAGACGGTAATTTGTATGTGAGCCGTAAGATTGACCGAGAAGAGGTGTGTGAAAAGAGCTCTACGTGTTTAATCAATCTGAAGACTGTGTTAGAAAACCCGCTGGAGGTGCATTACGTTGGAGTGGAGGTGCAGGACATAAACGACAATGCGCCAGTTTTCCCTGAAATAGAAACAACATTGGAAATTTCAGAGTCTGTTTTACCGGGTGTGCGCATTTCTCTCAAAGCAGCAAGAGATCTGGACAGCGGGTCGTTTTCTATACAGCAGTACAAACTTAGTGCAAATGAACATTTTCGATTAGAAGTTAAAGATATGGACGAAGATGGTAAAATACCAACATTAATTGTTCAAAAACCGTTAGACAGAGAGACAGAGAAACGTCATTCACTTGTGCTGACGGCTGTAGATGGCGGAAAACCTCCAAAATCTGGGCAAACGAGAATATTTGTAAATGTGTCAGACATAAATGATAACGCACCTGTTTTTATGGACGATGACTTATCGGTGACACTTACAGAAAATGCACCGATCGGTACAACTGTAATACACATTAATGCCACAGATTCTGATGAAGGAGTGAACGGTGAAGTGGTGTATGCATTTAGCAAAAGCGTAAAACAACAACTATTTAATTTATTCGACATTGATTCACAGACAGGTGCGATAATTGTCAAAGGTTTAATAAACTTTGAGGAAAAGGAAAAATATATTATTGAAGTTGAAGCATCAGATAAAGGGTTTGCTCCGTTTGCAACACATAAAAACGTAATAATTAAAATAATAGACGTGAATGATAATGCGCCTGAGATTGAAGTCACCTCGTTTTCCAGCTCCATTCCTGAAGACTCTCGGCCCGGGACTACTGTGGCTCTGATCAGTGTTAATGACAGGGACTCTGGACTGAACGGGAAAGTGACATGTACAATAGAAGGAGATGTTCCCTTTACACTGTCTCCTTCCCTACAGGACAAAATGTATTCACTCGTGACTAAATCCGCTCTGGACAGAGAGACACAGCCACAGTATGTACTGTCCATAGTTGTCACAGATCACGGCCAGCCCTCACTCAAATCTGAAAATAATATTTTAATTGTAATTTCAGATGTGAACGATAACAGCCCAGAGTTTGTCCTTACTCCATATAGTTTTTATATCACTGAGGGCAATGAAGCAGGAGCGCAGCTGTTTTCAGTTCAGGCTAATGACAAAGATGAAGGTGAAAATGCTCATATTTCTTATCATCTTTACAGAGATGTAAGTGCAGAAAATAAAGTGAATTCATTTCTTAATATTAATAGTGAAAATGGGCAAATCACGGCTATGAAAAGCTTTGACTTTGAGACATTAAAGTCGTTCCAGTTTCAAGTGGTGGCCTCAGACTCTGGGACTCCGTCACTGAGCAGCAACGTGACAGTGCACGTGTTCATTCTGGATCAGAACGACAACGCTCCAGTCATTCTGTATCCAGTCAGCTCTAACGGTTCTGCTGAAGGAGTGGAGGAGATCCCCCGCAATGTGAACGCGGGACACTTGGTGACTAAAGTCAGGGCCTATGACGCTGATATCGGATATAACGGCTGGCTGCTGTTTTCACTGCAGCAAGTGACTGACCACAGTCTGTTTGGGTTGGACCGCTACACAGGACAGATCAGGACACTTCGCTCATTGACAGAGACAGACGAGGCAGAGCATAAACTCGTCATACTGGTCAAAGACAATGGCAACGTGTCCCTGTCAGCTACAGCTACTGTGCTTGTCAAAATGGTGGAGCCCAGAGAGGCTTTTGCAGCTTCTGATGTCAAGAGCTCCACTAAAGAATCTGAGGACACTAATGTGACTTTTTACCTCATGATAACTCTGGCCTCGGTCTCAGCTCTGTTCATTATCAGTATCATTGTGCTGATTGCAATGCAGTGCTCCAAGTCGAGCACTGACTACACCTCCAAGTACTTACAAGACACAAACTATGACGGGACTCTGTGCCACAGCATCCAGTACAGATCTGGAGACAAGCGCTACATGTTAGTTGGACCCAGAATGAGCGTAGGATCCACTATAGTCCCAGGGAGTCAAGCCAACACACTGGTGCTGCCTGATAGGAGGAGGCCCTCTGAGGAGGTAAGGGATTGTCCTAAAAATGTTATCCCTAATGACATGTTCCACTGTATGGGCTGACTTGGGGTGTGATATTTAAAAAAAGCTTCAGTATATTCCCCCACATGGCGATAAGCATCAACCGTTATGCCAGAAGTACATGGTGTAGATGGTGTGAAATAATTTCCATTCTAAAGCATTAAATGTAGGCTGTCTAGTTTATTCTTTGAAAGAAAATCATGTTATTGATCCACTGAACTAGTAACAGACGTCATGTCATTCTCTGTTTTTATGGTGCTTCACTAAATGCGACATATTTTCACCTATAAATCAAAGTAAAGTTAAGAGGAAGGATAGAAGTGATTTCACAATTTCCATCAACATTGTTTCCCACGTTGTTGTAATTTTACAATATTAACCAGTGCTACTAACTTTGGGAGAAATCAACAGGCAAGTCTCATTACTTGCGGTCTTGAAATGTATTACACAGTCTTTTGAAACTAGTTCTGGCGCTGTCCGTGGTGCTGAAGGAATGTTCGGTTGTAGGATTCAGATATCCTGCTTCTCAAACATCTGTGCTATACACGGCGTGTGGTGTCTTCTTGTAAAGGTTTTGGAAATATGCATTTTCCTAAGTTTAATGTGTGACCACAAGGTGGCTCTAGCTCTCAAAGAAAGCGCTCTCTGTCCCTCCTCTCACAGACCCTTTTGTTTCTTTTTAATTGAAGTGTTGCAGTTACGCGTCTGCTCAGTTACCCTGAATAAGTTATTGTTTTGGTGGCTACAAAAACAGTCATTATAAATATTTGGGTCTGTGAACAATTATGGAAACGAAGAGGCCATTTCTACCGAGAATCTGCTCGTGGATCGCTTTGTGCTCGGCTCTACTGCTGTTTTTTGGACAGTGCGCTTTGGCACAGATCAGATACTCTGTTCCGGAGGAGGTGAGGGACGGGACTGTGGTTGGAAATGTCGCAAAGGATCTTGGTCTTGATATTGCCTCGCTGGGTGAGAGACGGGTTCGTATTTCTGAAACAAAGGACGCTATTTTTGCTGTAAACGCGGATAATGGCGCTTTGTACGTCCACGGCCGCATTGACAGAGAGCGGCTGTGTCAGGGCAGCGGTACGTGTCTGATGGAGCTGAAGGTTCTGGTGGAAAACCCTTTGGAAGTTCACTATGTGGTTGTAGAAATCACCGATGTCAATGACCACGCGCCCACCTTTCCCCAAAAAAATGAAACTATAGAAATAGCGGAACATACCTTATCTGGAAAACGATTTCAGCTGCACGCTGCTCATGATCCTGATGCAGGGATGAACTCAGTCCGCACCTACACTTTATCTGCTAATGAACATTTTGACGTCAATGTTCGCGAAACTGATGGTGAAAAAATACCATTTTTAGTTTTGAAAAAAGTGCTGGACAGAGAAAAAAGTAGTGAGCATTTTCTTCTGGTGACAGCGATTGATGGAGGTAAACCTCAAAGGTCAGGCACACTGAATGTTACCATAACTGTTCTTGACAGTAACGATAATAGACCCGTTTTTAGCCAAGAGATTTATGAAATTACAGTCAAAGAAAACATAGAAAAAGGGACGTCCATTTTTAAGCTCACAGCCACAGATCCAGACGAAGGAACAAACGGAGAAATTGATTATAGTCTGTCGAAAACACTAAAGCGAAAAATCTATGATATTTTTGAATTAGACCAGAAAACGGGTGATATTGTTGTAAAGGGACACTTAGATTACGAAGAAAAGGATTTCTACGAATTAGAAGTACAGGCGTCAGATAGAGGCGCGCCGCCATTAACAGGTGAATGTAGAGTTATTATAAAAATCATAGATGTAAATGATAATTCACCTGAAATAGATGTCACTTCTCTGTCAAACACAGTGTCTGAAGACTCCAAACCAGGGACAGTTATATCACTCATTAGTGTAACAGACAAAGACTCTGGCGTCAATGGTAAAATCATCGCGCACATAACAAACAACGTGCCTTTTGAGCTAAAACCCTCGTATAAAGAAAACACATATTCAGTTGTCACTAAAGATTTCCTGGACAGGGAGGAGGTGTCAAATTATGACATAACAATAAAAGCCACTGACTGTGGGGAGCCTCCTTTATCCAGCGCTAAAACTCTCATTATTCAGATATTAGATGTAAACGACAACAGTCCACAGTTTGAACAAAACCCTCTGTACTTTTATATTGTAGAAAATAACGTGGCAGGGACGTCACTGTTCTCTGTAACTGCATCAGACAAAGATAAGAATGAAAAACGCAGATGTTTCCTACAGCATTGCGCGCACAGGACAGGAGAAGGACGTGGCGCTCTTTTTAAACGTGAACGCGGAAAATGGGCAAATCACTGCACTGAAAAGCTTTGACTTTGAGACATTAAAGTCGTTCCAGTTTCAAGTGGTGGCCTCAGACTCTGGGACTCCGTCACTGAGCAGCAACGTGACAGTGCACGTGTTCATTCTGGATCAGAACGACAACGCTCCAGTCATTCTGTATCCAGTCAGCTCTAACGGTTTCTGCTGAAGGAGTGGAGGAGATCCCCCGCAATGTGAACGCGGGACACCTGGTGACTAAAGTCAGGGCCTATGACGCTGATATCGGAATATAACGGCTGGCTGCTGTTTTCACTGCAGCAAGTGACTGACCACAGTCTGTTTGGGTTGGACCGCTACACAGGACAGATCAGGACACTTCGCTCATTGACAGAGACAGACGAGGCCGAGCACAAACTCGTCATACTGGTCAAAGACAATGGCAACGTGTCCCTGTCAGCTACAGCCACTGTGCTTGTCAAAGTGGTGGAGCCCAGAGAGGCTTTTGCAGCTTCTGATGTTAAGAGCTCCAGTAAAGACTCTGAGGACACTAATGTGACTTTTTACCTCATGATAACTCTGGCCTCGGTCTCAGCTCTGTTCATTATCAGTATCATTGTGCTGATTGCAATGCAGTGCTCCAAGTCGAGCACTGACTACACCTCCAAGTACTTACAGGACACAAACTATGACGGGACTCTGTGCCACAGCATCCAGTACAGATCTGGAGACAAGCGCTACATGTTAGTTGGACCCAGAATGAGCGTAGGATCCACTATAGTCCCAGGGAGCCAAGCCAACACACTGGTGCTGCCTGACAGAAGGAGGCCATCTGAGGAGGTATGGCGTCCATAAATCAACTTTATTCCTCTGTGTTTTTTATTTTTTATTTTATTTTTTTATTTTGTTCACTCTTTTTATGTTCACCATCCAGTTGCTTTTAGGCTACTTTTAAACTGACATAAATGCCACACTTTCAGTGCTTTCTTTTTTTTTTTTTTTTTTTTTTTTTTTTAATAGAAACAACAGTTTGTATTATTTTGCAATGAGGCTTTATGTATCATTCTGAGAAAAAATATACATTTATTAGAGCATTAGTAAACTTCAAAATGGCAGTGCACATGTGTTTATGAAAATTATCCCAGTTAGGCTATAGTAATAATTTATTTTGAAACTTTGTTGACAACATTCTGATACAACAATGTCACTTCTCGTGTAGTTATAAATTCAATTAAAGTATTGCACCTATAGATTTTGGCACTGAGAATGCAATTAGTAATCTTGTACATTTGTGGCTCACCACTAAAGGGGGTGGACAATAGTATACAAGACATGTTCAAACCGACAGGATTCTGCAAGATTTCGCCTGGGTCAGTTTAGTCGCTGTCCATGGTGCTAACGGCACAAATTTTCGTGTCAGGGCTTCTACACCTTGTAGCTTTCAGAAACAGTGACCCATGTGGTTTGTTACCCTCTTCCATTAATATCACATAGCACAGACGAAGTCCTCTGTATGTTGATAACCACGTGGGGGCGCTGTTACATAAAAATACGCTACACTATGTCCCTCCCAACAAAAAATCTCCTTTTGTTCAAATCGGTGTTTCATTCACTGGGAACAGATGAACTCTCTTGACAACTGTGTTGTTTTCATGCAACACACTTGTCACTTCATTACTATAGAGTGAACTGAGTCAGAAGTAGACACAGACATAATGCTGAAAAGAAGAATTTGCTCGTGGATCACTTTGTGCTCGACTCTACGGCTGTTTTTTGGACAGTGCGTTTTGGCTCAGATCAGATACTCTGTTCCGGAGGAGGTGAGGGATGGGACTGTGGTTGGAAATGTCGCAAAGGATCTTGGTCTTGATGTTGCCTCGCTTGGTGAGAGACGGTTCCGTGTTGTTTGTGAAACGAATGAGGCTATTTTTGCTGTAAACGCGGATAATGGCGCTTTGTACGTCCACGGCCGCATTGACAGAGAGCAGCTGTGTCAGGGCAGCGGTACGTGTCTGATGGAGCTGAAGGTTCTGGTGGAAAACCCTTTGGAAGTTCACTATGTGGTTGTAGAAATCACTGATGTCAATGACCACGCGCCGACTTTTCCCAAAAGAAATGAGACTATAGAAATATGGGAACATACATTGGCTGGGAAACGATTTCAGCTGCATCCTGCTCGTGATCCTGACGCAGGAATCAACTCAATTCGCACCTACACTTTATCTGCAAATGATCATTTTGACGTCAATGTTCGTGAAAGTGATTTGAGTAAAACTCCGTTTTTGGTTTTAAAGAAACCTTTAGATCGAGAACAAAGCAAAGCACATTCTTTGCTTCTTACCGCTGTCGACGGAGGTAAACCCAGAAGATCAGGGACGCTAAATGTTACAGTTATTGTTCTGGACAGTAATGATAATAGACCAGTTTTTACACAGGAGGTTTATGAAATTTCACTACAAGAAAATGTTGAAATAGGAACAGTAGTAATTGCTGTCACTGCAACTGATGCTGACGATGGGACTAATGGTGAAATTGAGTATAGTCTCAGAGAATCATTGATTGAAGGGATTAAAAACGTATTTGCAATTGATAGCAGTACAGGTGAGATTACAACGAAAGCATCAGTTAATTTTGAGGAAACTGATAAATATGAATTAGACGTGGAAGCTTCAGATAAAGCCATACCCCCATTAACAGGTGAATGTAGAGTCATTATAAAAATCACTGATGTAAATGATAATTCACCTGAAATAGACGTGACTTCTCTGTCAAACACAGTGTCTGAAGACTCCAAACCAGGGACAGTAGTTTCTCTCATTCGCGTCAAAGACAAAGACTCTGGCGTCAATGGTAAAATCATCGCGCACATAACAAACAATGTGCCTTTTGAGCTAAAACCCTCGTATAAAGAAAACACATATTCAGTTGTCACTAAGGATTTCCTGGACAGGGAGGAGGTGTCAAATTATGACATAACAATAAAAGCCACTGACTGTGGGGAGCCTCCTTTATCCACCACTAAAACTCTCAGTATTCAGATATTAGATGTAAACGACAACAGTCCACAGTTTGAACAAAACCCTCTGTTCTTTTATATTGTAGAAAATAACGTGGCAGGGACGTCACTGTTCTCTGTAACTGCATCAGACAAAGATAAGAATGAAAACGCAGATGTTTCCTACAGCATTGCGCGCACAGGACAGGAGAAGGACGTGGCGCTCTTTTTAAACGTGAACGCGGAAAATGGGCAAATCACTGCACTGAAAAGCTTTGACTTTGAGACATTAAAGTCGTTCCAGTTTCAAGTGGTGGCCTCAGACTCTGGGACTCCGTCACTGAGCAGCAACGTGACAGTGCACGTGTTCATTCTGGATCAGAACGACAACGCTCCAGTCATTCTGTATCCAGTCAGCTCTAACGGTTCTGCTGAAGGAGTGGAGGAGATACCCCGCAATGTGAACGCGGGACACTTGGTGACTAAAATCAGGGCCTATGACGCTGATATCGGATATAACGGCTGGCTGCTGTTTTCACTGCAGCAAGTGACTGACCACAGTCTGTTTGGGTTGGACCGCTACACAGGACAGATCAGGACACTTCGCTCATTGACAGAGACAGACGAGGCCGAGCACAAACTCGCCATACTGGTCAAAGACAATGGCAACGTGTCCCTGTCAGCTACAGCTACTGTGCTTGTCAAAGTGGTGGAGCCCAGAGAGGCTTTTGCAGCTTCTGATGTTAAGAGCTCCACTAAAGAGTCTGAGGACACTAATGTGACTTTTTACCTCATGATAACTCTGGCCTCGGTCTCAGCTCTGTTCATTATCAGTATCATTGTGCTGATTGCAATGCAGTGCTCCAAGTCGAGCACTGACTACACCTCGAAGTACTTACAGGACACAAACTATGACGGGACTCTGTGCCACAGCATCCAGTACAGATCTGGAGACAAGCGCTACATGTTAGTTGGACCCAGAATGAGCGTAGGATCCACTATAGTCCCAGGGAGCCAAGCCAACACACTGGTGCTGCCTGACAGGAGGAGACCATCTGAGGAGGTAAATCTATTTCAAGGTTTTGGTTGTTCCCTGTTTTTATTTGCGTGTCGCACACGCCGTTAGTTTAATCTGACTATTGTCTTCGCAGTAATTAGAAATTATCCATGAATTTAAACATGTACCTGCTTACTTTTTTAACTAAATTTTTTTCCCCAAACGACAGAACAAGTGTGTCGTTGTTCTACAGTTTACACAGTTATAAAGCAACTTACTGCCGATATAAACTTGAATGTGTCTGATGTTATTTGAAACAGGAAACAAAAACAGTTAATAGCCCCACCACCCCTTTACTTAACAGATGTAGCATAGCCAAGATGTTGTGTCATACGCATTTTTATTGCAAGAGATTACGTTCAAAGTCCGGTGGACTACATTACCCATGGTGCACCTGTTATTAAATTATTTCCGAAGGCCCGTGGCCAATGAGTTTAGTGCAGAGTTATTACGCTGTAAGGAGCGCAGCCTCGTGCTGTTCGCAGGTCATCCTGTCTCATCTTGTGTGTGTGACAACTGTGTGCGTTCATACGATGTTAGTATTGTATGTAATTGGGTATGAATGTCGTATTTTGCCAGTTTATTTACAAATGTGTGACTCTTTTCGTTTGATGCTATCCCTGTTATACGGCTCAGCGCTCCACGTGTAATTACCTCGTAACAACGCTTCATTTGTGTCCAACCACTGTCCATCCTTTTGCAACAGCCAATATTCTACCCTGCATCTATTTGTAAATAGTGTATTCACCCATTTTGTACAGTTTTGCCCATTCGCCCATTATTGCATTTTTTCTTTTTTTTTTTTTTTTTTTTTTGCAAAGCACAGGTTTACGTAGAAATTCATTTATTGTGTTTGACCGCCTACCTGTGGTTTATTTTTGTAATAGCATGCAATTTTTTTCTCCATTGATTTCACGATGTAGTTTATTGCTGTGTCTGATGTTTCTAATGCGCGCGCGCACACGCACGCAAGCACGAACCTGCACACGCAACTATGTAATAATTATTCCCTTAACATCACTTGCTCCCTTCCACTAAATAAACATCCCTGAACTGTACAAGAGGAGTTTGCCTGTTCCATGTGACCGAGAACGACTCAGTTGAAGACGGATCAATAATCAGTGCATGCCAGACATACACAGTACCTTACAGTTTATCTTGATGTGTTTATTAAGTGGCGTTTGCGATTCGCTGCCCAAGGTACTGACCCGGGTTTATTGCTTTACGACGTGTTTTTAAAACAGAATAAATTGGATTTGTGTTCAATTTACCTCAGACATAACAATGTAGTTTAACTGATATCGCATGGTGTCACTGTTACATGGTCTTTTTAGGGTTTATGGGCTGAGCTTATGTTTCTGTTACGCCCACTTAACTGTTTTGTGGGGGACAAAAACGTTGGCTGATACCGTTGTGGATTGTGTCGATTGACTTTTAGGTTTCTACATTGATCTGTTTCCTATTCATTGTGTATTTAATAATTTTGATATATTGGATAATTTTTCCAATCATGGGACAAAGATCGTTGCCCGCGAGAATGTGGTGGCTCAGCTGTCTATTCACCGCAGCTTTGTGGACAATAGCCTCTGCGCAGCTGAGATATTCTATCACTGAAGAAGTTGCAGATGGAACCATTGTCGGAAATGTAGCAAAGGATTTGGGCTTGGACAAGAGTGCGCTCAAAGACAGGAAGTATCGCATTGTGTCTGGTGCTGCAGAGTCCCTTTTTCACGTGGATCAGAAAGACGGTAATTTGTATGTGAGCCGTAAGATTGACCGAGAAGAGGTGTGTGAAAAGAGCTCTACATGTTTAATCAATCTGAAGACTGTGTTAGAAAACCCGCTGGAGGTGCATTACGTTGGAGTGGAGGTGCAGGACATAAACGACAATGCGCCAATTTTCCCTGAATTGGAAACAACATTGGAGATTTCAGAGTCTGTGTTACCGGGTGTGCGCATTCCTCTCAAAGCAGCGAGAGATCTGGACAGCGGTCCGTTTTCTATACAACACTATAAACTTAGTGCAAATGAACATTTCCGATTAGAAGTTAAAGAAAAATTACACGACGGAAAAATACCAACATTAATTGTGCAAAAACCGTTAGACAGAGAGACAGAGAAACGTCATTCACTTGTACTGACGGCTGTAGATGGAGGAAAACCTCCAAAATCCGGCCAAACAAAGATCATTATAAATGTAATAGACGTAAATGATAACGTACCTGTTTTTCACAAGCAGTGATTTATCGGTGATGCTTTACGAGAATGTGCCAGTAGGAACCACTGTGATACAGGTTAATGCTACTGATTTAGACGAAGGAACAAACGGAGAGGTGGTTTATTCTTTCAGTAACAGTGTAAATCAGCAATTACTAAATTTATTTGACATTAACCCCGAGAATGGTGAAATTATTGTCAAAGGACAAATAAATTATGAAGAAAAAAATATAATTGAGATTGAAATAGAGGCGTCAGATAAAGGGTTTGCTCCGCTCGCCACGCAGAAAAACGTAATAATTAAAGTAGTAGACGTGAATGACAATGCGCCTGAGATTGAAGTCACCTCGTTTTCCAGCTCCATTCCTGAAGACTCTCGGCCGGGGGACTACTGTGGCTCTGATCAGTGTTAATGACAGGGACTCTGGGCTGAACGGGAAAGTGACATGTACAATAGAAGGAGATGTTGTTCCTTTACACTGTCTCCTTCCCTACAGGACAAAATGTATTCACTCGTGACTAAATCCGCTCTGGACAGAGAGACACAGTCACAGTATGTACTGTCCATAGTTGCCACAGATCACGGCCAGCCCTCACTCAAATCTGAAAAGAATATTTTTAATTGTAGTGTCAGATGTGAACGACAACAGCCCAGAGTTTGTTCTTACTCCATATAGTTTTTATATCACTGAGGGCAATGAAGCAGGAGCGCAGCTGTTTTCAGTTCAGGCTAATGACAAAGATGAAGGTGAAAATGCTCATATTTCTTATCATCTTTACAGAGATGGAAGTGCAGAAAATAAAGTGAATTCATTTCTTAACGTTAATAATGAAAATGGTCAAATCACGGCGCTGAAAAGCTTTGACTTTGAGACATTAAAGTCGTTCCAGTTTCAAGTGGTGGCCTCAGACTCTGGGACTGCATCACTGAGCAGCAACGTGACAGTGCACGTGTTCATTCTGGATCAGAACGACAACGCTCCAGTCATTCTGTATCCAGTCAGCTCAAACGGTTCTGCTGAAGGAGTGGAGGAGATCCCCCGCAATGTGAACGCGGGACACTTGGTGACTAAAGTCAGGGCCTATGACGCTGATATCGGATATAACGGCTGGCTGCTGTTTTCACTGCAGCAAGTGACTGACCACAGTCTGTTTGGGTTGGACCGCTACACAGGACAGATCAGGACACTTCGCTCATTGACAGAGACAGACGAGGCCGAGCACAAACTCGTCATACTGGTCAAAGACAATGGCAACGTGTCCCTGTCAGCTACAGCCACTGTGCTTGTCAAAGTGGTGGAGCCCAGAGAGGCTTTTGCAGCTTCTGATGTTAAGAGCTCCACTAAAGACTCTGAGGACACTAATGTGACTTTTTACCTCATGATAACTCTGGCCTCGGTCTCAGCTTTGTTCATTATCAGTATCATTGTGCTGATTGCAATGCAGTGCTCCACGTCCAGCACTGACTACACCTCGAAGTACTTACAGGACACAAACTATGACGGGACTCTGTGCCACAGCATCCAGTACAGATCTGGAGACAAGCGCTACATGTTAGTTGGACCCAGAATGAGCGTAGGATCCACTATAGTCCCAGGGAGTCAAGCCAACACACTGGTGCTGCCTGACAGGAGGAGACCCTCTGAGGAGGTAAATGAATTTTAAGATTTCCAGTTTGAACTCACTGTCTTCACAGCGGTTCCAGTTGATTCATCAATATCAAACCATTTTTGTTGATTGTTTTTTTTTGTTTTTTCTATTATCTGGATTTCTTTTTATATATTTTTTCCACAACTTCACAGGGATCACTAATATAAGTAGATTGTTGTATTCTCAGTAATCCATGCTTTATTCACAAGGAACTAATTGCCATCATAAAGTATTAAGTGGTCACCACAACTCCATCTCAAAATGATGAAAAATAGCCTAGTCAGTGTGACGAAAACGTATTCAAGAGGTTATGTTGACACGCCTAAGAGACATTTGCCATTCTCTGTCCAAGGTCCTCATCAAGGTTTATTGCTTTTACGACTCCTTTTTGAAACTGAATAAAATATGTTTTTTTTTCTAAATAACTATAAACGTGAACATGTAGTTTAAATTGATATCGCATGGTGTCACTGTCACATGGTCTATTCAGGGTCTATGGGCTGATCTTATTTTTCTGTTCCGCCCACTTCACTGTTTCGTAGGGAACAAAAACGTTGGCTGATGTCGTTGTGGATTTTGTCGATGTAGTTCAACATTTAGGTTTCTAAATTAGCGTATTTCCTATTCATGGTGATTTCAGCACTTTTCTATTGCTGGTGAATTTTTCCAATCATGGGACACAAAACGTGCTGTGCAAATAGATGGTGGATCAGCTTTGTTTTCGTGGTAGCTTTGTGGACAATAGCCTCTTCCCAGCTGAGATATTCTATCACTGAAGAAGTTACAGAAGGAACCATTGTCGGAAATGTTGCAAAGGATTTGGGCTTGGACAAGAGTGCGCTCAAAGACAGGAAGTATCGCATTGTGTCTGGTGCTGCAGAGTCCCTTTTTCACGTGGATCAGAAAGACGGTAATTTGTATGTGAGCCGTAAGATTGACCGAGAAGAGGTGTGTGAAAAGAGCTCTACGTGTTTAATCAATCTGAAGACTGTGTTAGAAAACCCGCTGGAGGTGCATTACGTTGGAGTGGAGGTGCAGGACATGAATGACAATGCGCCAATGTTTCCTGAATTGGAAACTACATTGGAGATTTCAGAATCCGCGTTACCGGGTGTGCGCATTCCTCTCAAAGCAGCGAGAGATCTGGACAGTGGAGCGCTCTCGATACAGCAGTACAAACTTAGTGCAAATGAATATTTTCGTTTAGAAATTAAAGATAAAGGAGACGATGGGAAAATACCAACATTAATTGTTCTAAAATCGTTAGACAGAGAGTTAGAAAAGAAACATTTCTTGGTGTTGACAGCTGTAGATGGCGGAAAACCCCCTCAATCCGGCCAAACGAAAATACACGTAAATGTGTTAGATATAAATGATAACGCACCTGTATTTACTAACGGTGATTTATCGGTGATGATTAAAGAAAATGTACCAATTGGAACAACTGTGATACAGATTAATGCAACAGACTTAGACGAGGGAGCAAACGGGGAAGTGGTTTATTCGTTTAGCAACAGTGTAAATCAACGACTGCTAAACATTTTCGACATTAATTCGACCACGGGTGAGATAATTGTCAAAGGACAAATTAACTACGAAGATAAGAATAAATTTGAAATTGAGATAGAGGCTTTTGACAAAGGCGTACCTCCGTTAGCCACGCAGAAAAACGTAATAATTAAAATAGTAGACGTGAATGATAATGCGCCTGAGATTGAAGTCACCTCGTTTTCCAGCTCCATTCCTGAAGACTCTCGGCCCGGGACTACTGTGGCTCTGATCAGTGTTAATGACAGGGACTCTGGGCTGAACGGGAAAGTGACATGTACAATAGAAGGAGATGTTCCCTTTACACTGTCTCCTTCCCTACAGGACAAAATGTATTCACTCGTGACTAAATCCGCTCTGGACAGAGAGACACAGTCACAGTATGTACTGTCCATAGTTGCCACAGATCACGGCCAGCCCTCACTCAAATCTGAAAAGAATATTTTAATCGTAATTTCAGATGTGAACGACAACAGCCCAGAGTTTGTCCTTACTCCATATAGTTTTTATATCACTGAGGGCAATGAAGCAGGAGCGCAGCTGTTTTCAGTTCAGGCTAATGACAAAGATGAAGGTGAAAATGCTCATATTTCTTATCATCTTTACAGAGATGGAAGTGCAGAAAATAAAGTGAATTCATTTCTTAACGTTAATAATGAAAATGGCCAAATCACGGCGCTGAAAAGCTTTGACTTTGAGACATTAAAGTCGTTCCAGTTTCAAGTGGTGGCCTCAGACTCTGGGACTCCGTCACTGAGCAGCAACGTGACAGTGCACGTGTTCATTCTGGATCAGAACGACAACGCTCCAGTCATTCTGTATCCAGTCAGCTCTAACGGTTCTGCTGAAGGAGTGGAGGAGATCCCCCGCAATGTGAACGCGGGACACTTGGTGACTAAAGTCAGGGCCTATGACGCTGATATCGGATATAACGGCTGGCTGCTGTTTTCACTGCAGCAAGTGACTGACCACAGTCTGTTTGGGTTGGACCGCTACACAGGACAGATCAGGACACTTCGCTCATTGACAGAGACAGACGAGGCCGAGCACAAACTCGTCATACTGGTCAAAGACAATGGCAACGTATCCCTGTCAGCTACAGCTACTGTGCTTGTCAAAGTGGTGGAGCCCAGAGAGGCTTTTGCAGCTTCTGATGTTAAGAGCTCCACTAAAGACTCTGAGGACACTAATGTGACTTTTTACCTCATGATAACTCTGGCCTCGGTCTCAGCTCTGTTCCTTATCAGTATCATTGTGCTGATTGCAATGCAGTGCTCAAAGTCGAGCACTGACTACACCTCCAAGTACTTACAGGACACAAACTATGACGGGACTCTGTGCCACAGCATCCAGTACAGATCTGGAGACAAGCGCTACATGTTAGTTGGACCCAGAATGAGCGTAGGATCCACTATAGTCCCAGGGAGCCAAGCCAACACACTGGTGCTGCCTGACAGGAGGAGGCCATCTGAGGAGGTAAGCGATTGACCAAAATTATCTATTCCCTAATCGTATATTCTATAGATTGACTGACTTGGAGTGTGATATCAAGACAAAAGAACAACAAAAAACGCACACGCGATAAGTATAAACGTTCAGCCAGTACATTAAATGGTGTTGTGAAATGATTTACAATCTATAGCACTACACGTAGGCTGTCTAGTTTTCTCATTCATAGAACATAATGTTATTCATCCACTGAACCAGAAACAGGCATCCTTTCTTTCTTTGTTTTCTGGTACGTAAACAATTGCGACATACTTTCGACTATAAAACAACTAGTTAAGAGGAACCCTGTTAGTGACTGTACAATTTCCATCGATATTGTGTCTCATGTTGTTGTACTTTTATAATATTAGCCAATGCTACTGACTTCGAGCGAAATCGGCAAGAAAGTCTCATTACTTCTGGTCTTGAAAAGTTATCCACCGTCTTTTAATTGTTTACTTCTAGCGCTGTCCGTGGTGCTGAAGGAATGTTCGGTTGTAACATTCACAATTCCTGCGTTTCAAACATATGTGCTGCACACGACGTGTGGTGTCTTATTGTAATGTTATGGAATTATGCATTTTCTTAAGTTTCATGAGTGACCACAAGGTGGCTCTAGCTCTCAAAGAAAGCGCACCCTGTCCCTCCTCTTACAGACCCTATTGTTTCTTTTTAACTAAAGCAGTGTAGTTGCGCGTCTGCTCAGTTACCCTGGATTTTTTGTTGTTGTTTTGGTAGCTATAAATGAAGTCATCATAAATATATGGATCTGTGAAAAATGATGGAGAATAAGAGGTCATTTCTACGGATTATCTGCTCGTGGATCGCTTTGTGCTCGGCTCTATTGCTGTTTTTTGGACAGTGCGCTTTGGCTCAGATCAGATACTCTGTTCCGGAGGAGGTGAGGGACGGGACTGTGGTTGGAAATGTCGCAAAGGATCTTGGTCTTGATGTTGCCTCGCTGGTTGAGAGACGGTTCCGTATTTCTGAAACAAAGGACGCTGTTTTTGCTGTAAAGGCTGATAATGGCGCTTTGTACGTCCACGGCCGCATTGACAGAGAGCAGCTGTGTCAGGGCAGCGGTACGTGTCTGATGGAGCTGAAGGTTCTGGTGGAAAACCCTTTGGAAGTTCACTATGTGGTTGTAGAAATCACTGATGTCAATGACCACGCGCCAACATTTCCCCAAAGAAATGAAACTATAGAAATAGCGGAACATACCTTAACTGGAAAACGATTTCAGCTGCACGCTGCTCATGATCCTGACGCAGGAATCAACTCAATTCGCACCTACACTTTATCTGCAAACGAACATTTTGACGTCAATATCCGCGAAAGTGATTTGAGTAAAACTCCGTTTTTGGTTTTAAAGAAACCTTTAGATCGAGAGCAAAGCAAAGCACATTCCTTGCTTCTTACCGCTGTCGATGGAGGTAAACCCAGAAGATCAGGGACGCTAAATGTTACAGTTATTGTTCTGGACAGTAATGATAATAGACCAGTTTTTACACAGGAGGTTTATGAAATTTCACTGCCAGAAAATGTTGAAATAGGAACAGTAGTAATTGCTCTCACTGCAACTGATGCTGACGATGGGATTAATGGTGAAATTGAGTATAGTCTCAGAGAATCATTGATTCAAGGAGTAAAAAACGTATTTAAAATAGATAAAATTACGGGTGAGATTACAACGAAAGCATCAGTGAATTTTGAAGAAACTGACCAATATGAATTGGATGTAGAGGCTTCAGATAAAGGCACACCACCATTAACAGGTGAATGTAGAGTCATTGTAAAAATAAAAGATGTAAATGATAATTCACCTGAAATAGATATGACTTCTCTGTCAAACACAGTGTCTGAAGACTCCAAACCAGGGACAGTTATATCACTCATTAGTGTAACAGACAAAGACTCTGGCGTCAATGGTAAAATCATCGCGCACATAACAAACAATGTGCCTTTTGAGCTAAAACCCTCGTATAAAGAAAACACATATTCAGTTGTCACTAAGGATTTCCTGGACAGGGAGGAGGTGGCAAAATATGGCATAACAATAAAAGCCACTGACTGTGGGGAGCCTCCTTTATCCACCACTAAAACTCTCAGTGTTCAGATATTAGATGTAAACGACAACAGTCCACAGTTTGAACAAAACCCCCTGTACTTTTATATTGTAGAAAATAACGTGGCAGGGACGTCACTGTTCTCGGTAACTGCATCAGACAAAGATAAGAATGAAAACGCAGATGTTTCCTACAGCATTGCGCGCACAGGACAGGAGAAGGACGTGGCGCTCTTTTTAAACGTGAACGCGGAAAATGGGCAAATCACTGCACTGAAAAGCTTTGACTTTGAGACATTAAAGTCTTTCCAGTTTCAAGTGGTGGCCTCAGACTCTGGGACTCCGTCACTGAGCAGCAACGTGACAGTGCACGTGTTCATTCTGGATCAGAACGACAACGCTCCAGTCATTCTGTATCCAGTCAGCTCTAACGGTTCTGCTGAAGGAGTGGAGGAGATCCCCCGCAATGTGAACGCGGGACACTTGGTGACTAAAGTCAGGGCCTATGACGCTGATATCGGATATAACGGCTGGCTGCTGTTTTCACTGCAGCAAGTGACTGACCACAGTCTGTTTGGGTTGGACCGCTACACAGGACAGATCAGGACACTTCGCTCATTGACAGAGACAGACGAGGCCGAGCACAAACTCGTCATACTGGTCAAAGACAATGGCAACGTGTCCCTGTCAGCTACAGCTACTGTGCTTGTCAAAGTGGTGGAGCCCAGAGAGGCTTTTGCAGCTTCTGATGTTAAGAGCTCCACTAAAGACTCTGAGGACACTAATGTGACTTTTTACCTCATGATAACTCTGGCCTCGGTCTCAGCTCTGTTCATTATCAGTATCATTGTGCTGATTGCAATGCAGTGCTCCAAGTCGAGCACTGACTACACCTCCAAGTACTTACAGGACACAAACTATGACGGGACTCTGTGCCACAGCATCCAGTACAGATCTGGAGACAAGCGCTACATGTTAGTTGGACCCAGAATGAGCGTAGGATCCACTATAGTCCCAGGGAGCCAAGCCAACACACTGGTGCTCCCTGACAGGAGGAGGCCTTCTGAGGAGGTAAATAGTTGTTTGTTTGTTATTTAACAGTATTAATTTTTGACTGTTGTCCTTCTGTCCTAACCACGCCCTTAATTTATGTTAATTATATTTTCACAGCAATTATTCTTAAAAATATTATGTTTTGCTTCATTGGTAGATCTGGAGTTTCATCAGTGTGTTTTCGACATAGGACACAACTATACAGAGATGACCGTTTTTGTAATAATCCATTATAAGCCCATATAAACTCTTCGGTGTGTTTTTTTTCTAAGCTGTCATTAGAAACAGGACACAGATCATCTCATCTCATTTTAAATAATTTGACAACTCCAAAAACCCACAGATCCCCCTCAGACAACAGTTAGACAATAGCCTGGATATTGTGACATAACCGTATTCAAGAGGTTTTGTTGACGGGTTTCAGTAGTATTTGCGATCCGCTGTCCAAGGTGCTGATATGGGCTGATTGTTTTGTCGACTTCTTATTTCTATTTATTTATTTATTTATTTTTTTTTTTTTATTTTTTTAAACGGAACCATTTACCTAAATATAATAGTGTAATGTGATTTGATATCGCTTGGTGTCACTATCACATGGTCTTTGCAGAGTTTATGGGCTGAGCTTGAGATTCTGTTCCGCCCACTTCGTTGTTTCGTTGGGAACAAAAACGTTGACTGATGCCGTTGTGGATTGTGTTAATAGCGTTCAGCATTTAGGTTTCTATTTTGATGAGTTTCCTATTCATGGTGATTTTAACAATTTTCAGATATTGGATTATTTTTCCAATCATGGGACAAAGATCGTTGCGCGCGAGAATGTGGTGGCTCAGCTGTCTATTCACCGCAGCTTTGTGGACAATAGCCTCTGCGCAGCTGAGATATTCCATCACTGAAGAAGTTGCAGATGGAACCATTGTCGGAAATGTAGCAAAGGATTTGGGCTTGGACAAGAGTGCGCTCAAAGACAGGAAGTATCGCATTGTGTCTGGTGCTGCAGAGTCCCTTTTTCACGTGGATCAGAAAGACGGTAATTTGTATGTGAGCCGTAAGATTGACCGAGAAGAGGTGTGTGAAAAGAGCTCTACGTGTTTAATCAATCTGAAGACTGTGTTAGAAAACCCGCTGGAGGTGCATTACGTTGGAGTGGAGGTGCAGGACATAAATGACAATGCGCCGATTTTCCCTGAATTGGAGACCACTCTCGAGTTATACGAGTCTGTGTTAACAGGATTTCGGATTCCTCTCAAAGCAGCGAGAGATCTGGACAGTGGGCAGTTTTCTGTTCAGCACTACAAGCTAAGTGCAAATGAACATTTCCGTCTCGATGTTAAAGACAAGGGAGACGATGGAAAAGTGCCAACATTAATTGTTCAAAAACCGTTAGACAGAGAGACAGAGAAGCGACATTCTCTGGTGCTGACGGCTGTAGATGGTGGAAAACCTCCAAAATCTGGCATCATGGGTATCACTGTCAATGTTCTGGATGTTAATGATAATTTACCTATTTTTATGAATGGTGATTTGTCAGTGATGCTTAATGAAAATGTACCAGTTGGAACAACTGTGATACAGGTTAATGCCACAGACTTAGATGAAGGACCAAACGGAGAGGTGGTTTATTCGTTTAGTAACAGCATAAATCAAAGATTACTGGAATTATTGGAGATAAATCCCACGAAAGGTGAAATACTTGTCAAAGGACAAATTGACTATGAAGAAAAAGATAAGTTCGAAATTGAGGTAGAGGCGTCAGATAAAGGCGTACCTCCTTTGGCCACACAGAAAAATGTAATAATTAAAATAATAGACGTGAATGATAATGCGCCTGAGATTGAAGTCACCTCGTTTTCCAGCTCCATTCCTGAAGACTCTCGGCCCGGGACTACTGTGGCTCTGATCAGTGTTAATGACAGGGACTCTGGGTTGAACGGGAAAGTGACATGTACAATAGAAGGAGATGTTCCCTTTACACTGTCTCCTTCCCTACAGGACAAAATGTATTCACTCGTGACTAAATCCGCTCTGGACAGAGAGACACAGTCACAGTATGTACTGTCCATAGTTGCCACAGATCACGGCCAGCCCTCACTCAAATCTGAAAAGAATATTTTAATTGTAATTTCAGATGTGAACGACAACAGCCCGGAGTTTGTCCTTACTCCATATAGTTTTTATATCACTGAGGGCAATGAAGCAGGAGCGCAGCTGTTTTCAGTTCAGGCTAATGACAAAGATGAAGGTGAAAATGCTCATATTTCTTATCATCTTTACAGAGATGGAAGAGCAGAAAATAAAGTGACTTCATTTTTTAATATTAATAGTGAAAATGGACAAATTACTGCAATGAAAAGCTTTGACTTTGAGACATTAAAGTCGTTCCAGTTTCAAGTGGTGGCCTCAGACTCTGGGACTCCGTCACTGAGCAGCAACGTGACAGTGCACGTGTTCATTCTGGATCAGAACGACAACGCTCCAGTCATTCTGTATCCAGTCAGCTCTAACGGTTCTGCTGAAGGAGTGGAGGAGATCCCCCGCAATGTGAACGCGGGACACTTGGTGACTAAAGTCAGGGCCTATGACGCTGATATCGGATATAACGGCTGGCTGCTGTTTTCACTGCAGCAAGTGACTGACCACAGTCTGTTTGGGTTGGACCGCTACACAGGACAGATCAGGACACTTCGCTCATTGACAGAGACAGACGAGGCCGAGCACAAACTCGCCATACTGGTCAAAGACAATGGCAACGTGTCCCTATCAGCTACAGCTACTGTGTTTGTCAAAGTGGTGGAGCCCAGAGAGGCTTTTGCAGCTTCTGATGTTAAGAGCTCCACTAAAGAGTCTGAGGACACTAATGTGACTTTTTACCTCATGATAACTCTGGCCTCGGTCTCAGCTCTGTTCATTATCAGTATCATTGTGCTGATTGCAATGCAGTGCTCAAAGTCGAGCACTGACTACACCTCCAAGTACTTACAGGACACCAACTATGACGGGACCCTGTGCCACAGCATCCAGTACAGATCTGGAGACAAGCGCTACATGTTAGTTGGACCCAGAATGAGCGTAGGATCCACTATAGTCCCAGGGAGTCAAGCCAACACACTGGTGCTGCCTGACAGGAGGAGGCCCTCTGAGGAGGTAAATGCATTTTAAGGTTTTAGTTTTATCTCACTAGTGTCTTTACTGCAAATTCCAATGATCCATCAATATAAAACGACGGCCGTTGAATTTATTGATCTGGATTTCTTTTTACATTGTTTTCCCACATAGGATCATAGGATAGAAGTGGATTCTTGTTTTTGCACTAACCCATGCTTTAGTTAAAAGGAACTAAGGGGCGATATAAAGTTTGGAATGCATTTTTTTCTTTTTTTTTTTCTTCTTTTTTTTAAGTAATCAGTCGAAACAAGAGGCATAAAATCTAATCTGAGTCAGATGAACATCTCCAAAACACCACAGCTCCTTCTTAAAATAACAGAAACATTATAGTTTAGATGATGTGACAGAAACGTATTAAAGAGGTTATGTTGACATGCTTAAGAAACATTTGCAATTCTCTGTCCAGGGTGCTAGGAAGGGTGAAACTGGGGTCTTTTTTCACACTGCCGCTAGTTAGGTTGATGTAAATGAGCTTTCGCTCCGAGAGCGGTGTCCTTGGGCTGGTGTTAACCCAAGAGTCGCACTCTGGACCACAGTAAACGGACTTCCGAGAGCGCTGGAATCAGGGGGTCTCGGAGCTGCTTCACTCCATCTGGAGCGAGACAAGTGCGACCTCGAGCTGACCTACGCAGTCTATAGTGACAGTAAACGTGCTTGGAATTGGGCAAAAAAGAACTCGAATCACATATATATTTTTATGAATGGGCGCTGTAGAGGTGCTGTTTTACACGTTCGTCTGACGAGACAAAATGGATCAACTTAATATCAGTAACAGTCTCCTCCTGCCTCTGTCTGCGCATCTGAGCCTGGGTCTGTCTATGTGTCATTCCAAAAGTATTTTCTCCTCCGCCACCAGCTCCTACAGTCCGTTGTGTTTAGCCACAAGTGAAAGAAAAGAGCCCGGCGTACAGGGGAAGGGAGCGGGTGCGCGCGTGTTCACAGGGCTCTGTCTGCTTAAAGCGCGCTGTCATAGAAATAAATTCGTCGATCAGCTGAATTACTCTCACGTGGCTCTTGGTGCGTGTTTGGAGTGAATGATATGAACCAGGCCGACCCAAAAGTAAAGTAAATAAAACCACATCTAATCCACAGACCGCACTACCACGTGTGAAAATTATCCCAGAAAAAGTTGTTGTTGTTTTTTTTTTTTTTTTTTTTTTTTTTTTTTTTTTTTTTTTTTTTTTGTATTTTTATTTATTTATTTATTTATTTATTTTTTCCAAATTTATCACAAACATAAAAATGTAGTTTAAATTGATATCACATGGTGTCACTGTCACACGATCACTGTGGGCTTTATGGGCTGAGCTTATATTTCTGTTCCGCCCACTTCACTGTTTTGTTCGGAACAAAAACGTTGGCTGATGTTGAGAATTTTGTCCATCGAGTTAAACATTTAGGTTTCTAAACTGAAAGTGTTTCCCATTGAACATTTTCAACATTTTTCTTTTGTTGGATAATTTTTCCAGTCATGGGACTCAAAACGTGCTGTGCAAATAGATGGTGGATCAGCTTTGTTTTTATGGTAGCTTTGTGGACAATAGCCTCTGCCCAGCTGAGATATTCCATCACTGAAGAAGTTACAGATGGAACCATTGTCGGAAATGTAGCAAAGGATTTGGGTTTGGACAAGAGTGCGCTCAAAGACAGGAAGTATCGCATTGTGTCTGGTGCTGCAGAGTCCCTTTTTCACGTGGATCAGAAAGACGGTAATTTGTATGTGAGCCGTAAGATTGACCGAGAAGAGGTGTGTGAAAAGAGCTCTACGTGTTTAATCAATCTGAAGACTGTGTTAGAAAACCCGCTGGAGGTGCATTACGTTGGAGTGGAGGTGCAGGACATAAACGACAATGCGCCAATTTTCCCTGAATTGGAGACAACGCTAGATATTTTCGAGTCTGTGTTACCGGGTGTGCGCATTCCTCTCAAAGCAGCGAGAGATCTGGACAGCGGACCGTTTTCTATACAACACTACAAACTTAGTGCAAATGAACATTTCCGATTAGAAGTTAAAGAACAATTACACGACGGAAAAATACCAACATTAATTGTGCAAAAACCGTTAGACAGAGAGACAGAGAAACGTCATTCACTTGTACTGACGGCTGTGGATGGAGGAAAACCTCCAAAATCCGGCCAAACGAGGATCATTATTAATGTAATAGACGTAAATGATAACGTACCTGTTTTCACAAGCAGTGATTTATCGGTGATGCTTTACGAGAATGTGCCAGTAGGAACCACTGTGATACAGGTTAATGCTACTGATTTAGACGAAGGAGTAAACGGAGAGGTGGTTTATTCTTTCAGTAACAGTGTAAATCAGCAATTACTAAATTTATTTGACATTAACCCCAAGAATGGTGAAATTATTGTCAAAGGACAAATAAATTATGAAGAAAAAAATATAATTGAGATTGAAATAGAGGCGTCAGATAAAGGGTTTGCTCCGCTCGCCACGCAGAAAAACGTAATAATTAAAGTAGTAGACGTGAATGACAATGCGCCTGAGATTGAAGTCACCTCGTTTTCCAGCTCCATTCCTGAAGACTCTCGGCCCGGGACTACTGTGGCTCTGATCAGTGTTAATGACAGGGACTCTGGGCTGAACGGGAAAGTGACATGTACAATAGAAGGAGATGTTCCCTTTACACTGTCTCCTTCCCTACAGGACAAAATGTATTCACTCGTGACTAAATCCGCTCTGGACAGAGAGACACAGTCACAGTACGTACTGTCCATAGTTGCCACAGATCACGGCCAGCCCTCACTCAAATCTGAAAAGAATATTTTAATTGTAATTTCAGATGTGAACGACAACAGCCCGGAGTTTGTCCTTACTCCATATAGTTTTTATATCACTGAGGGCAATGAAGCAGGAGCGCAGCTGTTTTCAGTTCAGGCTAATGACAAAGATGAAGGTGAAAATGCTCATATTTCTTATCATCTTTACAGGGATGGAAGTGCAGAAAATAAAGTTACTTCATTTTTTAATATTAATAGTGAAAATGGACAAATTACTGCACTGAAAAGCTTTGACTTTGAGACATTAAAGTCGTTCCAGTTTCAAGTGTTGGCCTCAGACTCTGGGACTCCGTCACTGAGCAGCAACGTGACAGTGCACGTGTTCATTCTGGATCAGAACGACAACGCTCCAGTCATTCTGTATCCAGTCAGCTCTAACGGTTCTGCTGAAGGAGTGGAGGAGATCCCCCGCAATGTGTGACGCGGGACACTTGGTGACTAAAGTCAGGGCCTATGACGCTGATATCGGATATAACGGCTGGCTGCTGTTTTCACTGCAGCAAGTGACTGACCACAGTCTGTTTGGGTTGGGACCGCTACACAGGACAGATCAGGACACACTTCGCTCATTGACAGAGACAGACGAGGCCGAGCACAAACTCGTCATACTGGTCAAAGACAATGGCAACGTGTCCCTATCAGCTACAGCTACTGTGCTCGTCAAAGTGGTGGAGCCCAGAGAGGCTTTTGCAGCCTCTGATGTTAAGAGCTCCTTTAAAGAGTCTGAGGACACTAATGTGACTTTTTACCTCATGATAACTCTGGCCTCGGTCTCAGCTCTGTTCATTATCAGTATCATTGTGCTGATTGCAATGCAGTGCTCCAAGTCGAGCACTGACTACACCTCCAAGTACTTACAGGACACAAACTATGACGGGACTCTGTGCCACAGCATCCAGTACAGATCTGGAGACAAGCGCTACATGTTAGTTGGACCCAGAATGAGCATAGGATCCACTATAGTCCCAGGGAGCCAAGCCAACACACTGGTGCTGCCTGACAGGAGGAGGCCATCTGAGGAGGTAAATGCATTTTCAAAGATTGGTCCTTCTTCACCTTTGCCACACCAGTACAATTTCTTCTTCTGTGTTAGTTTGATTTTGTATTCAGTCTTTAAATCACAAATGCATTACATAAAATCAAACACAGGGCTAACTTGAGTCTTGCATTTGTAACTGACCATGTTTGAACTTATAAGGACGGTACCAGTTGAGTTGAATTAAGGTCCTTTGTGTAGGCTGTTGATAGTGGAGGGGACTGCCCCTCAACCATCCTAAATTATACCCCCAAACACCCACTGTGGCCACAGAACATTACACGTGTAAGGTGATCTCAGTGCTGGACACTGTTTTCTTTCACTTCACGTGGTTTTTGTCCAAGAGGTAGTGCTGAAATACTTATTCTGCATTTTAGATACTCTTTCCATGGTGTTGAACTGTGTCTGTGCTACTTACAACTTGTTCTTTTAAAAGGAGTGCATAAAATAAAATAAGAGCTTGCATTATTTAAGCTATACCTAAACTATACCAGGCACATAACATGTTAACGATATTCTTTGTATTTATTTTGCATGATGTCACTGCCACGTGGTATTGATTAAGTAAGTGTATCGGGCTGGTTCAAATTACAAAATAACTCTGAGACACCGTTTGTGAAGGTAACATTTTGTTGTGGCTCGGTTTCAGGGCTCATAGTTAAAGCTGTTTGAAAAAGTATGGCACGGTCTCTTTCAGCTTTATTCACGGTCCTGCTGCTGTCCTTGGTGCTGAATGAGAGATGGTTTTGTTTGCTCGACATCACAGAATGTCTCCACAACCTTTTAAGACTGTCGCTATCACAGTGCACAGCGTGTGGTTTAGTTCACTTAGTAATATCCATATTTGAACTAACGATATTTCTTTGGATTTAATAAACGACTGTTCTATCATGTCTGATCTAAAGGTGGCACTACTCAGCGTAGAAAAAGCTAACCAAGTTTGTCCCTCCTCTCATGAAGGCTTTTGTTTCCATTTTAGTGGAGCAGAGTAGCTCTTGCCTTTTGCGTTACCGCAGGATTTGCTTTTTCTAATACATCTTTAAGCCCACCAAATCATATTGTTGGAATTGTAGACAACAATGGGAATTAAACGGTTCTTTCTACCGGGAATCTGCTCGTGGATCGCTTTGTGCTCGGCTCTACTGCTGTTTTTTGGACAGTGCGCTTTGGCTCAGATCAGATACTCTGTTCCGGAGGAGGTGAGGGACGGGACTGTGGTTGGAAATGTCGCAAAGGATCTTGGTCTTGATGTTGCCTCACTGGGTGAGAGACGGTTCCGTGTTGTTTCTGAAACAAATGAGGATATTTTTGCTGTAAACGCGGATAATGGCGCTTTGTACGTCCACGGCCGCATTGACAGAGAGCAGCTGTGTCAGGGCAGCGGTACGTGTCTGATGGAGCTGAAGGTTCTGGTGGAAAACCCTTTGGAGGTTCATTATGTGGTTGTAGAAATCACTGATGTCAATGACCACGCGCCCACCTTTCCTAAAAGAAATGAAACTATAGAGATAGCCGAACATACTTTAACTGGAAAACGATTCCAGCTGCACGCTGCTCATGATCCTGACGCAGGGATGAACTCAGTGCGCACCTACAGTTTGTCTGCTAATGATCATTTTGACATCAATGTTCGCGAAACCAATACTGAAAAAATACCATTCCTTGTTTTAAAAAAAGTGCTGGACAGAGAAAAAAGCAGTGAGCATTTTCTTCTGGTGACAGCGGTTGATGGAGGTAAACCTCAAAGGTCAGGCACACTGAATGTTACTATAATTGTTCTTGACAGTAACGATAATAGACCAGTTTTTAGTCAGGAGATTTATGAAATTACAGTGAAGGAAAATGTACAAATGGGCACGTCCATTTTTAAGCTCACAGCCACAGATCCAGACGAAGGAACAAACGGAGAAATTGATTATAGTCTAGCGAAAATACTGAAGCAAAAAATCTATGATATTTTTGAATTAGACAAGAAAACAGGTGGTATTGTTTTAAAGGGACCCATCGATTATGAAGAAAACGATTTCTACGAATTAGAAGTGCAGGCGTCAGATAGGGACACGCCCCCATTAACAGGCGAATGTAGAATCATTATAAAAATCATAGATGTAAATGATAATTCACCAGAAATAGACGTGACTTCTTTGTCAAACACAGTGTCTGAAGACTCCAAACCAGGGACAGTAGTTTCTCTCATTCGTGTCAAAGACAAAGACTCTGGCGTCAATGGTAAAATCATCGCGCACATAACAAACAACGTGCCTTTTGAGCTAAAACCCTCGTATAAAGAAAACACATATTCAGTTGTCACTAAGGATTTCCTGGACAGGGAGGAGGTGTCAAATTATGACATAACAATAAAAGCCACTGACTGTGGGGAGCCTCCTTTATCCACCACTAAAACTCTCAGTATTCAGATATTAGATATAAACGACAACAGTCCACAGTTTGAACAAAACCCTCTGTTCTTTTATATTGTAGAAAATAACGTGGCAGGGACGTCACTATTCTCTGTAACTGCATCAGACAAAGATAAGAATGAAAACGCAGATGTTTCCTACAGCATTGCGCGCACAGGACAGGAGAAGGACGTGGCGCTCTTTTTAAACGTGAACGCGGAAAATGGGAAAATCACGGCGCTGAAAAGCTTTGACTTTGAGACATTAAAGTCCTTCCAGTTTCAAGTGGTGGCCTCAGACTCTGGGACTCCGTCACTGAGCAGCAACGTGACAGTGCACGTGTTCATTCTGGATCAGAACGACAACGCTCCAGTCATTCTGTATCCAGTCAGCTCTAACGGTTCTGCTGAAGGGAGTGGAGGAGATCCCCCGCAATGTGAACGCGGGACACTTGGTGACCAAAGTCAGGGCCTATGATGCTGATATCGGATATAACGGCTGGCTGCTGTTTTCACTGCAGCAAGTGTCTGACCACAGTCTGTTTGGGTTGGACCGCTACACAGGACAGATCAGGACACTTCGCTCATTGACAGAGACAGACGAGGCCGAGCACAAACTCGTCATACTGGTCAAAGACAATGGCAACGTGTCCCTGTCAGCTACAGCCACTGTGATTGTCAAAGTGGTGGAGCCCAGAGAGGCTTTTGCAGCTTCTGATGTTAAGAGCTCCACTAAAACCTCTGAGGACACTAATGTGACTTTTTACCTCATGATAACTCTGGCCTCGGTCTCAGCTCTGTTCATTATCAGTATCATTGTGCTGATTGCAATGCAGTGCTCCAAGTCGAGCACTGACTACACCTCCAAGTACTTACAGGACACAAACTATGACGGGACTCTGTGCCACAGCATCCAGTACAGATCTGGAGACAAGCGCTACATGTTAGTTGGACCCAGAATGAGCGTAGGATCCACTATAGTCCCAGGGAGTCAAGCCAACACACTGGTGCTGCCTGACAGGAGGAGGCCATCTGAGGAGGTACTGAAAAATGTTTAGATTGTTTTTTGTAATCTGTTACACCCATTATTATTATTTTTTTTTCACTTTTTACCCATTGAAAATAATCATAATTATTATCGTTTTGATTGGCCATAAATAATTCCTCATTTTGTTATTCCAATAGTATCAAACCAACATTCAAACATTTCCCTAATACACTCATTACTCATACACACTTATTGTCAGGACAGGAAAGTTGTCCTAAGTCTGAGACACACTGTTTTGTATATCTCAAAACTGCATTGTAGTTTTTATTTTATTTTTTTTTTAATTGTGTCCTACATTCCACTACGTGATGCAGTAACACTTTTGCTCCGATGGTGGCAATGTGCTGGGACAAAAGAGATGATCCATGTACGTCATCGGTGTCCAGCTTCTGCAGTTACAGCCTGGTGTTGAAACCGCTATCTGCCCTTGTAGTGTTCTGTATTGTATCTATATCCTCTACATGTCCAACTTCACAGCATACGAGTTTCGCTTTTTTTCTGATAGTATCAAACTGTTGGATCATATATCATTACCTCTGATTCGCGTCATGGGACAAAGAGGACATTCCATAAAGACAATGCCGCGAACACACCGTATCTTTTCTGTGATGTTATTCGTGACATTTTGTTCCCAAGTCTCTGCTCAGATTAAATACTCTATTTCTGAAGAAGCAAAGGAAGGAAGTGTTGTTGGAAACATTGCAAAAGATGCAGGAATCGACAAGACGTTGCTTGAAGAAAGACGCTTTCGAATTGCTGGAAACTCAAAGGAACATCTTTTTCATTTAAATACGAACGACGGAATACTGTATGTCAGCAAGAAAGTAGACAGGGAGGAGATATGTGAGCGGAGCAAATCGTGCGTTATTAACCTTAAAACGGTACTAGAAAACCCTCTAGAGATTCACAACGTGGTGATCGAAGTACTAGATATAAATGACCATGCTCCTGTGTTTTCAGAGAAGGAAAAACAGCTGGAAATCTATGAATCCACTTTACCGGGCGCGCGTTTTCAGTTGCAGTCTGCGCGCGATCCGGACAGTGGACAGTTTTCCGTTCAACAATACAAACTGAGCTCCAGCGAGCACTTTCGTCTGAACGTTAATGAAAGAGGCGAAGATCGTAAGATGCCATTTCTGGTGTTACAGAAGCAGCTGGACAGGGAGGCTGTGAATGAACACACGCTCGTTCTCACAGCTGTGGATGGCGGGAGACCAGTGAGGACTGGCACCATGGAAATCCTGGTCAGAGTGTTAGATGTTAACGACAACGCACCTGTATTTACAAAGGACTTATACACAGCTGTATTAACAGAGAATGCCAAGCCCGATACTCCAGTTATCCAAGTGAACGCAACGGATATGGACGAAGGGGATAACGGCGAGATTATTTATTCATTTGGAAACGAAGTAGATTTACATTTGCAAAACATATTTAGAATTGACCCCACTACGGGGGAAATCAAAGTAGCAGGGGAAATTAATTTCGAAGAGAATGAAAGCTTTGAAATTGATATTCAAGCTTCTGATAAAGGCGCTGTGTCTTTGTCAACATACAAAACAGTACTTATTAAGGTAATTGACGTAAACGACAATGCCCCAGAGATAGAAGTTACGTCATTTTCTAAACTTGTCTCTGAAGACGCTAGAATAGGAACGACTATAGCTGTGATCAGCGTTACTGATCTAGATTCAGGACTGAATGGAAAAGTGTCTTGCTTTCTGGGTGGAAATGAGCCTTTCGCTTTATCTCAATCTTTACAAGATAATATGTATGCTATAGTCACAAAATCACAACTTGACCGGGAACAAAAAGCTTACTATGATATCACTGTTATTGCAAAGGACGGAGGAGAGCCAGCGCTCTTAACTGAAAAGAATATACATGTTGCTCTGTCGGATGTAAATGACAACAAGCCAGAGTTTTCCCCTAATTCATACAGTTTCTATGTTACTGAGAATAATGACATTTCAGCACCGGTGTTTACAGTCAGCGCGTTTGATTTAGATCAAAGTAGCAATGCTCATATTTCATACAGTATTCCAACAGGAACCGGAGATAAAGGTGGTTTGGTTTTAAACATTAACTCAGAAAATGGACAAATCACTGCACTGAAAAGCTTTGACTTTGAGACATTAAAGTCGTTCCAGTTTCAAGTGTTGGCCTCAGACTCTGGGACTCCGTCACTGAGCAGCAACGTGACAGTGCACGTGTTCATTCTGGATCAGAACGACAACGCTCCAGTCATTCTGTATCCAGTCAGCTCTAACGGTTCTGCTGAAGGAGTGGAGGAGATCCCCCGCAATGTGAACGCGGGACACTTGGTGACCAAAGTCAGGGCCTATGATGCTGATATCGGATATAACGGCTGGCTGCTGTTTTCACTGCAGCAAGTGACTGACCACAGTCTGTTTGGGTTGGACCGCTACACAGGACAGATCAGGACACTTCGCTCATTGACAGAGACAGACGAGGCCGAGCACAAACTCGTCATACTGGTCAAAGACAATGGCAACGTGTCCCTGTCAGCTACAGCCACTGTGCTCATCAAAGTGGTGGAGCCCAGAGAGGCTTTTGCAGCTTCTGATGTTAAGAGCTCCACTAAAGACTCTGAGGACACTAATGTGACTTTTTACCTCATGATAACTCTGGTCTCGGTCTCAGCTCTGTTCATTATCAGTATCATTGTGCTGATTGCAATGCAGTGCTCCAAGTCGAGCACTGACTACACCTCCAAGTACTTACAGGACACAAACTATGACGGGACTCTGTGCCACAGCATCCAGTACAGATCTGGAGACAAGCGCTACATGTTAGTTGGACCCAGAATGAGCGTAGGATCCACTATAGTCCCAGGGAGTCAAGCAAACACACTGGTGCTGCCTGACAGGAGGAGACCCTCTGAGGAGGTAAAACACTGTTGACATTATTGGCTATTTTGATAATTTCATGTGTTTCTTTGCTAGAATGAATGCAGCTCAGAGTTTTGCTGTCCATGGTGGTGAACTGATCAGTAGTTTTAAAGGCACGACTGTAGCATTTTAATTGTTCAAAAAATTGTGTGTCTTTCTGTCTTAAAGGGTGAAATTGGTTTAAGACACTGTTATGATGAGTTGGTTCTTCTTGTCTGTGGTTCTACTATGTTGCTGTCCATATTACTGAAACAAAGGTTGAAAGGCAATTGTCTTTGCAGTTTATAAATATAAACCATTTGTTTTTTGTTGTCATTTGTTACTCTTTGTTATGATACAATGTTATAGAACATACAGGCATAATAGTAACATCTCCATCCATGGGAACAAACAGATGACTCCCCACCAGAAAAGTTACCTAGTTAATTGCCAAAACTTCTGTCTTACCTTTTTGTTGGGAGTCTATCTATCTATCTATCTATCTATCTATCTATCTATCTATCTATCCATCTATCTATCTATCTATCTATCTATCTATCTATCTATCTATCTATCTATCTATCTATCTATCTATCTATCTATCTATCTATCTATCTATCTATCTATCTATCTATCTATCTATCTATCTATCTATCTATCTATCTATCTATCTATCTATCTATCTATCTATCTATCTATCTATCTATCTATCTATCTATCTATCTATCTATCTATCTATATCTCTATCTATCTATCTATCTATCTATCTATCTATCTATCTATCTATCTATCTATCTATCTATCTATCTATCTATCTATCTATCTATCTATCTATCTATCTATCTATCTATCTATCTATCTATCTATCTATCTATCTATCTATCTATCTATCTATCTATCTATCTATCTATCTATCTATCTATCTCTATCTATCTATCTATCTATCTATCTATCTATCTATCTATCTATCTATCTATCTATCTATCTATCTATCTATCTATCTATCTATCTATCTATCCTTTTTCCGCTTGATTAGGCTTCTGCACAATTCTCTTTCCTATTTTTCTTGTTTCTTTATGAGATTCCATCTTGACTACTACTAATAATAATACTAATAATGAATAATAACAGCGAAAGTGGTTGGACATGTCTGTCATATAAATATGCATTATCAAAATGAAGATAGCGGTGCAGGATTTTTCAAGGGGATTTTACATTTGGTGTGTTTTAGGTTTCAAGACACCTGTGATCTTACTAGACATGTATGCAGATTTCTTTATTGTATTTGAAAACAAAAAGTGGATGAGGGTGCATAGACTTTATTAACAGCAACTTGGTGGAAACGTCTGCTGAAATATCTGTTGAAATGCTGAAAAAATGTTCTAGATGCGATCCAGGTACAAACTTGCTGAACTGTTTTGGGGGTACATGAAAACAATATGTTTGTTGCATCATCAGATATTTTTTGCTTTGATTTAGAAAAGATGCTGAAGAATGAAAAATAAACTTTTTAAAATTGATTGAGTGACTTGGGGAAAATTATTGTAAAGGGACAACGAATTACAAACCTGGACAGACTGTAAACTTGTTAGTGTACATGCTAGTGGCTCTGGAGCAGTTTGTAAAATTACGTTCAGTTTTTGTAAAAAATGATAAGATGTGACAATGCTGTGCAGTGGGGATCCATGTCTGTCATTCAATAACAGAATCAGTGAAGTATCATATGATACAACGTTATTGTCTCAGAGGGAAATATGTTTTCATGACAGTTGTTGACATATCACACCATAAACATGCAGCTTTATAGACAAAGAACATTTACTTACAAATATAGCAGTGGTCAGAGTCACAGGTCATTGGTCTACTTTAATGAGGATGGAGATGGCTGATGGTACAAAGTTTTTGTTAAACTGGGCCCTTTGTTTCAGTGTCCGATACCTGCGGCCACAGGGCAGGAGCTGGAGGCAGGAGAGGAGGATAAAATGTTTCTGACAACTGCGTTGGCCTACCGGGCTGTTGCTCTATTGCTACGTTCTGTAATGTTTAATATGGGGAATGGATTTTTTAAGATGCTATATCTGTGTGAATGACAACAGTCCTGAGTTCACAGCAAACCCTTATACTTTCTGTGTGTAATGGAATGATAAGGGGGGGTGTGTCTCCATATAAAACACAGGGGAAACAAAGAAAATACAACCACATCTTCTCCAAAAATGATACACAATGATAAATCAGGATGTAACTCTTACCTCATGATAACTCTGGCTTTCAGCTCTGTTATTGTTCTTATTGTAATTTCAATGTTCAAAATCAACTGACGACACTTCTAAATATCTACAGGACACAAACTATGATGGGACACTCTGCCACAGCATTCAGTACAGATCTGGAGACAAACGCTTCATGTTAGTTGGACCCAGAATGAGCGTAGGATCAACAATAGGAGCAGAAGGCCGTGCACACACACTAGCTCACCCTGATAGAAGCCGCACATCTGAAGAGGTAAGAAAGACCCATTTTTCAGTAATAGTAAGTAGTAAGTAGGTGATGAGATTCAAATGTTTTGGTGCATAAAAAGTTGGTGCATAAAACTTTAAAATATCAAAATTTTAATAAAATATAAACAAATAAAAGTGAATATATAGGCCTACACTAAATAAAAGACATTTCAAAAAGTAAACTGCAAACCTCTGCAAACTTAGAAATGGCACTTTTGTGTTTGCAAATGAATTCTTCTATTGGTTTTCTTTTTGCCTGTTAACAATTATAATGGCAACAATGGTGAGCTTGTAATCAAAGAACCATGAATTACATTTCAATGTCAGTTATTTAAATAAAGCTATGACTCACAAAGCCATACCATTTATGACACTGAGCATTATTGCATCTCATTACAAATGCATGGTGTGTGTGTGTGTGTTTGTCTTGTCTCTGTCAAAATGCATTTGAGCACAATGACCATTTGAAGACAATGTTTTATTATAATGATGATGTTTCACCTTCACCTATATAAGGTTTTGTATCTCTATGTTAAGTAGTGTAGAGAGCAGTGAATGTCCAATGCTGAGAACAGAGGAAGTAGCTGTTAAGCAGTGAGTTACATTTTTCAGCCTGCACAGATGGGGCATAATGCATCAGAAGTACTGATTAGGATTAGTATTACTACCATTTTATGTACATATTTCCATTTTATTAAGTTGAAGAACACAATGTCATCGATTTGTTTAGTTCAGAACATTGCCTTGCCTCCATCCTCTAAAAGTAGGTCATATATACCACATGTGTGAACTGCTGCATGCTAGGTTTTCCAGTTCTCTGATGAACACTGTTGCCAATAGCAACGAGCTCAAGATCCACCTCTCTATGTACGGGTGTGTACAGCCCCAGTGTGCTGCAGTCTTAGCAACAGCAGCGGAAGAGGATGTGAGGAGGCTACAGCGAAGGGGAGGGGGGATGGAAGCTTTTGTTCATAATATTTAATCAAAATTTAGATAAACTCTTGATAAATATTCATTGTCTATCATCCTACAGATGGACACTGTGGATAGGCAGAAATGTGGACGCAGTTTACAGAGGAGGACAAAATGATCATTGGAATAACTAGGTCAGTTTAAGCTTTGCAACACTGTGAATTCTTTGTTGCAGATTACATCCAGATTCAAGTGAGATTATAATAAAATGGTCTGTTTCAAATTGCATACATTGCTAGGCACTTGTAGGCTTCTCTGGATTCATTTGCTTTGCCAGCATTTTCACCAGTGACTTGTGAAAATGCTCAGGTCGACAGCTTTGCCTGCTTGTTTAAATTGATCTGGCTACATGGGCTGACTGCTGCGGTTTTGTTTGCATGTTTATTACATCATTCTCACCACAGTGGCCATTTTGAGTTGATTTTTTGTTTTGCTTATCTGTGATTCATGATGGAGGATGTTTGTGTTGTATTAGATGAGTATAAAAGGACAAATCAAACACAGCCATGTACTGAGAGGAGATGCAGCTCTAGTTACCTTGTGCTTTAATAAAATTGTGAGTAATTTATCTTTGGTAACACTTTAATATAACTAGATTTTACCTAGATTTAATAAAGAATAAACATAGACTAAATTCATAATGAACAAATAGTGTATTAGGAATGATTCAGGCTTAGTGACTATAAAATTAAACTCATTGATTATGAATTAAGTCTTTAAAGGTGTATAAAGAATAATTAATGTGTAGTTATTATAAAGTTGTATCCATTTTTGGCACAGGCAATGTTTATGTTAGAGTAAAGCTAATTTTCAGATGTTTCTTTGCTTTTACACTGGTGGCTGGCTTGGCTTTAAAAGGTGTACTGTATAACTGTCCTCTCCACATTGATATGGCCAGTTTGCCTCCGCCCATCTACACCCTCCCCCACACTCTCCTCTCACAGCCTAGTTTTTGCTGCTTTTATGTCTGCCCTTGGTTCAATTCGTCCACTTGCCAGCCTGGCTCCACTCTGTTGTTTTCTGTAGTCTCGTCTCCCGCTCTGCCACATGCTTGATAGCTCTGTTGCCTTCGGGCTTGCACATGGGTGCTTATGCTACGTTGACTGTTATGTGTCAGTGGGGCACGACGTCCATCGCTGCAGTACAGGACTGCGCCGCTCTCATTGGGGTCAGGCAGCTATAGTGATGCTAATCCCGTTTACGTGCAGTGTGAAGTGCAAGGAAGACAGCCCCTTCCTTTGTGTTCACACTTCTCAAAGACACACTGTGCTCACTTGTGTCACATTATAGAGACTATGCTTTCAGACCATAAATTTCACAGCAAACATATTACATAGTGGCTTCTGCTTATCTCCATGGATATATTTGCATTTCTGCTTTGACTTTTCCACAGATTTGACCTGTAACTTGACGTGGTGGCATTATGTTTGCCTCCATAGATATAAACAGGTTTAAAATGTACTGTGGAACATTCCAGGCAGGCAAAAAGAAAAAAAGTTAAGTCAACACAATAATGTTAATCTTCCTGCATTTATTTTTGCTATGGCACCTAATATTAGTGTAGGGCACTGCACAGCCATACTTCCACATATAGTGAATTTATTCCAAAGGGAGAAATTATTTAATTTTAGAGCAGCTTTTAGTGTGACCTTTTTTCCTGAAGTGTCACAAATGATTTGAGTTCACTAGCAAGGACTACCAATGTAAATATGAGTTTATTAAGCTTGACAATAATGATTATTGTAGACAAACTTGTATCCAACGGTCGGTGGGCTTCCAAAGGGGCATTTGGCTCTGAGGCTTTGAACCCCCCTGTATGCCTGTAAGAAAGAAAGAATAAGAAATAAAAAAAGAGGGGAGAGCAGAGGGGTACAAAGTCAGAGAAAACTGAAATGTGTGTGAGGTGTGTCTATACTGAAAAAAAATGTAAACCCAAATGTCCTTTTTTTCTTGCAGTTCATGTCATCTATCACTCAGGAACATTTATTTCATAAAGCATGAGGAGTGATATGTACAATGATAATATAAAAAGAAAATTCCTTTTTGAAAATGTAAATAAGCATAGGAGTGATGTTATGACACTCCTACTCAACTGCATTAGTTTGAGTGCTAAATAAGGTTGTTTTTGTGGACTGGATTTCATGAATATTATAACTAAAACTTAACAACTACCAATTCTATAATTTTAACAATACCACTATGCCTAACAATAGTGTTTCTACTGCAATTTCTACTTCTATTTCCCATCACGACTATGATCACAACAAGCTGCATTATTTCTACCAACAAAGATTTACGCAGTAAAAAGTAATGTTTTTGAGTAAGTAACTATATTTTGTTAGAGTAAAACTCATTTTCAGATGTTTTTTGCTTTTACACTAATGGCTGGCTTGGCTTTAAAACGTGTACTGTATAACTATGAACAGCAACAAACATATTAATATGTTTGTTGCTGTTCATAGTGTTCTCTCTCCAGATACCTTGAACCGATACAAATCACTTTGTATATGTATGACTTATTGTTAAAAAATTAAAATGATGAAGAACATGAACAATATTTTGGGCTTGGTAAATATTGTCCAAGACTGTTTATTTGGTTTAGCAGGGATCTTTTTTGTAGTATGTTGATATTTGATTTGTACAGGGCTGAAGAAAAAAAAAAAAAAAGCAACTTTAATGTTTTATTTACAGTGGTTCATGTAGGTTTACATGCAGGATCATGTTTTGGAGTTATTGTGTAACCTCAGTATATTCTTTACCAATCAATTTTTATTACATCTACTTTTCTCGATCTGGTGGATAACATATATCAGTCTTATACAATGTTTTATGTTTTTTTTTTTTTTACTAAAACTGTAAATCTAACCCGCTCCAGCGCAAATGTGTCTTACACAGTAGTAGCACTCAAGTCTCATCACTTCAGTCCATTGCTGCAGGCTGAATGACTTCTGTAGCGTGAAGTTTCATACAGGCAGAGTTCTGTGGCTTTGTTGGTTATTCACTTTCTGCCTCTCTGTCAAACAAATCATACATGTTATGGGTATTGTTCAGTGGATTTCTGCTTAATGATGTATATACTTGATGGTTTGTTTGTCTGGCTAAGTCGTGAATGGAAGTAGTAGCGTTTTTTTCTTATTCTGAATCAACAGTCTAAGGCAGATGCGTGCCTCCACAGCTCTTGTTTGGCATTAGCGCTCAGACAGCCACAACATCTGCTACTGTGCTTAGGTCATCGCTGCACGCCTGAAGGATTGAACAGACAGCGGGGTCAGCGTTGGGAGGCCGTCATGTGCAAAATAAGCGAGGTCACAGTTGGTTGAGAGACTTCTGCTGACTCTCCACAGCTGGACAGCGACAGACAGAGCAAAGTGCAATCAAATCTTGTATTGAATAATGTATGAATCGGACAAGAAAATCCACAGTAAGCTGTTTGCTCACTGAATGAAGACTTTGTAAGAGGATTGCTGTTTGACTACTGGATCCTTGCACTGCTCAATATGGGGCAGGCCGACTGTTACTCCACTCTTGTGTGATTAGTATCATATGTTGTACTTAGTTCCGGCTAAGCGCAGAATGGATCAGATGTAGGCCGATATCTGGAAACGGAATTCAACTGCAGGAAGCTCCTTATTGCCCAGGGATTTTCTTTCTCTATAACTCTTACTAATTTTGCATATTTTTGTGTTTGCTTGTTGAACTGTTTAGTGTTATACTTTATACCAAATCTGATACACAATGACAGTGATAAAACACATTTTTCTTATGAAAGATTTTAATTACACAAAATAATAGTAGGTCTATCAATACTGTGATGTGGTGTTATTTTTGGATGTATAGATGAAGACCATTCTAAAGCTATGCAATGTACATCAGATTGTGTCTTATATTTTATTTTTTTCCCCTACAAATGACACTAATATGAGCAACTCGGTACAATTTTAGTGTCAATTAAAGCCGCAAGCGGCGATGATGGCCCTCGCCACGGCGCGACCGCCTCCCCTCGCGACCGCCGGGGGCCAGCCACCGCCTCCTCGCATCATTCCCCCTGCCCGGCCACCCCCCGCCCGCACGCCCCCCTCGCCCCCCCCCCTTCACACTGTTTCCATAGTGCAGTGGGATCATTGCATTATACTGGTGGAGTCTGTGACTTAGAACCATCAAACTCGTGCATAATACAGGTATAGTGTCATTGACTTTTTGGTTTGGTTTTAGGTCTACATTTATCTCCCCAAGTTTTATGCCAATCAGACAAAGTTGTGTGTTTTAATTGTATTATAGGGGGCGCTATAGAGTCCACTGGTCATGTGCTCATTACTCTGCTGTATTCACATTTTTATTTTACATCAGTGGGGATAGTTGTAGCTCTTTAGACACATCCATGTGTCTGTGAGTGGGAATGAAGGAAACAGGAAATAAAGGTGTTTTTTGACGGTGAAGTATGGACAAACGGCACAAAACATGGATGATTATTGATAAGCTACGTCTATAGATGTGGCATGTGGAGTTATAACTCATTTAGATGTATAATTTAAGAGTAGATAGCTTTAATATACACATATGTGAAAGTGGTGTGGGAATTTGAAACTAATAATTCAGTCCTATTTTGACAGTGAGCTACACAAAAACTATAATGAATATCCTCAAAAAATGGGATGATTATTGATAAGCTACGTCTATAGATGTAGCATTTGGAGTTTGAAATCATTTAGATTAAAAATGTAAGAGTAGATAGCTTTAATATACACATATATGAAAGTGGTGTGGGAATTTCGAACCAATAATTCAGTCCTATTTTGACAGTGAGCTACACAAAAACTATAATGAATATCCCCCCAAAAATGGATGATTATTGATAATCAACCTGTATAGATGTGACATGAGGAGTTTGAATTCATTTAGATGTATAATTTAAGAGTAGATAGCTTTAAATATACACATATGTGAAAGTGGTGTGGGAATTTTAAACTAATAATTCAGTCCTATTTTGACAGTGAGCTACACAAAAACTATAATGAATATCTCAAAAAAATGGATGATTATTGATAAGCAACCTGTATAGATGTGGCCTATGGGGTTTCAGCTCATTGGGATGAAAAACGTAGGAATAGATAGATTCCATATACACATATGTCAAAGTGGTGTGGGAATTTCGAACCAATAATTCAGTCCTATTTTGACAGTGAGCTACACAAAAACTATAATGAATATCCCCAAAAACATGGATGATTATTGATAAACTACCTCTGTAGATGTGGCCTGTGGAGTTTCAGGTAGTTTGGTTGAAAAACCTAAGACTAGAAAGGTTTTATATGAACGAATGTGAAAGTGGAGTGGTTTTTTCAATCCAAAAATGAAGTCATATTTTCACAGCGAGCTACACATAAACCGTGAAGAATATCCCCAAAAAAATGGATGATTATTGATAATCAATCTGTATAGATGTGGCATGTGGAGTTTCAGTTCATTGGGATGAAAAAACGTAGTAGGAGTAGATAGGTTTCAAAAAGACGTATGCGAAAGTTAGATTTTTCAATGATTTATTCTGGAGTCATTGCGCCCCCTGCTGGCCAACCGTGAGAAATAACCCATGCTTGTAATATAATTTTTTGCTTCTTCTGAGGAGTCCAATGTACTCCCCAAATTTGGTATGAATCCGATAAAATTGATGTGTCATGTCTATGGTAGGGGGCGCTAGAGTGTTCATTTTGATTACACTTTATATTGCATTTGATTCAGGGCCAAATGAAACATATTTGACTGAAATTTGAGATGTGTCGGGCAAAGCCCGTGTGAGTAATATATTTTAAAATGTTTTTTGTTGGAGTATTTTGCGCCCCTGCTGGCCAATTGTAAGAAATAGCCTATACTCGTAATATAATTTTTTGCTCCTTTTTATGCCCCAAATTTATTCCCTAAATTTGGTATGAATCCGATAATATTGATGTGTCATGTCTAAGGTAGGGGGCGCTAGAGTGTTCATTTTGATTAGACTTTATAGTGCATTTGATTCAGGGCCAAATGAAACATATGTGACTTAAATTTGAGATGTGTCGGGCAAAGCCCGTGTGAGTAATATATTTTTAAATGTTTTTTGTTGGACTCTTTGCGCCCCTACTGGCCAGTTGTGAGAAATGACCTATGCCCATAATATAACTTTTTGGTCCTCGTTATATCCCAGATTTATTCCCCAAATTTGGTTGTAATCCAATAATGTTGACGTTTCACGTCTATGGTAGGGGGCGCTAGAGTGTTCATTTTCATTACACTTTATAGTCCATTCCATACATGCCATAATTACGCATATGTCATGTGAATGTGAGATCTGTAGGACAATGCCCCTGGTCGTGAGAGGACAACGAAATTACAGGAAACGAAGGCGTTTTTCGATGGCGCCGTGCGGGCGGACGACATGAAATTGTCCAAAAAAAAAGCATGTTTCATTAAACCCCATGTGTCCAGATGTGACATGTGAAATCTGACTTCATTTGGATCGAAAACCTAGGACTGATTACAATTTGAAAACATCGTGTTAAAGCGCTGGCGAAGGTTTGATCCAATATGGCCGACTTCCTGTCCGCCACACGGCATCACTATAATATTGTTTTTTGCTCGTCTCCATGAGCTCTATCATTGGTGCGAATTTCAGCTAATTCTGAGTCGGGGCTCCCTATTAGTTTGAAAATCTCAAAATTTCAAGGTGGCGCTGTTGAGCCGGTGTGCGTTGGACATTTTGGTGATGCGTATTTTATCGAAATTTTCGCGAGGCCGGTCGATTTGATACCCCCATGTGAGACTTTTCGTCCACGTTTAGGGGGTCAAAACGGGGCGAGTTTGGGAGGAAAAATAATAATAATAATAAGAAGAAGAAACCGAGCGAAAACAATACCCCTCGCCGTCACTTCGTGAGCGGCGAGGGCCAATTAGTATCAAGGTTCTAATACTGGAAGACAGTAGCTCAGTTGGTCGAGTGTTTTTCCACTGATCTGAAGGTTCAAATCTCTTTTTGTAAACATCATATATATGTATACATTATATAGTGTCATCTGTAGTTTCCATATTATTATATTGTTAAATTATATGTTAAAAAAAATAAATAAAAAATAAATTAAAAAAATAGGATTCATTATCATTAGGATTCATCTGGTAACTGTCATATTCAGAATTTCCATTGTCACTTATCAGAGGTTATCTACTTTTTTGTTTTTTTTTGTTTTTTTTATTTTGTGATCCTTTAAAATATTATATGATTGAAATACATTCATCATTATCTGCCTCAACATAACACATCCAACCTAGAAGAAACTCTTGATTCACAGAACACTTTCTCTAAAGGGGTGCATAGACATTTTCTTGCAGTACTCAGCAGTATTTCAATGATTTACTTTGATAATCCCAATTTTTAGTCTGTCTTGAGATCCTGTTTGTTCTTTGCTCAGAACAGGTTGTACAAGATGTGATTTTATTTTTTATTTTTTTTATTTTTTTATTTTTTTTACCCAGCTACAAACTTA
>JAIEZT010001368.1:29936743-29974243 GCA_019594935.1 Periophthalmus modestus
TAGCCTTTTAATATAAATAAATGTCCCTTTATAGTCAGTAGGTTATGACAAATGTACTACATGCTTATATTTGAATATTGTTTTTAATATTGTTTACAGGTACGCTTCCGTATGGCAGTGGAGGATTAGGTGGCAAGCTGTGTGTTGAACATCACCTTCATCTTGTGGCAAAGTCAGTGTCCATCCCATGGCTGTCTGGACGTGCACTGTAGTAGGCTACACTCTCACTGTGCTTTTCTGCTGTAATTACAACTGTTTCTGTAAATATCCACAAATGCATGTTGACAATAGTATTAATTAGAGTATGAATTGTGATTTGTAAATTAATCTCTCATTCATTAAAACTAAAGACCTTTGAAAACAATATGTTTGCTTTCTGCTAAGGGAATAGTTCAGTGTTTCAAAGTTTGTGAATTACCTAGAAGTGGAGAACATTGCTAACAGGGACTAAACTACTTTCATATGATATTTTTGATGCGTTTTATTAAGCTCCTTATTACAAAAATAAGGTATGAGTAATACAATGTGTGGGTATGGATATATGTTGGATAGCTGAATGTATACCTTTTCTTGCATGCTAAATGTTATGTTCAACAAAAGCAGTAATGTATTGCTTCATGGACAATGAACACGGACTGATTTGATACTTTTGTTTGATATTGCACAAGCCACATGTGTTAAGGGCTTTGTAATGCTGGTGGTGTCAAGTGATGTCAAGTGCCATGTCTTGGGGTTACTGTTGGCAAAGCAAAAGAGTGATGTAAATTACTTCTCGTTTTCTTACTGTGAAGTTTACTCCCTGTTTATATTTCTGCCATGCACTTTTAAAGTAAGGAGCATGTTATAAAAGTATAATTTAGGTAATGCACTGTAAAAAGAAAAAAAAAAACAAACAACAAAAACACATTTCCTGTATAATATATTACATGTTAAAATACTGAACTATTCCTAATGTATATAAAGGCAAATATTAACGTGACGCTATCAGCAAGTGGCAGAGCACAACCCTGCAGTATGTCTCATTTTAGTGTGTTTTCTGTGTAGACTTCATTGTAGCAGTGATGTACACTTGATTTCATTAAAAAGACAATGCTATAGGACTGATGCTATGGACTCTGACCTTCAAATAAACTATGAATCAGTTTTATTCATTGTATGCTGTACAAAAGCCAAGGAGAGCTTCGTGTGTGCAAGTGCCATTGTTTCCACTACATTAAAATAATTGAACACACAGATTTTCATGGTGAGCTATTCATTATTATTGTTATTATTATGGTGTTTTGGGGTCACTGGATGATTGCATCTGTGGTGGTTATTAATATTTGCAAATCAAATCATGCTCCCAGATGAAAGGACACGGGCTTTGAATCCATGGCATAATCCTAGGATTACATGGGAGGTGGGAGTTTGCATAGACTCATGCCTATGAAAAAATAAACGTGTGTGCTAAATTTGAAAAAAAAATAAAATAATAATAATACTAAATTTTATTCATAGAAAAAAAAGTCATAATCTTACATCTTATCTTACATGGGCATATATTAATTTAACATTCACAAGTTGCCTATTAACAAGGTATTTTTAAGAAAACGTGATAATATGAACAGAATTATTTAGAGACATTGACTTTTTTCTTTCAATACTAAAGAGAACCATTGTGATTTGATGTGAGATCTATAAGGCGAAACAAATCAAAATGATACATATGCATTGCACATCCATTGTTTCCAGACACTTGCTCTGACACATTTTGTCCACTTAGAGCTGCTGTTGGTCCATGGAATAGCTGAGAGCCCAAGCAGAAAAAGCCCCTCCTGTTTTCTCCAGTCTTTATTATTATTATTTTTTTAACAAAGAGCAAGAGCACGATCCAGGGAAATAAAAAAAAAAAAAAACAAACAACAAAACAAAAGCATAAACTTACATTAGATTAGAGGAACTGTAATAACTTTACTCCAGATAATTGTTTGTGTATTTGGAATAACATACCCAGGGATGATTTATGTTTGACATGAGGCTACTTTGGAGTGTTTATTTTTGTTTATTTTTTTTTTTTTTTTTTGTCTTACTGGATCATCTCTTGAAATGGTGTCGGGGCAGCTTTTTTACTCTGCGTCAGAGGAAGTACACCCCTGAACTGCATTTGGAAACACTGAAAAGGATTTAAATCAAAACCCTCAGGATTTTGAGTTCCTTATGTTTCAAATTAACATTTTTTGAAATATATCTAAAAAACTGGAGTACTGTTAGTAAGTGAGAGAATTGACCATTAGGAGCTGTGCACTGAAGAAAATAAATGCTCTCTGACCATAGAGACTGTTATGAACAATCCAGTAAGGCTTTACCACATGGATGTAGAAGTTTTACACATCAATGATAATGTGCCTGTATTTTTTAGTAAGATACACAATATTAATATTGCAGAAAGTACATTGCCAGGTGTCAGATTTGAGTTGTCTGAAGCCAGTAAAGCAGAAGTAAGTAAGAATGAAGTCAGTAATTATAAATTAAGTCAGAATGATTAGTTCACTTTGGCGGTACACAAAGCGGGATGCAGAGTGTCCACAGAGTTAGTCTTGCAAAAGCTCAAGACATAGAAAAGCAGGCCGTCATCACCATGACTTTAACTGCTGTAGATGGAGGGTCTCCTCCAAAGTCGGGCACCCCCCAGCTGATGGTTAATGTTTTAGATAATAATGACAATATTCCACTTTTTAGCGCATCTTTGTCAAAAATTCAAGAAAACACAGCCTTAGGCACCAGATTGATTGCTGTAAATGTGACAGATGCATACAAGGGACTAAACAGTGAAATTGTGTTTTCTCTAAGAAACAAAGATCAAGACCGTGTTCTTGACATATTTGAAATTGAAAATTAAACTAGGTTGATAAAAGTGAGAGGAAATGTAGACTAGAAAGAAATAAGGGCTTTTTAGATCTGTGTAGAGGCCACTGACAGAGGCCACTTGCCAATATCTGCACACTGTAAGGTGCTTCTTGAAATAGAGGACTTGAATGACAACGTTCCAGAAGTCACCATCACGTCTCTGCACAAGAGTGTGAGGGAGGACATTGGGGTGGGCCCCACGGTTCTTCTAGTGTTAGTTGCTGATAAAGACAGTGGTAAAAACGGTGAAGTTAAAATCTAAACTGAAAATGAAATTCCACTTGAATTAGAGCCAAACTATAAAAAAACTATTACTCACTGTTAGTGGACAGACCACTGGTTAAAGACAGTGTGTCTTACTAGAATGTTAGGTTTGTAGCAACTGATAAAAGTACTCCACCACTGTCCAGCACAAGTGTAGTGAGCATACACATTTTAGATGTTAATATCAACACACCTGTCTTCAGTGAAAAGGTCATCAGTATATATGTAAGAGAGAATGCTCAAACTTGTGAAATGATAAAAAAGGGTATCTGCAGCGACTGTAGGCACTGCCATTGTGCTGTTTTCAGTCTCTGACAAAGATGGAGGTAAAAAACGGTCAGGTCCAATGTCGTATAAACAATAATGTCCCTTTTAAACTTGACAATATTTATAAGAATTACTATTCACTGGTGGTGAATGGTCCTTTAGACAGAGAAAGCACTCCTCAGTATAATATTAGCATCACTGCCATTGATGAAGGCAGCCCACCTCTGACCAGCACGAGCCTTATAACTGTGCGCGTGTCAGATGTCAGTGATAACAGTCCTGTGTTCACAGAAAGTCTCATAAACGTCTATCTAAAGGAGAACAGTGCAGTGGGGTCAATCATTAAGACAGTAACAGCAGCTGACCCTGACATTGATCAGAACGGTCACGTGACTTATTCTCTCTCAAAAAATCCAGGTGAGTCTCTGCACCTGTCCACGATGGTGAATATTAACTCAGTCACAGGAGCCATAGTCAAGTTACAGTCTTTTAACCTTGAGGAGCTCAAAACGTTTCAGTTAAGGTCCAGGCCACAGACTCTGGTGTCCCTCCGCTCAGCAGCAACGTGACTGTGAACGTTTTTATTCTGGATGAAAATGACAATAGCCCATGATCCTGGAGCTCTATTCTGAGCACGGCTCCGTTAACAGTGAGAGCATCCCCTATTCCGCTGAAGCGGGCTACTTTGTGGCAAAGATCAGGGCTGTAGACGTAGACTCTGGGTACAACGCGCTGCTTTCTTATCACCTGTCTGAGCCCAAAGGGAACAACCTGTTCCGGATCGGGACCAGCACCGGTGAGATCCGCACCAAGAGGAGGATGAGTGACAATGACCTGAAAAGTCACCCCTTGGTGGTGCTGGTGTGTGATAACGGAGAGCCCTTCCTGTCCGCCACTGTGTCTATTGATGTAGTGGTGGTGGAGAGCACAGCGGACATTCAGACTCAGTTCAGACATGTGCCCATAAAGGAGGACAGCTTCTCGGATTTAAACCTGTACCTGCTCATCGCCATTTTGACATGTCATTTTTCTGTTGAGCCTCATCACGTTAATAGCAGTCAGATGTCACAGGACAGAGAGCTCTTTCAGCAGGTACAGCGCCCCCATGATCACCACCCACCCTGACAGGAGCTGGTCCTACTCCAAATCCACTCAGCAGTATGACGTGTGCTTCAGCTCAGACACACTCAAGAGCGACGTAGTGGTTTCCCCCCCCCCGTTTCCTCCCGTAGATGCGGAACTGATCAGTATTAATGGAGGAGACACTTTCACTAGGACACAGACTTTACCAAATTCAGAGAAGGTAAGAAACTAAATGAATATGATTTTAATAATTGAGAGAAACTGAGTGACATATTCTAAGAAAAACAAAAGAAAATAACAATAATAACCATAGCATCATTGTCTACTTGGGGTACTAATGGCGCTGTCCATGGTCCTTAATGCTCTTTAATATGAATCTTCTATAAGTACAGCTGTAGGAGTTTTTAAAAGTTAAATTTGTATTTACATAAAACATGTCTTTAACAAGTGTAATTTAGACGAATGCCCACACGAGGTCACTGTACACCGTACCTTTTGTGAAGGTTTGACTCCTCCCTGGTTTAGTGATAACGCTGCGCCTTCTTGCAAAGAAAGGTCGAGTGACAAAGGAAGACTTGGTTTTCCACAATGCCACTCGGATATCTTTTCATGGCTACGTGTGTATAGCAGTTTTATCAGTGTGTGTAGTGTAGTATTTGGAATAATGTTTTTCAGGAGCTGCTTGAGGATTTATCTCTGGGTCATTTTGTTGGATTTTTGCTGGACATCAGTTTTTGGGCAGCTCTCCTACACGGTTTCAGAGGAGGTGAACATCGGGACGTTTGTGGGAAACATTGCCAAAGATCTGACTCTGACTGCGCAAGAATTACAGTCTCGAAATTTTCAAATTATTTCTGGAACAAATCGGAACTATTTTGAGGCAAATCTTAAGACCGGTGTCTTATTCGTAAATGAAAGAATAGACCGTGAGGAGCTCTGCGGTGATGAGACAAAATGCTCGCTAAATGTAGAGGCGGTGATCAATAACCCTCTTAAACTTTATAGGATTGAATTCATGATATTAGACGTAAACGACAATGCTCCTTCGTTCAGTAGCAAATCGCAAATTATTAATATTACAGAAAGTACATTACCGGGCGTCAGATTCCCGTTGAAATTAGCCTATGACGCAGACGTGGGTAAGAACGGCGTTCACAGCTACAGACTTAGTCAAAGTGAATATTTCTCTCTTACATCTCACCAAGGAGCAGCTGTAACAACAGAACTGGTTCTACAGAAAAGTTTAGACCGTGAAAAGCAGTCACTTATCAGGCTTACTTTAACTGCTATTGACGGAGGAACCCCCGCAAAATCAGGCACAACTGCCATTATAATTCATGTCTTAGACGTAAACGACAACGCCCCAGTGTTTAGTCAAAACTTGTACAAAGCTACTGTTCATGAAAATGTTCAAATAGGAACTTCTATTGTCACAGTAAATGCTACAGATGTGGATGAAGGAATAAACGGAGAGATAGTGTATTCATTTATAGATCTTGAACAGAATAAACGGACTGATGCATTTGTGATTGACGAAAAAACAGGAACCGTGACGAATATAAAAAACATTGACTTTGAGGAGAATGGAGCATTTGAGATTAGGGTCCAAGCCCGTGACAGAGCCACATCTCCAATGAGCTCACACGCAAAGCTTTTGATCGAAGTGTTAGATGTAAATGACAACGCGCCTGAAATCTCTGTCACCTCTTTGCTGGACACGCTGAAAGAAGACGATACTGTAGGCACCGCTATTGCGCTGGTTTCAGTCTCTGACAAAGATGGAGGCAAAAACGGTCAGGTCCAATGTCGTATAAACAATAATGCCCCCTTTAAACTGGAGACAAATTATAAGAATTACTATTCACTGGTGGTGAATGGTCCTTTAGACAGAGAAAGCACTCCTCAGTATAATATTAGCATCACTGCCATTGATGAAGGCAGCCCACCTCTGACGAGCACGAGCCTTATAACTGTGCGCGTGTCTGATGTCAATGATAACAGTCCCGTGTTCACAGAAAGTCTCGTAAACGTCTATCTAAAGGAGAACAGTGCAGTGGGGTCAGTCATTAAAACAGTAACAGCAGCTGACCCTGACATTGATCAGAACGGTCACGTGACTTATTCTCTCTCAAAAAATCCAGGTGAGTCTCTGCAGCTGTCCACGATGGTGAATATTAACTCAGTCACAGGAGCCATAGTCACGTTACAATCTTTTAACTTTGAGGAGCTCAAAACGTTTCAGTTTAAGGTCCAGGCCACAGACTCTGGTGTCCCTCCCCTCAGCAGCAACGTGACTGTGAACGTTTTTATTCTGGATGAAAATGACAATAGCCCCACGATTCTGGCGCCCTATTCTGAGCACGGCTCCGTTAACAGTGAGAGCATCCCCTATTCCGCTGAAGCGGGCTACTTTGTGGCAAAGATCAGGGCTGTAGACGCAGACTCTGGGTACAACGCGCTGCTTTCTTATCACCTGTCTGAGCCCAAAGGGAACAACCTGTTCCGGATCGGGACCAGCACCGGAGAGATCCGCACCAAGAGGAGGATGAGTGACAATGACCTGAAAAGTCACCCCTTGGTGGTGCTGGTGTGTGATAACGGAGAGCCCTCCCTGTCCGCCACTGTGTCTATTGATGTAGTGGTGGTGGAGAGCACAGCGGACATTCAGACTCAGTTCAGACATGTGCCCATAAAGGAGGACAGCTTCTCGGATTTAAACCTGTACCTGCTCATCGCCATTGTGGCGGTGTCAGTCATCTTTCTGCTCAGCCTCATCACGTTAATAGCGGTCAGATGTCACAGGACAGAGAGCTCTTTCAGCAGGTACAGCGCCCCCATGATCACCACCCACCCTGACGGGAGCTGGTCCTACTCCAAATCCACTCAGCAGTATGACGTGTGCTTCAGCTCAGACACACTCAAGAGCGACGTAGTGGTTTTCCCCGCCCCGTTTCCTCCTGTAGATGCGGAACTGATCAGTATTAATGGAGGAGACACTTTCACCAGGACACAGACTTTACCCAACACAGAGAAGGTATGAATCGCATTTCTTTTTGTTGCTTCTATTCGATTTGAAATTATTAAGTTGTTTTTTTTTTTGTTTTTTGTTGTTTTTTTTAATGAAGACATTAATAAGCCTCGTCACGCAGTCACATAAACAAAAGTCAAGTGTGGGGGGGGGGGGGTTTGGTTTAATTTCATATGTACATTTTAAGTGGAGCGTGATGTGGTAAAAGTGTAATGCACATTACATACATGCATTCTTTTGCTCACCGCTGTCCAGGGTGCTGAATAGTTTGTTTTTTTTTCACGCACCTCCATAGTATAACTGGAAAATTAAAAAAAAAAAATACTACTTCTAATAATAATAATAATATTAAATAATAAAATAATAATAATAATAATAATAATAATAATAATAATAATAATAATAATAATAATAATATAATATTATTATATTATTATATATTATTATTATTATTATTATTATTATTATTATTATTATTATTATTATTATTATATCATAATAATATAAAAAAAAAATAAAAAATATTATATATATATAAATTAAATAAAAAAAAAAAAAAAAAAAAAAAAAAAAAAAAGATTGGACACTTTCACCAAGACACAGACTTCACCCAGTATAGAGAAGATATAAAACTAAACAAAAATGACTCAAATAACTGAAAGAAAGTGAGTGACAAATTGCATTACACAGAATTAAGCTATAGCATTATTTTCAGCTTGAGGTACTGATGGGGCTGTCCATGGTTCTTAACGTGCTCTTGACGTTGAAGTGGTAACATGCATCTTCTATAGGTAATGTTGCAACGGTTTTGGAAAGTAAAAATGTTTTTACATAAATAGTGTGTCTGTAAAAGTGTAATTTAGAAAAATGTCCACACGAGGTCACTGTACACTGTATCTTTTTGTGAAAGTTTGGCTCCTCCCTGGTTTCGGGATAACGCTGCGCTTTGTTGCAAGGAGAGGTCGAGTGACAAAGGAAGACTTGGTTTTCCACAATGCCACTCGGATATCTTTTCATGGCTACGTGTGTATAGCAGTTTTATCAGTGTGTGTAGTGTAGTATTTGGAATAATGTTTTTCAGGAACTGCGTGAGGATTTATCTCTGGGTCATTTTGTTGGATTTTTGCTGGACATCAGTTTTTGGGCAGCTCTCCTACACGGTTTCAGAGGAGGTGAACATCGGGACGTTTGTGGGAAACATTGCCAAAGATCTGACTCTAACTGTACAAGAATTACAGTCAAGAAATTTTCAAATTATTTCTGGAACCAAACGGAAATATTTTGAGGTAAATCTTAAGACCGGCGTCTTATTCGTAAATGAAAGAATAGACCGTGAGGAGCTCTGCGGTGATGAGACAAAATGCTCGCTAAATGTAGAGGCGGTGATCAATAACCCTCTTAAACTTTATAGGATTGAATTCATGATATTAGACGTAAACGACAATGCTCCTTCGTTCAGTAGCGAATCGCAAATTATTAATATTACAGAAACAAATACATTACCGGGCGTCAGATTCCCATTGAAATTAGCCTATGACGCAGACGTGGGTAAGAACGGCGTTCACAGCTACAGACTTAGTCAAAGTGAATATTTCTCTCTTACATCTCACCAAGGAGCAGCTGTAACAACAGAACTGGTTCTACAGAAAAGTTTAGACCGTGAAAAGCAGTCAGTTATCAGGCTTACTTTAACTTGCTATTGATGGAGGAACCCCCGCAAAATCAGGCACAACTGCCATTATAATTCATGTCTTGGACGTAAATGACAACGCCCCAGTGTTTAGTCAAAACTTGTACAAAGCTACTGTTCATGAAAATGTTCAAATAGGAACTTCTATTATCACAGTAAATGCTACAGATGTGGATGAAGGCATAAACGGAGAGATAGTGTATTCATTTATAGATCTTGAACAGAATAAACGGACTGATGCATTTGTGATTGACGAAAAAACAGGAACCGTGACGAATATAAAAAACATAGACTTTGAGGAGAATGGAGCATTTGAGATTAGAGTCCAGGCCCGTGACAGAGCCACATCTCCAATGAGCTCACACGCAAAGCTTTTGATCGAAGTGTTAGATGTAAATGACAACGCGCCTGAAATCTCTGTCACCTCTTTGCTGGACACGCTGAAAGAAGACGCGACTGTAGGCACCGCTATTGCGCTGGTTTCAGTCTCTGACAAAGATGGAGGCAAAAACGGTCAGGTCCAGTGTCGTATAAACACTAATGCCCCTTTTAAACTTGAGACTAATTATAAGAATTATTATTCACTGGTGGTGAATGGTCCTTTAGACAGAGAAAGCACTCCTCAGTATAATATTAGCATCACTGCCATTGATGAAGGCAGCCCACCTCTGACGAGCACGAGCCTTATAACTGTGCGCGTGTCAGATGTCAATGATAACAGTCCCGTGTTCACAGAAAGTCTGGTAAACGTCTATCTAAAGGAGAACAGTGCAGTGGGGTCAGTCATTAAAACAGTAACAGCAGCTGACCCTGACATTGATCAAAACGGTCACGTGACTTATTCTCTTTCAAAAAATCCAGGTGAGTCTCTGCAGCTGTCCACGATGGTGAATATTAACTCAGAGACAGGAGACATAGTCACGCTACAGTCTTTTAACTTTGAGGAGCTCAAAACGTTTCAGTTTAAGGTCCAGGCCACAGACTCTGGTGTCCCTCCGCTCAGCAGCAACGTGACTGTGAACGTTTTTATTCTGGATGAAAATGACAATAGCCCCACGATCCTGGCGCCCTATTCTGAGCACGGCTCCGTTAACAGTGAGAGCATCCCCTATTCCGCTGAAGCGGGCTACTTTGTGGCAAAGATCAGGGCTGTAGACGCAGACTCTGGGTACAACGCGCTGCTTTCTTATCACCTGTCTGAGCCCAAAGGGAACAACCTGTTCCGGATCGGGACCAGCACCGGAGAGATCCGCACCAAGAGGAGGATGAGTGACAATGACCTGAAAAGTCACCCCTTGGTGGTGCTGGTGTGTGATAAACGGAGAGCCCTCCCTGTCCGCCACTGTGTCTATTGATGTAGTGGTGGTGGAGAGCACAGCGGACATTCAGACTCAGTTCAGACATGTGCCCATAAGGAGGACAGCTTCTCGGATTTAAACCTGTACCTGCTCATCGCCATTGTGGCGGTGTCAGTCATCTTTCTGCTCAGCCTCATCACGTTAATAGCAGTCAGATGTCACAGGACAGAGAGCTCTTTCAGCAGGTACAACGCCCCCATGATCACCACCCACCCTGACGGGAGCTGGTCCTACTCCAAATCCACTCAGCAGTATGACGTGTGCTTCAGCTCAGACACACTCAAGAGCGACGTAGTGGTTTTCCCCGCCCCGTTTCCTCCTGTAGATGCGGAACTGATCAGTATTAATGGAGGAGACACTTTCACCAGGACACAGACTTTACCCAATACAGAGAAGGTATGAATCCTGTTTCTTCTGTTGATTTCGTTCGTTATGAAATTATTAAGTTGGTTAATAACAAAATTAATTAGCCATTTCACTCAGTCACACAAACAAAAGTCAAGAAAGTGGGATTTTGGTTTGATTTCATAAGCAGTTTTTTACAATTGATCGTGATGGGGCTGAAGTATAATGCACATTACAAAAATGCGTGCTTTTGCTTACTGCTGTCAAGGGTGCTGAATTGTTTTTCTTTCTTTTGTTTTCTTTTTTAATAGTTTGTTTCTTTTTCAGGCGCCTCCATAATATAACGGAAACATACAAAAAAAGTACTACTACTTCTTCTACTACTACTACTACTATTTCTAATCGCAAAAATATTATGAAATAATAATAATAATAATAATAATAATAATAATAATAATAATAATAATAATAATAATAATAATAATAATAATAATAATAATGAATAAATAATAAAAAAAATATATTAAATAAAATAAATGCAAAAAGTAGGGGACACTTTCACCAGGACACAGACTTTAACCAATACAGAGACTGTATGAAACTAAATGAATCAGACTCAAATGACTGAGAGAGAGAGAGTGACACATTGCATTACATAAAATTAAGCTATAGCATTGTTTTCAGCTTAAGTTACTGATGACTCTGTCCATGGTCCTTAATGTGCTTTTCACGTTGAAGTGGTAACATGCATCTTCTATAGGTAATATTGCAGCAGTTTCGAAGAGCAAAAATCTTTTTTACATAAATCTTGTGACTGTAGAAAGGTGTAATTTCGACGAATGTCAACACGAGGTCACTGTACACTGTATCTTTCTGTGAAGGTTTGGCTCCTCCCTGGTTTAGGGATAACGCTGCGCTTTGTTGCAAGGAGAGGTCGAGTGACAAAGGAAGACTTGGTTTTCCACAATGCCACTCGGATATCTTCTCATGGCTACGTGTGTATAGCAGTTTTATCAGTGTGTGTAGTGTAGTATTTGGAATAATGTTTTCAGGAGCTGCTTGAGGATTTATCTCTGGGTCATTTGTTGGATTTTTGCTGGACATCAGTTTTTGGGCAGCTCTCCTACACGGTTTCAGAGGAGGTGAACATCGGGACGTTTGTGGGAAACATTGCCAAAGATCTGACTCTAACCGTGCAAGAATTACAGTTGCGTGACTTTCAGATTGTTTCTGGAACAAAACGGAAATATTTTGAGGTAAATCTTAAGACCGGTGTCTTATTCGTAAATGAAAGAATAGACCGTGAGGAGCTCTGCGGTGATGAGACAAAATGTTCGCTAAATGTAGAGGCGGCTCTTAATGACCCACTTAAACTTTATAGGATTGAATTTTTAATATTAGACGTAAACGACAACGCTCCTTCATTCGGTAGCAAATCGCAAATTATTAATATTACAGAAAGTACATTACCCGGCGTGAGATTCCCGTTGAAATTAGCCTATGACGCAGACGTGGGTAAGAACGGCGTTCACAGCTACAGACTTAGTCAAAGTGAATATTTCTCTCTTACATCTCACCAAGGAGCAGCTGTAACAACAGAACTGGTTCTACAGAAAAGTTTAGACCGTGAAAAGCAGTCACTTATCAGGCTTACTTTAACTGCTATTGATGGAGGAACCCCCGCAAAATCAGGCACAACTGCCATTATAATTCATGTCTTAGACGTAAATGACAACGCCCCAGTGTTTAGTCAAAACTTGTACAAAGCTACTGTTCATGAAAATGTTCAAATGGGAACTTCTATTATCACAGTAAATGCTACAGATGTGGATGAAGGAATAAACGGAGAGGTAGTGTATTCATTTATAGATCTTGAACAGAATAAACGGACTGATGTATTTGCGATTGACGAAAAAAAAAAACAGGAACCGTGACGATATAAAAAAACATGACTTTGAGGAGAATGGAGCATTTGAGATTAGAGTCCAGGCCCGTGACAGAGCCACATCTCCAATGAGCTCACACACAAAGCTTTTGATCGAAGTTTTAGATGTAAATGACAACGCGCCTGAAATCTCTGTCACGTCCCTGAAGCAGACGGTGAAAGAAGACGCGACTGTAGGCACCGCAATTGCGCTGGTTTCAGTCTCTGACAAAGATGGAGGCAAAAACGGTCAGGTCCAATGTCGTATATGTGGCCAGGTGTAAAATGAATAGACCAGACACCAGCAACTCCAAAAAATTAATGTGGATCTTTTATTTCCCGACTGTCCCCAGCAGGAGAACAGCATTAAATTTTGGTTTGATTTGGCTTCTTTTCAAAGAACAGTTTCTTTGTAATAATCACTAGTCAAAGATCAAAATATATGACCAAAGACAACACTCTCAACAGGAAGCTATAAAAAAAAAGGAAAAGAAGACAACAGTAGTGGGCTTATCCTAAACAAAACAAGGAATAACAATACTTAATTCACTTCAACAGTACAGTTGAAACAGAATTACAGTTTAACAGTGAACTTCAACTTACGTCAAAATGGCGGACAGACTGCCCAGTACAACTTATCACTCTGGAGAACCCTGGACAGTGCTATCTCCCCTCTGAATAAACCACACATTTACAAATGTACAAGATCAGTCACAAGATAATAAAACATTCTTAATATGCTCAACTATTACATTGGACTTATTTGAATTTAACACTCACGCCGTCACGCAGCTCCGTCTGTTACGTGAGCCGTTACTCTTTTCTCAGGATGGTAAATCTGAATCTCAATCTCGATCAATCCCAATCTTCGGGTTTACAACTTCGAATAATCTTAAAATAGGACACTCGTTACAGCCTTACTTATCAATATTAAAAGATTATTTTTGTACTAAAACCGGATTTAAACTTACATCTTACTCTTCACACGCACCGTGACCGAGAACTGTCTGGTTCTCATTGAGGCACTTGGCTGTCTACCTTTGATGACGTCACGCGCACGCGACTTCAAGTGACTACTCCATTATCCAAATAGTATGGTGACATCTAGTGGCTAGGCCGAGAATTGCAACTACTGCTTGTTCAGTTAGATTCCGTTTTATTTGACCCGGCTACATTCTCCCCTGCCAGAAGTCAACGTCTCGGTGACTTCCTACACATCAGCCATGGCTTTAGACGTGTAAAGAACCATACCAGCTAACACCTGGGACAGTATATCTGGTGTGAAAGATACTGTGTTATTACAAGCACTTACAGGCAAGTTAAACGGGTTTCTGTTTTGACCTGCGGTTGCCCTTTCGCTTCTCCGTGGGGGTGGGGGTGTGGTTGGCGTGATTGTCTTGGATGGTGCTGTCCTCCTTCGTGGAGCAGGTACTGGTCGTTCCTCCGGCCCCTCAGACAACCCCGGACTTCCTACACCTGATTCTAGGGGAGGACATGAATCTTCACTGGGCCTGTCGCTCATATCAACATCCAACACTTGGTCATTTTCTGTTTCTAATTGGTCATCATCCCCCAAGTGGCTTTCCAGGTCCTCCAAACTTGGACCAACAGGTTCATCAATGTGTTCCACCAACAGGTATTCAGGTTCTGAGTCTGTGGATTCAATTTCTGAGTCTAGATTAGCTTCAGGCTCATGAACAAGAGGAACCGTTTGAAACTCTTGCCTGGGAGGTGGTAAAGGCCCTACACAGAGACGCAGATTGGACCTATGGACTCTCTTGACTGGACCTCCATTGACTGGTACTACAGTGTGTGTTGTCCCCTGGACATCAATGACTTCATGCACTTTTGATGACCATGCATCTTGAATCTTATTTCTGCCAATAGGACGATGGCGAAGGTACACATATTGCCCTATTTCAACAGGTGGACAGTAAACTTTTGCATTCTGACGGGCCATTCTCTCCGCTGCTTTCCTTTCAGCAAACACTCTGGCTCTCTCATGTGCATTCTGGAGTCGCTCTCTGTGTTCTCTGAGCCAGTCTGTGTTCTCAACTTTTGCTTCCTCCTGCCCCAGCAGAGCATCAACAGGAAGATGGGGGTGCATTCCAAACAACATGTAATAGGGGGAGTAACCAGTTGACGAGTGTGGGGTCACATTATAGCATACACAAGCTCAGCTAGGTGTTCAGGCCAGCGGCGCTTTTTTTCAGGGGGCAGAGTTTTCAGGAGGTCATGTAAGGTTCTGTTAAATCTCTCGCACTGGGGGTTTCCTTGCGGATGATGAGGTGTAGTGCGGGTCTTTTTTACCCCATACAAGCTGCACAACTCAGCAATTACAGCACTCTCGAAATTTCGGCCTTGGTCTGAGTGCAAGCGCTCAGGCACCCCCGTATTTTTCATGAACCACTCTTTCAGTATGACCTTAGCCGTTGTGTCTGCTCTCTGATTTCTTGTGGGGAAGGCTTGGCTGAACTTAGTGAACACATCTGTAAGTACAAGAACATTTTCACACACCCATCACTAGCACGGTCGAGTATAGTGTAGTCGACAGCCACAACTTCAAGAGGGCGAGTAGCTAAAAATGGAGTTTGAGGGACACGAACTTTGGGCTGTGGCAACTTGGTTAGTACACACCTCTGACAGTTCTTGATCCATTTTTCAACATCCTCATGCATACCTCCCCAAAAGCATCTCTGTCTCAGGAGCCCAAGCGTTCGTTCTATCCCTGGTGTCCCATCTGATTGTGTACACTGGTGAGAACTATTTCTTTGAGACAGTAAGGTAACAATAACTGGTGACATTTTCCAAGATTTACATCCTCAATTTCTCGATACAAAAGTCCATCTTTCTCTCTGAGACGTGGCCATTGTTTCAGGAGAGACCGTACTGAGGGTGGCAAAGCTTGTCTCTCTTGCAAAGAGGGCTTTTGTTTCTTGTCCCAGAGCTCTTTTAAAACTTTGAGTGTTGGATCAGACGCTTGGAATGTCCGAAGCTCCGCTTTGGTGTAACTGGGAAGAGTAGGTGTGTTGCTCTGCACTAACTCACCGTCCCCATTAGCTGGATCAACCACACTTAGCTGCCTCACCTTACAATGCTTTATCCCTGCAGTTGCTAACTCTGGACCTAAAGCAGTGCCTGCCCTAAGACTGTCACATATAGCTACACAACCATCAAACTCTGCATCCTCTGAATCTGGAACTGATCCTGCTAAAGCTGGTTGTCTGGAAAGGGCGTCAGCTGCTGAGTTACAACGACCAGGCCGGTACTTGACCTCAAAATCAAACACGGCTAACTGTGCAACCCACCGCTGTTGGATAGCCCCTAACTTGGCTGTGGACAGGTGGCAAAGTGGGTTATTGTCGGTCAGGACCGTGAATTTGGAACCAAGAAGGTAGCTGCGAAACTTCTCTGTAACCGCCCATTTTAATGCGAGAAGCTCTAGCTTCATGCTACTGTAATTCCTGTCGTTTTCTCTGCCCCTCTAAGCCTGCGGCTTGCATAAGCTATGACCTTTCTCTTCCACCCTGAACCTGATACAATACTGCACCTAAGCCAAGGTTGCTAGCATCTGTTTCTAGGATGAAAGGTAACTGAAAGTCGGCATAACCTAGCACAGGCGCATTGGTTAACTTCAGTTTGAGCACTTCAAATGCCTCAGAACAATCTGGTGTCCAGGTTGACTGGAACAACTGCTTGGCCTTAACTGGACTACTCTCCCTGATACAGGCATTGACCACATCATGAAGCGGCCCTGCAACATGTGAAAACCTCTCAATAAACCGCCTGTAATAACTACAGAAACCAAGGAAAGATCTGAGCTCTTTTACTGAGCTTGGAGTGGGCCAAGTCTTTACAGCGCTAATCTTCTCGGGATCTGTGCCTACCCCTGAGCTGAAACCTCATGACCTAAAAACTTGACTTTGGACTGGAGAAAGCGACACTTTTCAACTTTCACTTTTAGACCTGTGGTTTTGAGCCTCTGGAGGACAGTTTCAAGTCTCTCAAGGTGTTCGTCAAAGGTTTTTGAAAATACAAGAAGGTCGTCCAAGTACACAAGAACAATCTGGAATACAAGGTCACTCATTGTTGCTTGCATCAAGCGCTGAAAGGTTGCCGGCGCGTTGCATAATCCAAAACGGCATCCGCCGATATTCATAAAGGCCGAAAGGAGTGGTAAAGGCCGTTTTGTGCCTGTCTTTTTCATGGACTGCAACTTGGTGGTAACCGCTTGCAAGGTCAATGCTTGAGAAAAACTCTGCACCACTTAAAGCATCCAGACTTTCATCAATACGTGGTAAGGGAAATGCATCACGTCTGGTCTTTAAGTTCAGCTTCCTGTAGTCGACACATAGTCTTAAACTGCCATCTGACTTGCGCACTAGGACTATTGGTGAGGCATATGAACTTGAACTTTCTTTGATAACGCCTTTCCTCAATAGCCCTGAGATGTGCTCTCTCACCTCTTTGTACTGATTTGGTGGAATCCTTCTGTAGGGCTGGTGAACAGGGATCTCATCCACTACAGGGATCTCATGTTGGACATAGTCAGTGTAGCCCAGGTCTTCATCCTGCACTGCAAAAAAAACATCACAATACTTAAGTAGCAGTGCCCTTAACTCTGCTTGCTGCTCCACCAGTGCCACCTAACTGTAGCCGATCAAACAGAGCCTGCAGGTCTTTGTCTGATCTATCCGTGCCCTTCTGATTGACAGTGACTTCCTCGTGTGTAGTTGATATGCGATAGAACTTAACTTCATAAGGGTCACTTTCAAGGCATTCACATGGGCTAAGAACACCTAACCTAGCTTTTCCTGGGAGCCACACATCATCTTGTAAGAAGTTGATAACTTGGACTGGGAACAGGTGACTACTGGCTGTAATAACAGTGGGCACCACAATAACACCACCAGGTAGAGGAGTGTTGCCTGGTTCCAATAACAGAGTGGACAAGTCTTTAGAGTCTCTCTTAGGGCCCCTAACATAAACTGTGGACACTGAAAGGGCAGGCAGGTGACATTTATTTCTCTGTGCTACTCGAACCATAGCTGTTCTTCTCATAATTTCCGCCTCCTGAACTCTCTGAAAAGCTTCTCTCCACTCAGAATCCAGTTCTCCTCCAAGTGCTGCATCAAAACTGTTAGTATCAACTCTCTGCACCTTTTTGCAATGTTCATTCCTATTATCCCAGGTGGGGATTGATCATGCTCACTTTTGTCTATTTTATTGTCATCTCTTATAATCAAAAATCCACATTCAGGTAATGTCACTCCCATTACTTCAATATTTAGCTCGACATAACCCAAATACGGTAGTGGCAGTTTGTTAGCAGCAGTAATTTTTAACCATTTTGATGTACAATGCATATCTTTGTCCTCACCATTGAGATGGTTTCTGAAAAAGCTCTCGGTTAAAGTGCTAACATTGCTTCCTGAATCTATAAGGCATTGCAGGGGAACACCCCCTATTTGAATGTCAACAGTGGGGCATTTACCAACTGCATTTCTCAAAAAGCGCTCTTTTGTTAGTGTTTGTGGTGAGCCTTCAGATTTACCTCGCATTGCCTGGCTCATAGCAACCGAGGGACCTCGTTTCCCGGCACAGTGGAAGCAGTTGTGCTTATCTGAGTGTGGGCTCTACGTGCAGGACATTGCCTAGCCATGTGTCCAACTCCTTCGCATCTCAGGCAGATCGGCTGTCCATCCTCAGTGTATCGGCCTTTTGGCCTATTGGTCATGCTCGGCACACCTGATTTTTTTTGTGTGTTAAGTTCACGCACAGCATTTGTCAACTCCCCAATAGCCTTACCTTGCTGGGCTATTATTTTGACCACTTCCTGGAGTGTTGAGGCCAAATCATTTTCTGTATTGCTGTTGGGTTTATCACTTACAGAATGTCCATCAAGACTCTCTCCCACAAGGTTCCGGCTCCTTGCCACATTTGAAGTTCGGTTACGATCCTCAAGGCTCCACATAATGGCCTCCTCACGAACATCAAACAGACTGGACTGTGGTCTCTCTCTGATGAGCCTTCGGAGCTCGCGGCGGAGGGCAGAGTCGCGGACCCCTTCAATGAACTGGTCTCGCATTGCAAGCTGTGGGTCAGTAACAACATTAGGAGAAGCTAACAAGGCAGAGTTCAACAACTGAGAGAGGGCGTGTGAATAGTCTCTCAAGTCTTCTCCATCTGACTGTCTGCGTGCATAAAATGCATGTAACAACTGTGGTGTTGTACGCTTCTCTCTAAATGCCTCACGTAGATAAGAAAACAAGACATTGGGTTCAACAGTGCGTCTATGACTACGCAGCTTAATCTCATCTAATGCGCAACCTCTTAAATGTGACAGAATAAAGTCGACTTGGTCCCTTTCCCTTAGACCCCTTAGACTCATAGCCCGCTCAAGCTCTTCAATAAACTCGTCTACAGAGAGAGCGTCTTTCCCTGGATCACCATTAAAGGGCACAATCTGCTTTTCTCTTGGCACATAAACAATAGACCTTGGTTGTACATCACCCAAAGAAGCAATACTTGACATTACAGCATCATGTTTCTGACTCAGTTCATTAAGTTTTGTTTGTAACTCTAATATTTGGTTACCACTCTCTGATAAAGGTGCAACTGAACCACCTCCTGCTGGTTCACCTCCCGCACTGCTAGGTCCGGGCAGTGAAACACCTGCTCCATCCTCGCTGTCTGACATCTTGTACAGTCTGTCTTTAAGTTACAGTCTCTGGTATCCTCGAGCTCTCTGGAACTGCTGCAGCGGGTACTCTCCCACAGCAACAGTCTCTTCAGCTGGGCAGATCTCCTCTTCACCACTACTGTTGTCTTAAAAGTCAAAAAGGCTAATGAAAACAAAAATAAAACAGCCAAATTTACCAGGAAATCCCACTTCTGACACCAAAATTGGTCGCGGTGTGTGGCCAGGTGTAAAATGAATAGACCAGACACCAGCAACTCCAAAAAATTAATGTGGATCTTTTATTTCCCGACTGTCCCCAGCAGGAGAACAGCATTAAATTTTGGTTTGATTTGGCTTCTTTTCAAAGAACAGTTTCTTTGTAATAATCACTAGTCAAAGATCAAAATATATGACCAAAGACAACACTCTCAACAGGAAGCTATAAAAAAAAAGGAAAAGAAGACAACAGTAGTGGGCTTATCCTAAACAAAACAAGGAATAACAATACTTAATTCACTTCAACAGTACAGTTGAAAACAGAATTACAGTTTAACAGTGAACTTCAACTTACGTCAAAATGGCGGACAGACTGCCCAGTACAACTTATCACTCTGGAGAACCCTGGACAGTGCTATCTCCCCTCTGAATAAACCACACATTTACAAATGTACAAGATCAGTCACAAGATAATAAAACATTCTTAATATGCTCAACTATTACATTGGACTTATTTGAATTTAACACTCACGCCGTCACGCAGCTCCGTCTGTTACGTGAGCCGTTACTCTTTTCTCAGGATGGTAAATCTGAATCTCAATCTCGATCAATCCCAATCTTCGGGTTTACAACTTCGAATAATCTTAAAATAGGACACTCGTTACAGCCTTACTTATCAATATTAAAAGATTATTTTTGTACTAAAACCGGATTTAAACTTACATCTTACTCTTCACACGCACCGTGACCGAGAACTGTCTGGTTCTCATTGAGGCACTTGGCTGTCTACCTTTGATGACGTCACGCGCGCGCGACTTCAAGTGACTACTCCATTATCCAAATAGTATGGTGACATCTAGTGGCTAGGCCGAGAATTGCAACTACTGCTTGTTCAGTTAGATTCCGTTTTATTTGACCCGGCTACATATAAACAATAATGTCCCCTTTAAACTTGACATTAATTATAAGAATTACTATTCACTGGTGGTGAACGGTCCTTTAGACAGAGAAAGCACTCCTCAGTATAATATTAGCATCACTGCCATTGATGAAGGCAGCCCACCTCTGACGAGCACGAGCCTTATAACTGTGCGCGTGTCAGATGTCAATGATAACAGTCCCGTGTTCAAAGAAAGTCTCGTAAACGTCTATCTAAAGGAGAACAGTGCAGTGGGGTCAATCATTAAAACAGTAACAGCAGCTGACCCTGACGTTGATCAGAACGGTCACGTGACTTATTCTCTCTCAAAAAATCCAGGTGAGTATCTGCACCTGTCCACGATGGTGAATATTAACTCAGAGACAGGAGACATAGTCACGCTACAGTCTTTTAACTTTGAGGAGCTCAAAACGTTTCGGTTTAAGGTCCAGGCCACAGACTCTGGTGTCCCTCCCCTCAGCAGCAACGTGACTGTGAACGTTTTTATTTTGGATGAAAATGACAATAGCCCCACGATCCTGGCGCCCTATTCTGAGCACGGCTCCGTTAACAGTGAGAGCATCCCCTATTCCGCTGAAGCGGGCTACTTTGTGGCAAAGATCAGGGCTGTAGACGCAGACTCCGGGTACAACGCGCTGCTTTCTTATCACCTGTCTGAGCCCAAAGGGAACAACCTGTTCCGGATCGGGACCAGCACCGGAGAGATCCGCACCAAGAGGAGGATGAGTGACAATGACCTGAAAAGTCACCCCTTGGTGGTGCTGGTGTGTGATAACGGAGAGCCCTCCCTGTCCGCCACTGTGTCTATTGATGTAGTGGTGGTGGAGAGCACAGCGGACATTCAGACTCAGTTCAGACATGTGCCCATAAAGGAGGACAGCTTCTCGGATTTTAAACCTGTACCTGCTCATCGCCATTGTGGCGGTGTCAGTCATCTTTCTGCTCAGCCTCATCACGTTAATAGCAGTCAGATGTCACAGGACAGAGAGCTCTTTCAGCAGGTACAGCGCCCCCATGATCACCACCCACCCTGACGGGAGCTGGTCCTACTCCAAATCCACTCAGCAGTATGACGTGTGCTTCAGCTCAGACACACTCAAGAGCGACGTAGTGGTTTTCCCCGCCCCGTTCCTCCTGTAGATGCGGAAACTGATCAGTATTAATGGAGGAGACACTTTCACCAGGACACAGACTTTACCTAACACAGAGAAGGTAAGAGTTTTATAATTCGCAATTTATCTTCGCTAATATTAAAATTAATTTTTCTTACCTGTTTTAAAACATTTTTTTAGCCTAGGTGTGTAATATTTATTTTACAGATTCTTTGATATTCAAATTAAAATAATATTTTCAAAAATATTTATACATGCTGTGCAGTTATATGTGCAAATGCAGTCATCACCACGTTTTTGGCAATGGGCATGCAGTGAGTTTTCACTTAAAACATATTTATTCATCATGAGTCTATTCTCTATACAATCTCACATGCAGTGTAATCAAACTAGGAATTAATAGAAAAGACAATAATTCACTTTTTTCTGAATATTTGTCACTTCTGACTTAACATTAAATAAATATTAAACTTTCGCGTTAATTTTAGTTTTTAGAATTTTGCTATTTCTATATCGAACTTCACCACCTGGTGTCGCTGCAGACCATGACAAGTAAAAGTCGCGCCCCTCCCAAGATTCTAACCTTTCAACTGCATATTTTCAACACAAAAGATACACGGGACCCGAGCGGTGGCGATGGAGTGTCAGATGGTTAATGCAGACAGTGTTTAAACAGTGTTCGGACATACACGCCCTAGATTCATCATTTCTTTACATGTGCCTATGTGGATTTATGGCTTTTGGAAACATGTTTTTGCCGTGTGGGAGCCCTGTTTTCTTCTTTGTGCTGTTTTTGCTGGATTGCCATTTGGGATTGGTGCATGGCCAGTTGTCCTACTCCGTCTATGAAGAGGTGAGCGTCGGGACCAATGTTGGGAATATAGCCAAGGATCTAAACCTCAATGTACAAGATTTAGAGACTCGGGCATTTCAGATTGTCGAGGGGATAAAAACGAAGTATTTTGACGTCAATCATAAGACTGGATTTCTGTACGTGAGAGAGAGAATAAACCGCGAGGAGCTGTGCGCTGACGAAATGAAATGCAGCATCGTTGTAGAGGCTGTGATAAATAATCCTCTGAAATTGTATCGTTTTGAGGTTGAAATCAAAGACATTAATGATAACGCTCCCTCGTTCAGTGCTAAATCTCAAGTGTTAGAGATCGCAGAGAACACTGTGCCCGGATTTAGGTTTGCCTTGTCTGAGGCCAGTGACGCGGATGTGGGAAAGAATGGGTTAAGTAGTTACAAGCTCACCCAAAATGATTATTTTACTTTAACTGCAAATAAAAGAGGGGGGAGTTTGTCTCCAGAGTTGGTGTTACAGAAAGGTTTAGACAGGGAGAGAAAAGCAAATATTAAATTAACTTTGACTGCGATTGACGGCGGATCGCCTTCCAAGACAGGGACGTCAGAGATCGAAATTATTGTTTTGGACAGTAATGATAATGCGCCGATATTTAGCCATACTCTGTACAAAGTCACAGTTGTTGAGAATACACCACGTGGCACAACGATTATTACATTAAACGCCACTGATGCTGACGAAGGAACAAACAGTGAAATTAGATATTCTTTTCGCAGTAAGGACCAGGACCACATTTTAGATGTTTTTCAAATTGACCCAGACTCGGGAACTATTTCAGTTAAAGGTAAATTGACTATGAGGAGAGAAAAGCTTTTGAGATTAGGGCAGAGGCGAGAGACAAAGGCCAGCCTCCAATGTCGCCCACAGTAAAGTGCTGGTGGAGGTGATTGACGTGAACGATAACGCTCCTGAGATCACTGTCACGTCACTCAGCAGTACCGTCAAAGAGGACGCCAGTTCAGGGACAGCTGTAGCCCTGGTGTCAGTACTGGACCGAGACAGCGGGAAAAAAACGTGTGAGGTAAAATGTAAGGTTTTAAACAATGTCCCATTTAAATTAGAAACAAATTATAAAAAAAAAAATACTATTCTTTGGTAATAGATGGGAAATTGACAGAGAAGAGATTTCCTATTTTATATCACAATTTTAGCCATGGATGAAGGAGACCCGACTTTGTCAAATATCACTTTATTTATAATAGCTGTTTCTGATGTAAATGACAATGCCCCATATTTCCATGATGAGTTTGTAAATGTTTACGTGAAAGAGAACGGGAAAAAGTAGGATCAGAACTGACATCTATTACTGCAAATGATCATGATGTAAACTCGAAACAGTCAGATACGATATTCTTTTATAGAGAGCAATGAAAAAGCTAATTATTTAGCCTCAATGATCAATATCAATTCAGAGACTGGAGACATAATAGCTCTACAGTCTTTTAACTTTGAGGAGCTCAAAACGTTTCAGTTTAAGGTTCAGGCCACAGACTCTGGTGTCCCTCCGCTCAGCAGCAACGTGACTGTGAACGTTTTTATTCTGGATGAAAATGACAATAGCCCCACGATCCTGGCGCCCTATTCTGAGCACGGCTCCGTTAACAGTGAGAGCATCCCCTATTCCGCTGAAGCGGGCTACTTTGTGGCAAAGATCAGGGCTGTAGACGCAGACTCTGGGTACAACGCGCTGCTTTCTTATCACCTGTCTGAGCCCAAAGGGAAACAACCTGTTCCGGATCGGGACCAGCACCGGAGAGATCCGCACCAAGAGGAGGATGAGTGACAATGACCTGAAAAGTCACCCCTTGGTGGTGCTGGTGTGTGTGATAACGGAGAGAGCCCTCCCTGTCCGCCACTGTGTCTATTGATGTAGTGGTGGTGGTGGAGAGCACAGCGGACATTCAGACTCAGTTCAGACATGTGCCCATAAAGGAGGACAGCTTCTCGGATTTAAACCTGTACCTGCTGATCGCCATTGTGGCGGTGTCAGTCATCTTTCTGCTCAGCCTCATCACGTTAATAGCAGTCAGATGTCACAGGACAGAGAGCTCTTTTAGCAGGTACAGCGCCCCCATGATCACCACCCACCCTGACGGGAGCTGGTCCTACTCCAAATCCACTCAGCAGTATGACGTGTGCTTCAGCTCAGACACACTCAAGAGCGACGTAGTGGTTTTCCCCGCCCCGTTTCCTCCCGTAGATGCGGAACTGATCAGTATTAATGGAGGAGACACTTTCACCAGGACACAGACTTTACCTAATACGGAGAAGGTATGAATCGCTTGTCTATTGCTATTTTAAATGTTGTTGTTTTTTTTTAAATATAATGTCATATGTAAGCTGTGCTAAAATAACCCTTAGTAGCAGTCACACAAAGTAACCTCTAGCGAAGGGGATGTGCTAGTATTTATGAGCAGTTTTTACCATGGTGTGTGATGTGGTTGAAGTACATATTATATATGTTTTTTTGTTTCTTTCTGTGCTGTCCAAGGTTCCGAAATGCTTGTTTTTTGCTCTTTTTTTTCTGTTTTTGCAACGTCACGTTTTTTAGACTGACGACATGAACGGATTTTTCCCCAAATTATTCTTGCTCGTTTATAGAATATAAAAATATAACGTTATTCTGAATGTTTCTGTCTTTTTTTTTTAAAACTCTTACTTCTGATATACTTGGACATACATATTACTGTAACCCAAATATACCGTTCTCTCCAGTCTCTGGAATCTGTACTTTGGCGGGTTACAGTGAGATTTAATATGATTTATTTTCCTGCTGTCAATCTTGCTTAAATAGACCAACACGGCAGGACAGTGCACAGCTCGTCTTTTTATTCAGCAACTTAACTCTCTTCTCACGCGCTCTCTGCACGTTCACCTTTTACATTTTATTGTTGCGCAACAATAATAGGAACCATATTTTTATGAAGAAAACTACATGTAATGTATCCGAACATAATATAATACATGATATTAAATGTCAATAAAATAGGTACAAAGTAATATACAGAATAGTAATGACCCAATTTAATGTTAATACATAAAATGATATGTCAAATAAATCAGTATTTATATTACTAATACTTGGTCTTGCTCTTTAAAACCAGAAGTGATAATACAATTAACCTTTATTCCGCTTCCCCGGTGCCGTGTTTGTGCTCTTTGACGTGAAAAAAGTATTCGGATGTTGTTTGACAAGCTTTGGTTTGATGCTGTCCGAGGTGCTGAATTTTTCGTGTTTCGTTGCATTTGATTTTTCTTTAAGCCTTGGTGTATAACAGTAGACTTATACCATTGAGGCGTAAAACATAAACATTTCACTTCATGTCTGCTCTTACTTTTATTTTATTTTTTTGTCCTTCCCTTGAGACCCGTGATGTGTACTGTCTTAATATGCAGATGTCACTCATATACCTACTCAATTCTTAAGGGGTAAAACTGATCATAAATGCACGAACAGGTAGGCGAGTATTTAAACGGATGAAACTGAAGAAGAACATTAAATTAGTTTATACACTGGATAGAACACAAGATGTCGCTAGAGACCAGGGCAAATATTATTAGTGACGTATTAATATCCCCGCCCCCAGAGCCCATCCTTTTCTTAAACGTCATAATCAGGTTCTTCTTTGTGAAAACAGTACGGACACCGTTGTGCAAGCATTAGAGTAATTGCAGAAATAAATGGGCATATATTTTCTGGATGGAATGATACAGGACACAGAACTTGGATTATAACTTTGCTTTTCCCACAATGGCGGATCTTGAACAATGGTCTTATCTATGGACACTCTGCTTCACTCTTCTTTGTCTATGGAGCGGTTCTGCAGCACAGATATCTTATTCCATTTTAGAGGAGGCGGAGAAAGGGTCCACGGTTGGAAATATCACTAAAGATTTAAAATTGAATTTACAGCAACTAGAAATAACGGGGCTTCGCATCACCTCTGCTCGTGATAAGGAGTATTTTGATATAAACAAGAAAAGTGGAATACTTTTTGTCAACGAAAGAATAGACCGAGAAGAGCTGTGTCCCACTGCGGTAAAGTGCGTTTTGAATGTAGAAGCGATTGTGAATAATCCACATGGTTTACACAGAATTGAGATAGTTATTCTTGATATAAATGACAATGTTCCCAAATTTAAGCAAGACATATATACGATAAATATGTCAGAGTTGTCATATATTGGCGAAAAAATCTTTACCAGTTGCGATTGACGCTGATGTAGGAAGTAATTCAGTGCACATGTATAAATTAAGCCCAAACGAGTATTTCTCGTTGGATGTGCAGGATGCTGGTGACCAAAGAGTAAACAGCTGAGCTCATGTTGCAGAAAACACTGGATCGAGAAAAAAACAGTCTGTAATTGACCTCACTTTGTCAGCTATAGATGGAGCAAAACCAGCTAAAACCGGAACAGTACAATTAAGGGTCAATGTGTTAGATGTGAATGACAACTCACCTGTATTCAGTAAAAACCTTTATAAATCCCAGGTTGTTGAAAATGCCGTTATGGGCACAACCCTGTTAACTCTGACCGCTACAGATTTAGACGAAGGCGTCAATGCTCAGCTTGTGTACTCGTTTGCAGAAAGTGAGCAATTGAACTCTGATGACAAGTTCACTCTTAACACAAATACTGGCGTGATTACAGTCAAAGGTGAAATTGATTATGAGGAGAACCAAGCGTATGAGATCCGTGTTCAGGTGCGAGACAAAGGCGTGCCTCCGCGTCTTGCCCATGGGAAAGTTTTAGTCGAGGTTATAGATGTAAATGACAACGCTCCAGAAATTTCTGTTACTTCAATGATGAGTCCCTGTGAAGGAAGATGCTGAAATAGGCACGGCTGTTGCTATGATAACTATTACTGACAGATGGAGGGAGGAAAAAACGGACTGACTGATTGTAAAATAGTGGGAGCTGCTCCGTTTAAATTAAACCGTAACTATAAAAAACTATTATTCCTTGTTGGTCGATGGTCCTCTGGATAGAGAGGCTGTGTCTGAGTATAACATTTCAATTCTAGCCGCAGATGAAGGGACGCCATCACTGTCCAGTGCCTCTGTCATTCAGGTGAAAGTTGCGGATGTTAATGACAACCCGCCACGCTTTCAGGAACCTGTGATCAATATTTATGTGAAAGAGAACAGTCAGATAGGCTCTGTCATTTACACGCTCACCTCGTCAGATTTAGATTCAACTGACAACGCCAAAATATCTTACAGTTTGTTAAATAATGATAAAAAAAATAATCCCCCGCATCATCAGTCATTAATGTGAACTCAGACACAGGAGACATAGTGAGTCTCCAGACTTTTAACTTTGAGGAGCTCAAAACGTTTCAGTTTAAGGTCCAGGCCACAGACTCTGGTGTCCCTCCGCTCAGCAGCAACGTGACTGTGAACGTTTTTATTCTGGATGAAAATGATAATAGTCCCACAATCCTGGCGCCCTATTCTGAGCACGGCTCCGTTAACAGTGAGAGCATCCCCTATTCCGCTGAAGCGGGCTACTTTGTGGGCAAAGATCAGGGCTGTAGACGCAGACTCTGGGTACAACGCGCTGCTTTCTTATCACCTGTCTGAGCCCAAAGGGAACAACCTGTTTCCCGGATCGGGACCAGCACCGGAGAGATCCGCACCAAGAGGAGGATGAGTGACAATGACCTGAAAAGTCACCCCTTGGTGGTGCTGGTGTGTGATAACGGAGAGCCCTCCCTGTCCGCCACTGTGTCTATTGATGTAGTGGTGGTGGAGAGCACAGCGGACATTCAGACTCAGTTCAGACATGTGCCCATAAAGGAGGACAGCTTCTCGGATTTAAACCTGTACCTGCTCATCGCCATTGTGGCGGTGTCAGTCATCTTTCTGTTCAGCCTCATCACGTTAATAGCAGTCAGATGTCACAGGACAGAGAGCTCTTTCAGCAGGTACAGCGCCCCCATGATCACCACCCACCCTGACGGGAGCTGGTCCTACTCCAAATCCACTCAGCAGTATGACGTGTGCTTCAGCTCAGACACACTCAAGAGCGACGTAGTGGTTTTCCCCGCCCCGTTTCCTCCTGTAGATGCGGAACTGATCAGTATTAATGGAGGAGACACTTTCACCAGGACACAGACTTTACCTAATACAGAGAAGGTATGGATCGCATTTACATTGTTATTTTAAATTTTGTCACTTGTTTCAAATATTATTGAGCCAGTTGAGTTTTTTTTTTTTTTTTTTTTTTTTTTTTTTTTTTCGGTTGCTGTTTTCATATAAACATGCATAATGTAAATAGGTTCTTTAGGTTGTAGCAAGGCAAGCTTATTTGTATAGCACAATTCATACACAAAGTTATTCAAAGTTTTTCACAAAAGAAGTTTGTACTGTCCAAGGTGCTGAAATAATTTATTTTTCTGTTCATTATTCACAGTATTCACATAAAAAGCAGGCTAATTCTTTTTTAAACAGAACAAATAAATAGTTATTTTCCCGAGCAAACATATTTTTTTTCTATTTCTTCTTGTGAACTTAGAGCTGTTATTTAGTTTATATCATCCTACTCATAATTAGATGTATTCTTTCTCTTTCTTTATATTGTGAAAAAAAAAATAAAATAAAATAAAATAAAATATATGTATATATATATATATATATATATATATATATATATATATATATATATATATATATACATACATATAATATATATATACATATATATATATATATACATATATATATATATATATATATATATATATATATATATATATATATATATATATATATATATATATATATATAATGTATTATATATAATCTATGCGCGATGTATTCTTTTGTTTATCTCTTACCTTCTGATCCACTTTCAAATTGATTTGTGTGAGAAAACAAATAGTACATTTACCACTTTTAATCCCTTTCCTTGGTGCCATTTTTTTGTCGTTGTTGTGGTTTGGTGCTGTTGCTTGACAATCCCAAAAGATGATCAGTTAAAACTGCCATAATTTTTGCACTAGACTGAACAAAATGCAAGGCGCAGCTTGTGTTTGCAATTCCCCTCTGAAGCAGATAGAAAACAAGAGTCGGTTGTTGTATTAAAATACACGCACTGCATTTAAGTGTGCTCGCTTGCTATGGTGCTGTCCAAGGTGCTGAATGTATATGGTTTGGTGCATTTGACTTCTCATTAACCCATGAAAAATGACAGTAGGCCTATACACCTTTGACACCTGAAACAAAAGCACATTCTTTGTGGTTGTAAATATATTGTTCCCTTTTCCTTCCTTTGGGATTTCCCCATGTGTCCTTTCCAAATGTATGTAATAAAACCTCAAACAACATACTACTCATTTTCTACATGGTAAAACATAGGTCTATGAAATTAATTCGAACATATAGTTTTTTTAGCTGATGATTTTGATGAACAGTAAAATTAATTAAAACTGCAAGCAGTGATAAAGGCCCTCGCCACCCTTGCGACCGTGGGGTACATGCCACCGCGGAGTTCCCGCCTCTCGTTCCCACCTCTCGTTCCCGCTTTCATCACCCCTCCCACCAAAAACAGCGACTGAGTAATACTACTCCATTGATTCAAATGAGAGCATTTATGACATTTTCACGCCTGCACGGTTGGAAATAGAGGTATGTCTTCATTGGCTTTTTTTTTTCAGTATGATGAGTGGAATATGTGTACCAAATTTTGATGGTCTATGACAAAGTAAGTTTTTGTCATCCCAGTCAACCAAAACCCATGTATTTCAATGAGAAATGTTGGTCATTGCCATGGCAACACACTTGCAAATAGAGATATGTTCTCATTGGCCTTTTTGTTCAGTATCGCGATAGGGATGTCCATGCCAAATTTCAAATGTTTTTGACAAAGTAAAATTTTTTGGATCCCATTCAAAATTTCAAGGGGCGCTGTGGAGCAATGGATTCTCTCAGCTATGTAAACTGTATATCATTACATTCAGATGAACATTGTGACCAAAATGTATATTAATGCCGGTTAACAGGACACTGCATGTTTAAGTTAGGTGCAATTTAATACTTCAAAAAAACGCTGTTTTTCTTCGCATGTTGGCCACACCCACATTTTATGACGTAGAAAAATTCAAGTGAGTCGATGTTAATCCCACATGGGCCTAGTTCATTTTGTCCTATTTTCAAGATTGTTGAATGAAAATCCATGGCGTAAAAAATCCAAACATGACAGTTAAAATTTCAAAAAAAATGGCTTCCGCCCACAATGGCCGACTTCCTGTAGGGTTTAGGGTGGGGTCATAATATAATTTTTTACTTGTCTTGACATGTTCTATGGTTCTACCAAATTTCATTTGTCTACGATGAAAAAGGTCTCTCATTGACGTAATGTATTTTGAACTTTGAGGTGGCGCTACTGAGTCATTTTGAAACATAAATTTTTTTGCACATCAAATTACACATTTTTTCACCAACCTTGAATTTTGGGTCATAGTTGGATTAGTGCAGAGCATCTATTTAGTCGACAACAAAGTCCAGTACTCTGAACCCCATTCATTTCAATGACACATTTATGACCATTTCCACGGTTACCACGGTAACATAGTTCCAAATAGAGGTATGTTCTCTTTGGCTTTTTTGTTCAGTATGTCAAGCCACATCTTCATGCCAAAATTTCAAATGTTTATGACAAAGTAATTTTTTTGGTCCCATTCAAAAGTTCAAGGGGCGCTGTGGAGCAATGTAATGTCTAACCTCTATAAAATGTATATGTATGCACTCAAATCAAGATTTTGAACAAAATGTATATTAATGCCGGGAAATGGGACACTGCATGTTTGAGTTACGTACCATTTAATACTTCAAAAAATGTATTTTTTCTTGGCAGGCTGGCCACACCCACATTTTATGAGTTAGAAAAATCCAAGGTAGAAGACTGTAATCCCACATGGGTCTAGTTCATTCTGACCAATTTGCAAGTTTCTTGAATGAAAATCCACAGCGTAAAAAATCCAAATGTGAGAGTTAAAATTTCAAAAAAATGGGGTTCCGTCCACAATGGCCGACTTCCTGTAGGGTTTAGGGTGGGGTCATAAATATAATTTTTTACTTGTCTTGACATGTTCTATGGTTGTACCAAATTTCATTTGTCTACGATGAAAAAGGTCTGTCATTGCCGTAATGTTTTTTTATTTTTGAGGTGGCGCTATTGAGTCATTTTAAAACATTAATTTTTTTGCCCATCAAAATAATTAATTTTTCACCAGACTTGAATTTTGCGTCCAATAAAATTGAGTTTTCGTTAACGTTCAAGGGGTCAAAAAGTTAGTCATTGTCGCGAGGAAAATAAGAATAAAAAGAATAATAATAATAATGGAAACTCATTTTTTCCCCTTTTTTTTCTCCTAAACCATAAAAGCTACAGTCATGTGACTTTGTCACATTGTGCCCCATCACAAATAAGGCCCCTGTGAATTTTTTCACAAGTCCACGACAAATCGATTGTCTTCTACGAATTTTTGAAAATGAAATTTGAAGAGGGCGCTAGAGAGTCATTTTGTGAGATAAAGCCATAATTTGCTTATCATTGTGTTCAGCTCACAAATGTGCATAAACGCTGTATTAGCGTTTTCTCAAAAAAAAATGTGTGAAAGAGAAATATTTTATTGAAATATTCCAAAAAATTGCTATTTGTATAAAATTCCCCATGACCACACCCAAAGTCATATTCAAATATAATTGATGATCTTTAATCTCACATGGGTTTAGTGGGTTTTGGCCAAATTTGAAGTGTTTGTGATGAAAACTGTGCGAGGAGATGTCCTGAATGTGAGGGTGTGCGCTTTTGTCATCACCGGGTTTGATCCAATATGGCCGACTTCCTGTACATTTTAGGGCGGGGCCCATAATATCATTTTTGTCATGTCCCGACATGTTCTATTTTTTGATGCGAGTCTCAGATTTTTCAGTCGACTTTTTTTTCCGAGTCGGGCTCCCATAGGCCCAATGAAAATCAAAGTTTGAGGTGGCGCTACCGAGTCGTCTTTCGTTATTTTTTTTCGCGGTCTTCGGTGACAATTAGAGCTTGGCGAGTTCTAATTTTTGACACCACTCACTGGCATGTCGGGGCGTGTTAACCACTTGATTTTTGCCATTTTCCCCGTTTCGGACGCGGTTTTAATGAGTCCCTCGCCGGGACGTTGTCTCCGGCTCGGGCCTAATTATACACTGGATAGAACACAAGATGTCGCTAGAGAACAGGACAAATATTATTAGTGACGTATTAATATCCCCGCCCCCAAAGCCCATCCTTTTCTTAAACGTCATAATCAGGTTCTTCTTGGTAAAAACAGAGTACGGACGCTGTTGTACATTTATCCGAGAAAGGTGGGAACTAAATGGACATATATTTTCTGAAAGGAATGATACAGGACACAAAACTTGGATTATAACTTTGCTTTTTCCCACAATGGCGGATCTAGAACAATGGTCTTATCTATGGAGGCTCTGCTTCACTCTTCTTTGTCTATGGAGCGGTTCTGCAGCACAGATATCTTATTCCATTTTAGAGGAGGCGGAGAAAGGGTCCACGGTTGGAAATATTACTAAAGATTTAAAATTGAATTTACAGCAACTAGAAATAACGGGGCTTCGCATCACCTCTGCTCGTGATAAGGAGTATTTTGATATAAACAGGAAAAGTGGAATTCTTTTTGTCAACGAAAGAATAGACCGAGAAGAGCTGTGTCCCAATGCGGTAAAGTGCGTTTTGAATGTAGAAGCTATTGTGAATAATCCACATGGTTTACACAGAATTGAGGTAGTGATTCTTGACATTAACGACAATGTTCCGAGTTTTATTAAAGAAATGTACACAACTGAAATATTCGAATCCTCATATATTGGCGAAAAGTATCCTTTACCAGCTGCCCATGACGCAGATGAGGGCAGTAATTCAGTAAAGACGTATAAATTAAGTCCAAACGAGTATTTCTCGTTGGATGTGCAGGATGCTGGTGACCAAAGCGTCACAGCTGAGCTTGTGTTGCTGAAAACACTGGATCGAGAAAAACAGTCTGTAATTGACCTCACTTTGTCAGCTATAGATGGAGCAAAACCAGCTAAAACCGGGTCAGTCCAGCTCAAGATTAATGTCTTAGACGTGAATGATAATTCCACCTGTATTCAGTAAAACCTTTATAAATCCCAGGTTGTTGAAAATGCCGTTATGGGCACAACCCTGTTAACTCTGACCGCTACAGATTTGGACGAAGGCGTCAATGCTCAGCTTGTGTACTCGTTTGCAGAGAGTGAACGATTTAATCCTGACGAAACGTTCACTGTAAACACAAATACTGGCGTGATTACAGTCAAAGGTGATATTGATTATGAGGAGAACCAAGCGTATGAGATCCGTGTTCAGGTGCGAGACACAAGGCGTGCCTCCGCGTCTTGCTCGTGGGGAAAGTTTTAGTCGAGGTTATAGATGTAAATGACAACGCTCCAGAAATTTCTGTTACTTCAATGATGAGTCCCGTGAAGGAAGATGCTGAAATAGGCACGGCTGTTGCCATGATAACTATTACTGACAGAGATGGAGGAAAAAACGGACTGACTGATTGTAAAATAGTGGGAGCTGCTCCATTTAAATTAAACCGTAACTATAAAAACTATTATTCCTTGTTGGTCGATGGTCCTCTGGATAGAGAGGCTGTGTCTGAGTATAACATTTTTCAATTCTAGCCGCAGATGAAGGGACGCCATCACTGTCCAGTGCCACTGTCATTCAGGTGAAAGTTGCGGATGTTAATGACAACCCGCCACGCTTTCAGGAACCTGTGATCAATATTTATGTGAAAGAGAACAGTCAGATAGGCTCTGTCATTTACACGCTCACCTCGTCAGATTTAGATTCAACTGATAACGCCAAAATATCTTACAGTTTGTTAAATAATGGTAAAAAATAATGTCCCCCAGCATCATCAGTCATTAATGTGAACTCAGACACAGGAGACATAGTGAGTCTCCAGACTTTTAACTTGAGGAGCTCAAAAACGTTTCAGTTTAAGGTCCAGGTCACAGACTCTGGTGTCCCCTCCGCTCAGCAGCAACGTGACTGTGAATGTTTTTATTCTGGATGAAAATGATAATAGTCCCACGATCCTGGCCCTATTCTGAGCACGGCTCCGTTAACAGTGAGAGCATCCCCTATTCCGCTGAAGCGGGCTACTTTGTGGCAAAGATCAGGGCTGTAGACGCAGACTCTGGGTACAACGCGCTGCTTTCTTATCACCTGTCTGAGCCCAAAGGGAACAACCTGTTCGGATCGGGACCAGCACCGGAGAGATCCGCACCAAGAGGAGGATGAGTGACAATGACCTGAAAAGTCACCCCTTGGTGGTGCTGGTGTGTGATAACGGAGAGCCCTCCCTGTCCGCCACTGTGTCTATTGATGTAGTGGTGGTGGAGAGCACAGCGGACATTCAGACTCAGTTCAGACATGTGCCCATAAAGGAGGACAGCTTCTCGGATTTAAACCTGTACCTGCTGATCGCCATTGTGGCGGTGTCAGTCATCTTTCTGCTCAGCCTCATCACGTTAATAGCAGTCAGATGTCACAGGACAGAGAGCTCTTTTAGCAGGTACAGCGCCCCCATGATCACCACCCACCCTGACGGGAGCTGGTCCTACTCCAAATCCACTCAGCAGTATGACGTGTGCTTCAGCTCAGACACACTCAAGAGCGACGTAGTGGTTTTCCCCCGCCCCGTTTCCTCCCGTAGATGCGGAACTGATCAGTATTATGGAGGAGACACTTTCACCAGGACACAGACTTTACCTAATACGGAGAAGGTATGAATCGCTTGTCTATTGCTATTTTAAATGTTGTTGTTTTTTTTTAAATATAATGTCATATGTAAGCTGTGCTAAAATAACCCTTAGTAGCAGTCACACAAAGTAACCTCTAGCGAAGGGGATGTGCTAGTATTTATGAGCAGTTTTTACCATGGTGTGTGATGTGGTTGAAAGTACATATTATATATGTTTTTTGTTTCTTTCTGTGCTGTCCAAGGTTCCGAAATGCTTGTTTTTTGCTCTTTTTTTTCTGTTTTGCAACGTCACGTTTTTTTTAGACTGACGACATGAACGGATTTTTCCCCAAATTATTCTTGCTCGTTTATAGAATATAAAAAATAACGTTATTTCTGAATGTTTCTGTCTTTTTTTTTTTAAAACTCTTACTTCTGATATACTTGGACATCATATTACTGTAACCCAAATATACCGTTCTCTCCCAGTCTCTGGAATCTGTACTTTGGCGGGTTACAGTGAGATTTAATATGATTTATTTTCCTGCTGTCAATCTTGCTTAAATAGACCAAACACGGCAGGACAGTGCACAGCTCGTCTCTTTTATTCAGCAACTTAACTCTCTTCTCACGCGCTCTCTGCACGTTCACACTTTTTACATTTTATTGTTGCGCAACAATAATAGGAACCAATATTTTTATGAAGAAACTACATGTAATGTATCCGAACATAATATAATACATGATATTAAATGTCAATAAAATAGGTACAAAGTAATATACAGAATAGTAATGACCCATTTAATGTTAATACATAAAATGATATGTCAAATAAATCAGTATTTATATTACTAATACTTGGTCTTGCTCTTTAAAACCAGAAGTGATAATACAATTAACCTTTATTCCGCTTCCCCGTGCCGTGTTTGTGCTCTTTGACGTGAAAAAAGTATTCGGATGTTGTTTGACAAGCTTTGGTTTGATGCTGTCCGAGGTGCTGAATTTTTTCGTGTTTCGTTGCATTTGATTTTCTCTTTAAGCCTTGGTGTATAACAGTAGACTTATACCATTGAGGCGTAAAACATAAACATTTCACTTCATGTCTGCTCTTACTTTTATTTATTTTTTTGTCCTTCCCTTGAGACCCGTGATGTGTACTGTCTTAAATATGCAGATGTCACTCATATACCTACTCAATTCTTAAGGGGTAAAACTGATCATAAAATGCACGAACAGGTAGGCGAGTATTTAAACGGATGAAACTGAAGAACATTTAAATTAGTTATACACTGGATAGAACACAAGATGTCGCTAGAGACCAGGGCAAATATTATTAGTGACGTATTAATATCCCCGCCCCCAGAGCCCATCCTTTTCTTAAACGTCATAATCAGGTTCTTCTTTGTGAAAACAGTACGGACACCGTTGTGCAAGCATTAGAGTAATTGCAGAAATAAATGGGCATATATTTTCTGGATGGAATGATACAGGACACAGAACTTGGATTATAACTTTGCTTTTCCCACAAGGCGGATCTTGAACAATGGTCTTATCTATGGACACTCTGCTTCACTCTTCTTTGTCTATGGAGCGGTTTCTGCAGCACAGATATCTTATTCCATTTTAGAGGAGGCGGAGAAAGGGTCCACGGTTGGAAATATCACTAAAGATTTAAAATTGAATTTACAGCAACTAGAAATAACGGGGCTTCGCATCACCTCTGCTCGTGATAAGGAGTATTTTGATATAAACAAGAAAAGTGGAATACTTTTTGTCAACGAAAGAATAGACCGAGAAGAGCTGTGTCCCACTGCGGTAAAGTGCGTTTTGAATGTAGAAAGCGATTGTGAATAATCCACATGGTTTACACAGAATTGAGATAGTTATTCTTGATATAAATGACAATGTTCCCAATTTAAGCAAGACATATATACGATAAATATGTCAGAGTTGTCATATATTGGCGAAAAACATCTTCTACCAGTTGCGATTGACGCTGATGTAGGAAGTAATTCAGTGCACATGTATAAATTAAGCCCAAACGAGTATTTCTCGT
>JAIEZT010001368.1:29979243-30041453 GCA_019594935.1 Periophthalmus modestus
GTCGCGAGGAAAATAAGAATAAAAAGAATAATAATAATAATGGAAACTCATTTTTTCCCCTTTTTTTTTCTCCTAAACCATAAAAGCTACAGTCATGTGACTTTGTCACATTGTGCCCCATCACAAATAAGGCCCCTGTGAATTTTTTCACAAGTCCACGACAAATCGATTGTCTTCTACGAATTTTTGAAAATGAAATTTGAAGAGGGCGCTAGAGAGTCATTTTGTGAGATAAAGCCATAATTTGCTTATCATTGTGTTCAGCTCACAAATGTGCATAAACGCTGTATTAGCGTTTTCTCAACAAAAAATGTGTGAAAGAGAAATATTTTATTGAAATATTCCAAAAATTGCTATTTTGTATAAAATTCCCCATGACCACACCCAAAGTCATATTCAAATATAATTGATGATCTTTAATCTCACATGGGTTTAGTGGGTTTTGGCCAAATTTGAAGTGTTTGTGATGAAAACTGTGCGAGGAGATGTCCTGAATGTGAGGGTGTGCGCTTTTGTCATCACCGGGTTTGATCCAATATGGCCGACTTCCTGTACATTTTAGGGCGGGGCCATAATATCATTTTTGTCATGTCCCGACATGTTCTATTTTTTGATGCGAGTCTCAGATTTTTCAGTCGACTTTTTTCCGAGTCGGGCTCCCATAGGCCCAATGAAAATCAAAGTTTGAGGTGGCGCTACCGAGTCGTCTTTCGTTATTTTTTTTCGCGGTCTTCGGTGACAATTAGAGCTTGGCGAGTTCTAATTTTTGACACCACTCACTGGCATGTCGGGGCGTGTTAACCACTTGATTTTTGCCATTTTCCCCCGTTTCGGACGCGGTTTTTAATGAGTCCCTCGCCGGGACGTTGTCTCCGGCTCGGGCCTAATTATACACTGGATAGAACACAAGATGTCGCTAGAGAACAGGACAAATATTATTAGTGACGTATTAATATCCCCGCCCCCAAAGCCCATCCTTTTCTTAAACGTCATAATCAGGTTCTTCTTGGTAAAAACAGAGTACGGACGCTGTTGTACATTTATCCGAGAAAGGTGGGAACTAAATGGACATATATTTTCTGAAAGGAATGATACAGGACACAAAACTTGGATTATAACTTTGCTTTTTCCCACAATGGCGGATCTAGAACAATGGTCTTATCTATGGAGGCTCTGCTTCACTCTTCTTTGTCTATGGAGCGGTTCTGCAGCACAGATATCTTATTCCATTTTAGAGGAGGCGGAGAAAGGGTCCACGGTTGGAAATATTACTAAAGATTTAAAATTGAATTTACAGCAACTAGAAATAACGGGCTTTCGCATCACCTCTGCTCGTGATAAGGAGTATTTTGATATAAACAGGAAAAGTGGAATTCTTTTTGTCACGAAAGAATAGACCGAGAAGAGCTGTGTCCCAATGCGGTAAAGTGCGTTTTGAATGTAGAAGCTATTGTGAATAATCCACATGGTTTACACAGAATTGAGGTAGTGATTCTTGACATTAACGACAATGTTCCGAGTTTTATTAAAGAAATGTACACAACTGAAATATTCGAATCCTCATATATTGGCGAAAAGTATCCTTTACCAGCTGCCCATGACGCAGATGAGGGCAGTAATTCAGTAAAGACGTATAAATTAAGTCCAAACGAGTATTTCTCGTTGGATGTGCAGGATGCTGGTGACCAAAGCGTCACAGCTGAGCTTGTGTTGCTGAAAACACTGGATCGAGAAAAACAGTCTGTAATTGACCTCACTTTGTCAGCTATAGATGGAGCAAAACCAGCTAAAACCGGGTCAGTCCAGCTCAAGATTAATGTCTTAGACGTGAATGATAATTCACCTGTATTCAGTAAAAACCTTTATAAATCCCAGGTTGTTGAAAATGCCGTTATGGGCACAACCCTGTTAACTCTGACCGCTACAGATTTGGACGAAGGCGTCAATGCTCAGCTTGTGTACTCGTTTGCAGAGAGTGAAACGATTTAATCCTGACGAAACGTTCACTGTAAACACAAATACTGGCGTGATTACAGTCAAAGGTGATATTGATTATGAGGAGAACCAAGCGTATGAGATCCGTGTTCAGGTGCGAGACAAAGGCGTGCCTCCGCGTCTTGCTCGTGGGAAAGTTTTAGTCGAGGTTATAGATGTAAATGACAACGCTCCAGAAATTTCTGTTACTTCAATGATGAGTCCCGTGAAGGAAGATGCTGAAATAGGCACGGCTGTTGCCATGATAACTATTACTGACAGAGATGGAGGAAAAAACGGACTGACTGATTGTAAAATAGTGGGAGCTGCTCCATTTAAATTAAACCGTAACTATAAAAACTATTATTCCTTGTTGGTCGATGGTCCTCTGGATAGAGAGGCTGTGTCTGAGTATAACATTTCAATTCTAGCCGCAGATGAAGGGACGCCATCACTGTCCAGTGCCACTGTCATTCAGGTGAAAGTTGCGGATGTTAATGACAACCCGCCACGCTTTCAGGAACCTGTGATCAATATTTATGTGAAAGAGAACAGTCAGATAGGCTCTGTCATTTACACGCTCACCTCGTCAGATTTAGATTCAACTGATAACGCCAAAATATCTTACAGTTTGTTAAATAATGGTAAAAATAATGTCCCCGCATCATCAGTCATTAATGTGAACTCAGACACAGGAGACATAGTGAGTCTCCAGACTTTTAACTTTGAGGAGCTCAAAACGTTTCAGTTTAAGGTCCAGGTCACAGACTCTGGTGTCCCTCCGCTCAGCAGCAACGTGACTGTGAATGTTTTTATTCTGGATGAAAATGATAATAGTCCCACGATCCTGGCGCCCTATTCTGAGCACGGCTCCGTTAACAGTGAGAGCATCCCCTATTCCGCTGAAGCGGGCTACTTTGTGGCAAAGATCAGGGCTGTAGACGCAGACTCTGGGTACAACGCGCTGCTTTCTTATCACCTGTCTGAGCCCAAAGGGAACAACCTGTTCCGGATCGGGACCAGCACCGGAGAGATCCGCACCAAGAGGAGGATGAGTGACAATGACCTGAAAAGTCACCCCTTGGTGGTGCTGGTGTGTGATAACGGAGAGCCCTCCCTGTCCGCCACTGTGTCTATTGATGTAGTGGTGGTGGAGAGCACAGCGGACATTCAGACTCAGTTCAGACATGTGCCCATAAAGGAGGACAGCTTCTCGGATTTAAACCTGTACCTGCTGATCGCCATTGTGGCGGTGTCAGTCATCTTTCTGCTCAGCCTCATCACGTTAATAGCAGTCAGATGTCACAGGACAGAGAGCTCTTTTAGCAGGTACAGCGCCCCCATGATCACCACCCACCCTGACGGGAGCTGGTCCTACTCCAAATCCACTCAGCAGTATGACGTGTGCTTCAGCTCAGACACACTCAAGAGCGACGTAGTGGTTTTCCCCCCCGCCCCGTTTCCTCCTGTAGATGCGGAACTGATCAGTATTAATGGAGGAGACACTTTCACCAGGACACAGACTTTACCAAATGCAGAGAAGGTATGGATCCCGTTTCTTCTGTTGATTTCGTTCGATTTGAAATTATTAAGTTGCTTAATTACAAAATTAATAAGCAATTTCACTCAGTCACACAAACAAAAGTCAAGAAAGTGGGATTTTGGTTTGATTTCATGAGCAGTTTTTACAATTGATCGTGATGGGCTGAAGTATAATGCACATTACAAAAATGCGTTCTTTTGCTCACTGCTGTCAAGGGTGCTAAATCGTTTTTTGTTTTTTTTGTTTTTTGTTTTTTATTTAATTATTTTTTTTATAGCTTTTTTTTTTTCTTTTTCTTTTTTTCAGGCACCTCCATAATATTACTGAAAACTTAAAAAAAATACTACTACTACTACTTCTTCTACTACTACTATTTCTAATAGCAATAATATTAATAATAGTTATAATAACAACAACAACAACAACAACAGTAATAATATTAATAATAATAATGAATAAACAATAAAAAAAGATGTAAAAAAAAATAAAAGCAAAAAGTAGGGGACACTTTCACAAGGACACAGACTTTAATCAATACAGAGATTGTATGAAACTAAATGAATCTGACTCAAATGACTGAAAGAGAGTGAGTGACACATTGCTTTATATAAAATTAAGCTATCGCATTGTTTTCAGCTTAAGTTACTGATGGCTCTGTCCATGGTCCTTAATGTGCTTTTCACGTTGAAGTGGTAACATGCATTTTCTATAGGTAATATTGCAGCAGTTTTGAAGAGCAAAAATGTTTTACATAAATCTTGTGACTGTAGAAAGGTGTAATTTCGACGAATGTCAACACGAGGTCACTGTACACTGTATCTTTTTGTGAAGGTTTGGCTCCTCCCTGGTTTAGGGATAACGCTGCGCTTTGTTGCAAGGAGAGGTCGAGTGACAAAGGAAGACTTGGTTTTCCACAATGCCACTCGGATATCTTCTCATGGCTACGTGTGTATAGCAGTTTTATCAGTGTGTGTAGTGTAGTATTTGGAATAATGTTTTTCAGGAGCTGCTTGAGGATTTATCTCTGGGTCATTTTGTTGGATTTTTGCTGGACATCAGTTTTTGGGCAGCTCTCCTACACGGTTTCAGAGGAGGTGAACATCGGGACGTTTGTGGGAAACATTGCCAAAGATCTGACTCTAACCGTGCAAGAATTACAGTTGCGTGACTTTCAGATTGTTTCTGGAACAAAACGGAAATATTTTGAGGTAAATCTTAAGACCGGTGTCTTATTCGTAAATGAAAGAATAGACCGTGAGGAGCTCTGCGGTGATGAGACAAAATGTTCGCTAAATGTAGAGGCGGCTCTTAATGACCCACTTAAACTTTATAGGATTGAGTTTATAATAATAGATGTAAACGACAACGCTCCTTCATTCAGTAGTAAATCGCAAATTATTAATATTACAGAAACAATTACATTACCGGGCGTCAAATTCCCGTTGAAATTAGCCTATGACGCAGACGTGGGTAAGAACGGCGTTCACAGCTACAGACTTAGTCAAAGTGAATATTTCTCTCTTACATCTCACCAAGGAGCAGCTGTAACAACAGAACTGGTTCTACAGAAAAGTTTAGACCGTGAAAAACAGTCAGTTATCAGGCTTACTTTAACTGCTATTGATGGAGGAACCCCCGCAAAATCAGGCACAACTGCCATTATAATTCATGTCTTAGACGTAAATGACAACGCCCCAGTGTTTAGTCAAAACTTGTACAAAGCTACTGTTCATGAAAATGTTCAAATGGGAACTTCTATTGTCACAGTAAATGCTACAGATGTGGATGAAGGAATAAACGGAGAGATAGTGTATTCATTTATAGATCTTGAACAGAATAAACGGACTGATGTATTTGCGATTGACGAAAAAACAGGAACCGTGACGAATATAAAAAACATAGACTTTGAGGAGAATGGAGCATTTGAGATTAGGGTCCAGGCCCGTGACAGAGCCACATCTCCAATGAGCTCACACGCAAAGCTTTTGATCGAAGTTTTAGATGTAAATGACAACGCGCCTGAGATGTCTGTCACGTCCCTGAAGCAGACGGTGAAAGAAGACGCGACTGTAGGCACCGCCATTGCGCTGGTTTCAGTCTCTGACAAAGATGGAGGCAAAAACGGTCAGGTCCAATGTCGTATAAACAATAATGTCCCCTTTAAACTTGACATTAATTATAAGAATTACTATTCACTGGTGGTGAACGGTCCTTTAGACAGAGAAAGCACTCCTCAGTATAATATTAGCATCACTGCCATTGATGAAGGCAGCCCACCTCTGACGAGCACGAGCCTTATAACTGTGCGCGTGTCAGATGTCAATGATAACAGTCCCATGTTCAAAGAAAGTCTCGTAAACGTCTATCTAAAGGAGAACAGTGCAGTGGGGTCAGTCATTAAAACAGTAACAGCAGCTGACCCTGACGTTGATCAGAACGGTCACGTGACTTATTCTCTCTCAAAAAATCCAGGTGAGTCTCTGCACCTGTCAACGATGGTGAATATTAACTCAGAGACAGGAGACATAGTCACGCTACAGTCTTTTAACTTTGAGGAGCTCAAAACGTTTCAGTTTAAGGTTCAGGCCACAGATTCTGGTGTCCCTCCGCTCAGCAGCAACGTGAGTGTGAACGTTTTTATTCTGGATGAAAATGACAATAGCCCCACGATCCTGGCGCCCTATTCTGAGCACGGCTCCGTTAACAGTGAGAGCATCCCCTATTCCGCTGAAGCGGGCTACTTTGTGGCAAAGATCAGGGCTGTAGACGCAGACTCTGGGTACAACGCGCTGCTTTCTTATCACCTGTCTGAGCCCAAAGGGAACAACCTGTTCCGGATCGGGACCAGCACCGGAGAGATCCGCACCAAGAGGCGGATGAGTGACAATGACCTGAAAAGTCACCCCTTGGTGGTGCTGGTGTGTGATAACGGAGAGCCCTCCCTGTCCGCCACTGTTTCTATTGATGTAGTGGTGGTGGAGAGCACAGCGGACATTCAGACTCAGTTCAGACATGTGCCCATAAAGGAGGACAGCTTCTCGGATTTAAACCTATACCTGCTCATCGCCATTGTGGCGGTGTCAGTCATCTTTCTGCTCAGCCTCATCACGTTAATAGCAGTCAGATGTCACAGGACAGAGAGCTCTTTCAGCAGGTACAACGCCCCCATGATCACCACCCACCCTGACGGGAGCTGGTCCTACTCCAAATCCACTCAGCAGTATGACGTGTGCTTCAGCTCAGACACACTCAAGAGCGACGTAGTGGTTTTCCCCCGCCCCGTTTCCTCCTGTAGATGCGGAACTGATCAGTATTAATGGAGGAGACACTTTCACCAGGACACAGACTTTACCTAACGCAGAGAAGGTAAGTATTTTCCGTCCTCTAATACTGAACCATTCTTCTCCTACTTTGACTTAATAGCCTTTTTTTTTTTTTGCACTACATTAAATATTGGCATTTGCCTGATAAAGGTGTGCGCATTGGCTTGTGTTATATGTTTTTATGTGTTTTATTTCAGCTTTACTCTAATTTCGAGCAATAGATTCTCGTGAAGTACTTTATACTTTTAAAATGTGTTTCTTAGTAAAACCGTTGGCTGTACATTTTTAAAGATTCATTCAGAAATATGTTGACACTACGGTATAATTCAACTGGAGGATATATGCTTTAATCATATTTGTTATATGCGATGTTAAGGATTAAAGCACGTGGCAGATGTAATTTAAACAAGTTCCTAAAAACGGGTTACCCCAATCTTGCTTTTGTAAAGCCATCTCATACGTTGACTCCTTCTGTATCCATCAAAGGTTACTTTTAAGGTTTATACATTTGAAATGTAATAATTTAATTTATGTGAAAGTTTAAAACTAGTCCATGGACTACATCAAACTTCGCTGACGCTTCGCTGTATTGAAGTGTGAACATCATCTCCCAAAGGAAACGTGTACCTGAACATTTTTTCTTCATCCTAATTGTATTAACTTAATGTATTACTGTATACTACTACTACTACTACTACTACTACTACTACTACTACTACTACTACTATTGCTACTACTACTACTACTACTACTACTACTACTACTACTACTACTAAAACTACTACTACAACTCCTACTACTACTACTACTACTACTACTACTACTACTACTACTACTACTACTACTAATAATAATAATAATAATAATAATAATAATAATAATAATAATAATAATAATGATAGTATAATGTGCTGATATGGAATGAGATCAACAGTTTGATTGTGTTTATTCTTTACGTCATTTTTATCTGGCAATATCCAACATTTTGTGTTCTCTGACTGTTTTTCTTCGGCCGATAATGTTGGCCTAGTTGTGCGAAATCACCACAGGAGGGCAGTGTAGACCACTACTATTTCAGAAGAGTCGCGCTCCTCCCATGTTTAAGAAATAAATGTTTGTCTGGGCGTTGTTACAACGACATGTCAGAAGACAAAAGGATGGCTCTCCTGGATGTCTCTAAATGATCTTGTGTTCGTTTGTTCGTGTTCGGTGCTTTTACCCTGGACCTTGTAGTGAATATAGTCTGTTTTACGGTCCAACCCTGCCTGGTGGAATGATGTTTTTTCTGGGCACACTGAGCTCCGTGAGGATTTATCTCTGGGTCACGTTGTTGGATTTTTACTGGACATCTGTTCTTGGACATCTCTCCTACACTGTTTCAGAGGAGGTGAACATCGGGACGTTTGTGGGAAATATCGTTAAAGATCTTAATATTAACTCACAAGAATTGCATTCGCGTAATTTTCAGATTGTATCTTCATCTAACCAGAAATATTTTGACGTAAATCTGAAGACTGGTGTCCTGTACGTTAACGAGAGGATAGACCGAGAGGAGCTGTGCGACAGTGAGTCAAAATGCTCGCTCAATGTTGAGGCTGTCTTAAACAACCCCATTAAAAACTGTATAGGATTTCAAGTTAACATAATAGATGTAAATGACAATGCACCACATTTTCAGTCTGCAATAGAGACTATCAACATAACTGAAAACACAGCACCAGGGACAAAATATCCCCTTCAATTGGCTGATGACGCAGACGTGGGTAAAAATGCTGTAAATTCGTATAAATTAAGCGAAAATGAGTTATTTTCCTTGGCGGTACAGAAAGGAGAAATAACAATCCCAGAATTACAATTGCAGAAAGTTTTAGACCGAGAAAAACAGTCTTTAATCACACTAACAGTGACAGCTTTTGATGGAGGAACGCCCTCTAAATCCGGAACAATGCAGGTAGTAATCAATGTGTTAGACATAAACGATAATGCTCCTGTTTTTAGTCAAAGTTTGTATAAAGCCACTGTTTATGAAAACGTTAAAGTAGGAACGTCAATCATCACGTTTAATGCGACAGATCTGGACGAAGGCCTGAACGGAGAGGTGCTGTATACTCTGAGCAGAGCAGGAAGAAGTAAACAAGCAGATGTTTTTGCGATAGATGAAAAAACTGGAATAGTGACAAACAAAATTAATATTGACTTTGAAGACAATGCTGCATTTGAGATCAGGGTCCAGGCCCGTGACAGAGCCACATCTCCAATGAGCTCACACGCAAAGCTTTTGATCGAAGTGGTAGATGTAAATGACAACGCGCCTGAAATCTCTGTCACGTCTCTGCTGGACACGGTGAAAGAAGACGCGACTGTAGGCACCGCAATTGCGCTGGTTTCAGTCTCTGACAAAGATGGAGGCAAAAACGGTCAGGTCCAGTGTCGTATAAACAATAATGCCCCTTTTAAACTTGAGACTAATTATAAGAATTATTATTCACTGGTGGTGAATGGTCCTTTAGACAGAGAAAGCACTCCTCAGTATAATATTAGCATCACTGCCATTGATGAAGGCAGCCCACCTCTGACGAGCACGAGCCTTATAACTGTGCGCGTGTCAGATGTCAATGATAACAGTCCCGTGTTCACAGAAAGTCTCGTAAACGTCTATCTAAAGGAGAACAGTGCAGTGGGGTCAGTCATTAAAACAGTAACAGCAGCTGACCCTGACGTTGATCAGAACGGTCACGTGACTTATTCTCTCTCAAAAAATCCAGGTGAGTCTCTGCACCTGTCCACGATGGTGAATATTAACTCAGAGACAGGAGACATAGTCACGCTACAGTCTTTTAACTTTGAGGAGCTCAAAACGTTTCAGTTTAAGGTTCAGGCCACAGATTCTGGTGTCCCTCCGCTCAGCAACAACGTGACTGTGAACGTTTTTATTCTGGATGAAAATGACAATAGCCCCACGATCCTGGCGCCCTATTCTGAGCACGGCTCCGTTAACAGTGAGAGCATCCCCTATTCCGCTGAAGCGGGCTACTTTGTGGCAAAGATCAGGGCTGTAGACGCAGACTCTGGGTACAACGCGCTGCTTTCTTATCACCTGTCTGAGCCCAAAGGGAACAACCTGTTCCGGATCGGGACCAGCACCGGAGAGATCCGCACCAAGAGGAGGATGAGTGACAATGACCTGAAAAGTCACCCCTTGGTGGTGCTGGTGTGTGATAACGGAGAGCCCTCCCTGTCCGCCACTGTGTCTATTGATGTAGTGGTGGTGGAGAGCACAGCGGACATTCAGACTCAGTTCAGACATGTGCCCATAAAGGAGGACAGCTTCTCGGATTTAAACCTGTACCTGCTCATCGCCATTGTGGCGGTGTCAGTCATCTTTCTGCTCAGCCTCATCACGTAATAGCAGTCAGATGTCACAGGACAGAGAGCTCTTTCAGCAGGTACAGCGCCCCCATGATCACCACCCACCCTGACGGGAGCTGGTCCTACTCCAAATCCACTCAGCAGTATGACGTGTGCTTCAGCTCAGACACACTCAAGAGCGACGTAGTGGTTTTCCCCGCCCCGTTTCCTCCTGTAGATGCGGAACTGATCAGTATTAATGGAGGAGACACTTTCACCAGGACACAGACTTTACCAAATGCAGAGAAGGTATGCATCGTTTCTCTATTGTTGTTTTGAATGTATTTGTGTAAATAGGATTTTATATGTAAGCGGGGCTGAAAATGATGCGTAGTAGTCACACATAAGCTGTTCGTCTGTGTTTGCTTGAATTTCTAAACTGTTGTTTTAATGGTTTATGACGTGGTTGTTGTGCAAATATGAATGCATACTTAACAAGTGCTTTCTTTCTTTCTGTGCCGTCCAAGGGGCTGAAATGCTTTTTTTTTTTTTTTTTTTTTTTTTTTTTTTTCAGGTAATGTTTTTTTTTAGACAAAAGACATAAACTGATTTTTTTTACCAACATTATTCTTGCTATTTTATACTTTGTAAAAAATATAACATTATACACTTTTATTTATGTATTTATTTATTTTGAAACTATATATTTTGATACATTTGCACATTACTTATACCTGGTCTTGTTCCCTGAAGACCAAAAATGACAACTCAAGGCACCTTAATTCCATGTCCGCCGTGTGGCTTTGTGCCCTTCGTCGTGAAAACAGTGTACGGACTGTGCTTGACAATCCAAAAACGATTATTTACTAAAAATGCGTATATTTTCTCTAGCATGAGTCCAGATACAAAAAGTAGATCGTGATATTGTCTTTTCTTCATAGGCACGTGAACACAATTCGGTTGTTGTATTAATAATATAAATAAAGACTATTTGTCGTTCGGCGCTGTCCGAGGTGCTGAAGTATTTGTGTTTTCTGTTTGTTTTTTTCTATATCCTTTGGTGTATAACAGTAGTCCTGTACCTTTGAGACGTAAGACAAAAACAATTTACTTCTTGTCTATTCATACTTTTCCCCTTTATCCTTCATTTGGGACTTACTCGTGATGTGCCCTAACTGTATAGGTATTTAACACCTCAGTATACCTACTCATTTCCTAAGGGATAAAACTTTTTCAACACATGTAGTCTAGTATTTTAATTGATTTTTGTTAATGAACATTCACATTAACTATACACTGGTTTGAACGCAAGATGTCGCTAGAGACCAGGACAAATATTATCAGTGACTTGTAATATCCCCGCCCCCAGAGCCCATCCTTTTCTTAAACGTCATAATCAGGTTCTTCTTTGTGAAAACACAGTACGGACGTCGTTGTGCAAGTGCTATAGAGAGATGGGAAATAAGTGGGCATATATTTTCTGAAAAGAACGATACAGGACACAAAACTTGGATTATAACTTTGCTTTTCCCACAATGGCGGATCTAGAACAATGGTCTTATCTATGGACGCTCTGCTTCACTCTTCTTTGTCTATGGAGCGGTTCTGCAGCACAGATATCTTATTCCATTTTAGAGGAGGCAAAGAAAGGGACCACGGTTGGAAATATCACTAAAGATTTAAAATTGAATTTACAGCAACTAGAAATAACGGGGCTTCGCATCACCTCTGCTCGTGATAAGGAGTATTTTGATATAAACAGGAAAAGTGGAAATTCTTTTTGTCAACGAAAGAATAGACCGAGAAGAGCTGTGTCCCAATGCGGTAAAGTGCGTTTTGAATGTAGAAGCGATTGTGAATAATCCACATGGTTTACACAGAATTGAGGTAGTGATTCTTGACATTAATGATAATGTTCCAATATTTATGGAAAACAAATTTTCAATTGATATCTCAGAGTTGTCATTTCTTGGTGACAAACATCCTCTGCCAGTGGCCCATGACGCAGATGAAGGCAGTAATTCAATAACAACATATGAATTAAGCCCAAACGAATATTTCTCGTTGGATGTGCAGGATGCTGGTGACCAAAGCGTCACCGCTGAGCTCGTGTTGCAGAAAACACTGGATCGAGAAAAACAGTCTGTAATTGACCTCACTTTGTCAGCTATAGATGGAGCAAAAACCAGCTAAACCGGGACAGTCCAGTTGAAGATTAATGTCTTGGACGTGAATGATAATTCACCTGTATTCAGTAAAAACCTTTATAAATCCCAGGTCGTTGAAAATGCCTTTATGGGCACAACCCTGTTAACTCTGACCGCTACAGATTTAGACGAAGGCGTCAATGCTCAGCTGGTGTACTCGTTTGCAGACAGAGGACGCTTCAGATCAGATGAAAAGTTTACTATAAACACAAATACTGGCGTGATTACAGTCAAAGGTGATATTGATTATGAGGAGAACCAAGCGTATGAGATCCGTGTTCAGGTGCGAGACAAAGGCGTGCCTCCGCGTCTTGCCCATGGGAAAGTTTTAGTCGAGGTTATAGATGTAAATGACAACGCTCCAGAAATTTCTGTTACTTCAATGATGAGTCCCGTGAAGGAAGATGCTGAAATAGGCACGGCTGTTGCCATGATAACTATTACTGACAGAGATGGAGGAAAAAACGGACTGACTGATTGTAAAATAGTGGGAGCTACTCCATTTAAATTAAACCGTAACTATAAAAACTATTATTCCTTGTTGGTCGATGGTCCTCTGGATAGAGAGGCTGTGTCTGAGTATAACATTTCAATTTTAGCCGCAGATGAAGGGACGCCATCACTGTCCAGTGCCAGTGTCATTCAGGTGAAAGTTGCGGATGTTAATGACAACCCGCCACGCTTTCAGGAACCTGTGATCAATATTTATTTGAAAGAGAACAGTCAGATAGGCTCTGTCATTTACACGCTCACCTCGTCAGATTTAGATTCAACTGATAACGGCAAAATATCTTACAGTTTGTTAAATAGTGGTAAAAATAATATTCCCGCATCATCAGTCATTAATGTGAACTCAGACACAGGAGACATAGTGAGTCTCCAGACTTTTAACTTTGAGGAGCTCAAAACGTTTCAGTTTAAGGTCCAGGCCACAGACTCTGGGTCCCTCCGCTCAGCAGCAACGTGACTGTGAACGTTTTTATTCTGGATGAAAATGATAATAGCCCCACGATCCTGGCGCCCTATTCTGAGCACGGCTCCGTTAACAGTGAGAGCATCCCCTATTCCGCTGAAGCGGGCTACTTTGTGGCAAAGATCAGGGCTATAGACGCAGACTCTGGGTACAACGCGCTGCTTTCTTATCACCTGTCTGAGCCCAAAGGGAACAACCTGTTCCGGATCGGTACCAGCACCGGAGAGATCCGCACCAAGAGGAGAATGAGTGACAATGACCTGAAAAGTCACCCCTTGGTGGTGCTGGTGTGTGATAACGGAGAGCCCTCCCTGTCCGCCACTGTGTCTATATGATGTAGTGGTGGTGGGAGAGCACAGCGGACATTCAGACTCAGTTCAGACATGTGCCCATAAAGGAGGACAGCTTCTCGGATTTAAACCTGTACCTGCTGATCGCCATTGTGGCGGTGTCAGTCATCTTTCTGCTCAGCCTCATCACGTTAATAGCAGTCAGATGTCACAGGACAGAGAGCTCTTTCAGCAGGTACAGCGCCCCATGATCACCACCCCACCCTGACGGGAGCTGGTCCTACTCCAAATCCACTCAGCAGTATGACGTGTGCTTCAGCTCAGACACACTCAAGAGCGACGTAGTGGTTTTTCCCCGCCCCGTTTCCTCCTGTAGATGCGGAACTGATCAGTATTAATGGAGGAGACACTTTCACCAGGACACAGACTTTACCCAATACAGAGAAGGTATGAGTCGCATATATATTATTATTTTAAAAATTGTCACTTTGTTAAAATATTATTGAACCAGTTGAGCTGAAAAAAAGAAAAAAAAACAACAAAACAATACAAAAAAACACACGTAGAAATTCTCACACAAACACAAGCCTAATGAAGGGGGAAAAAATGTGATTATTTTTCATAAACTGCTATCAGAATGTTTTTTGTTTTTTTTTGTTTTGTTTTTTTTTTTCATTTTTTTGGTTGCTGTGTTAATGTAAACGTGCATGATGTAAATAGGTTATTTAGGTTCTGGCAAGACAATTTTATTTGTTCAGCAAAATTTGTACACCAAGTAATTCAACGGGCTTCACAAAATTGCTTTGTGCTGTCCAAGGTGCTGAAATAATTGAATTTGCTTTTGATGTTTTACAGTATTCAGATATTTAGCAGACCAATCATTTTTACACAGAACAATTAAATAGATTTTCCCCTGAACAAAAATAGTTTTCCTTTCATTTTATCTTGGAGACTTAATGCCCTTATTTCGTTTATATCATCCTATTCATAATTAGATGCATTCTTTGTTCATAATATGTAAAACAAATATAATGTTGTGAATGCATTCTTTTGTTCCTCTCTTACTTTTTGATCCACTTTCAAATTAGATATTTGTGGTCCAGTGGCAAGGGAACAGAAATAGTACAAATTACCACTTTAATCCCTTTCCCTGGTACCAATTTTCTTGTCTTTGTTGTGGTTTGACGCTGTTGCTTGACAATCCCAGAAAGATGATCGATTAAAACTGACATATTTTTTTTCACTGGTTTGAACAAAATGCAAAACATAGCTTGTGTTTGCATCTTTCCTTTTGAGGTAGATAGAAAACAAAAGTTGGTTGTTGTGTTAAAATTCATTTAAGTGTGCGTGCCTGTTGTGGTGCTGCCCAAGGTGCTGAAATGTTCATGTTTTGGTGCATTTGATTACTTATTAACCCGTGGAAAATGACCGTAGGCCTATATACCTTGGACACCTAAATCATAAGCTCTTTTCTTTGTATTCATCAATATATTGTTCCCTTTTTCCTTCCTTTGGGATTTCCTCATGTGTCCTCTCCAAATGTATGTAATAAAACCTCAAAGAACATTACCACTCATTTTCTACATGGTAAAAGATAGATCTATCACATTTTTTCGAACATACAGTTTTTTAACTGATGATTTTGATGAACAGTAAAATCAGTTATACATTGACTAGAACACAAGAGGTCACTAGAGACCAGGACAAATATTATCAGTCGCGTTTTCATATCCCCACCCCCAGAGCCCATCCTTTTCTTAAACGTCATAATCGGGTTCTTCTTTGTGAAAACACAGTACGGACGTCGTTGTGCAAGTGCTATAGCAAGATGGGAACTAAATGGGCATACATTTTCTGAAAGGAATGATACAGGACACAAAACTTGGATTATAACTTTGCTTTTCCCACAATGGCGGATCTAGAACAATGGTCTTATCTATGGACGCTCTGCTTCACTCTTCTTTGTCTATGGAGCGGTTCTGCAGCACAGATATCTTATTCCATTTTAGAGGAGGTGGAGAAAGGCACCACAGTTGGAAATATCACTAAAGATTTAAAATTGAATTTACAGCAACTAGAAATAACGGGGCTTCACATCACCTCTGCTCGTGATAAGGAGTATTTTGATATAAACAGGAAAAGTGGAATTCTTTTTGTCAACGAAAGAATAGACCGAGAAGAGCTGTGTCCCAATGCGGTAAAGTGCGTTTTGAATGTAGAAACGATTGTGAATAAGCCACATGGTTTACACAGAATTGAGGTAGTTATTCTCGATAGAAATGACAATGTCCCCATTTTCACTGAAGAAATATATACAATTGACTTGTACGAATCTTCGTATATTGGCGAAAAACATCCTCTACCACTGGCCCATGACGCAGATGAAGGTACTAATTCAGTGCAGACGTATAAATTAAGCCCAAACGAGTATTTCTCGTTGGATGTGCAGGATGCTGGTGACCAAAGCGTCACAGCTGAGCTTGTGTTGCAGAAAACACTGGATCGAGAAAAACAGTCTGTAATTGACCTCACTTTGTCAGCTATAGATGGAGCAAAACCAGCTAAAACCGGAACAATCCAGTTGAAAATTATTGTATTAGATGTAAATGATAATACACCTGTGTTTAGTAAAAACCTTTATAAATCCCAGGTTGTTGAAAATGCCGTTATGGGCACAACCCTGTTAACTCTGACCGCTACAGATTTAGATGAAGGCGTCAATGCTCAGCTCGTGTACTCGTTTGCAGACAGAGGACGCTTTAAATCTGATGATAAGTTCACTGTAAACACAAATACTGGCGTGATTACAGTCAAAGGTGAAATTGATTATGAGGAGAACCAAGCGTATGAGATCCGTGTTCAGGTGCGAGACAAAGGCGTGCCTCCACGTCTTGCCCATGGGAAAGTTTTAGTCGAGGTTATAGATGTAAATGACAACGCTCCAGAAATTTCTGTTACTTCAATGATGAGTCCTGTGAAGGAAGATGCTGAAATAGGCACGGCTGTTGCTATGATAACTATTACTGACAGAGATGGAGGAAAAAATGGACTGACTGATTGTAAAATAGTGGGAACTGCTCCATTTAAATTAAACCGTAACTACAAAAACTATTATTCCTTGTTGGTCGATGGTCCTCTGGATAGAGAGGCTGTGTCTGAGTATAACATTTCAGTTCTAGCCGCAGATGAAGGGACGCCACCACTGTCCAGTGCCACTGTCATTCAGGTGAAAGTTGTGGATGTTAATGACAACCCGCCACGCTTTCAGGAACCTGTGATTAATATTTATGTGAAAGAGAACAGTCAGATAGGCTCTGTCATTTACACGCTCACCTCGTCAGATTTAGATTCAACTGACAACGCAAAAATTTCTTACAGTTTGTTAAATAATGGTAAAAATAATGTCCCCGCATCATCAGTCATTAATGTGAACTCAGACTCTGGAGACATAGTGAGTCTCCAGACGTTTAACTTTGAGGAGCTCAAAACGTTTCAGTTTAAGGTCCAGGCCACAGACTCTGGTGTCCCTCCGCTCAGCAGCAACGTGACTGTGAACGTTTTTATTCTGGATGAAAATGACAATAGCCCCACGATCCTGGCGCCCTATTCTGAGCACGGCTCCGTTAACAGTGAGAGCATCCCCTATTCCGCTGAAGCGGGCTACTTTGTGGCAAAGATCAGGGCTGTAGACGCAGACTCTGGGTACAACGCGCGCTTTCTTATCACCTGTCTGAGCCCAAAGGGAACAACCTGTTCCGGATCGGGACCAGCACCGGAGAGATCCGCACCAAGAGGAGGATGAGTGACAATGACCTGAAAAGTCACCCCTGGTGGTGCTGGTGTGTGATAACGGAGAGCCCTCCCTGTCCGCCACTGTGTCTATTGATGTAGTGGTGGTGGAGAGCACAGCGGACATTCAGACTCAGTTCAGACATGTGCCCATAAAGGAGGACAGCTTCTCGGATTTAAACCTGTACCTGCTCATCGCCATTGTGGCGGTGTCAGTCATCTTTCTGCTCAGCCTCATCACGTTAATAGCAGTCAGATGTCACAGGACAGAGAGCTCTTTCAGCAGGTACAGCGCCCCCATGATCACCACCCACCCTGACGGGAGCTGGTCCTACTCCAAATCCACTCAGCAGTATGACGTGTGCTTCAGCTCAGACACACTCAAGAGCGACGTAGTGGTTTTCCCCGCCCCGTTTCCTCCTGTAGATGCGGAACTGATCAGTATTAATGGAGGAGACACTTTCACCAGGACGCAGACTTTACCCAATACAGAGAAGGTATGCATTTGCATAGTTGTTTCACCCTTTACGATGCTCATTAAACGTCGTACATTGCTGGCAGTGTGTTATTTATTTATTTATTTATTTATTTATTTTTTTATTCTTGTTTGTTTTTTTTTGGGGGTTTTTTGTTTTTTTGTATTTTTCTATAAATATTGGTTAATATTTCTTGACGCAGGCAATAGTGCTGCACTAAATAACGTGAAACATAACGTGAGCTGTCCATGGTGTTGAAATGTGACAGACTGCTGCTGAGCAGGGCTGTTCCCAGTGCTTAACTTTGAGTGATTTTTTTTCTGGTTTTGGATGCTTTCAGATCATTTAACTTCATAGTCAGCTATATGGTTATTTTAAAGAGGCCGAAGAGTTGATTTGTTTTTGTTTTTTTACATTTCTGTCAAGGTCTAATAGCAACTCACTTTTGAAACAGTTTGTCTTTTGCGTCATGAGTATATAATTTCAGGGATATTTTCCTCCTGCATTTTCCTATAAGGTATTGAGCATTATTATTGCATTATCCGTGGTAGGCCTGTCAAATTATCCTGCAGATATGAATGAATTACTGTAAAACCTCACATCTTCATGACCTAAGTTCTTCATAGCCTCTTGTTTTTAAAACCCATTTTAAATCGAAAGCCAACAAACTATTTTGAATGCACCCAGTCAGTAGCTCTTTATGCTTTCACTTCTCTTTGTTTCTGTTTCCTTTTTGTCCACAAGATGTCGCAATAGACCATATAACGATTGTGCTTCCTATCGCTCCTCCTCGAAATAGGAGTTATATGTTAATAGTCACTTCCTTCAGAAATACAGTAGCCCCGCTTAAGTACGGACGAAGAAATTCTCAGCTGATACGTGACAAGTTTTTGACCAAGTCTCTTTTATATCAACAACGTTTGTAAGAAATACAGTACAATGGATTATCTTTGGATTGCTGTTTTTGCTTTGTGGATGTATCTTTGTGGCCAGTCCACGGCTCAGCTCTCATACTCCGTTTCTGAGGAAGCAAACACAGGGTTTGTGGTTGGAAACATCCTGAAGGATTTAAACTTGAGTCTTCAGGACCTAGACACAAGGGATGTGCGGATTGTTTCTACTTACAGTAAGACATATTTTGGTGTAAATCGGCAGACTGGAGCTCTCTTTGTTAACGAGAGAATCGACAGAGAGGAGCTTTGTCCTTCTCTAGCAAAATGCTCTTTAAAAATGCAAACTGTTTTAAACAATCCGTTGAATGTACACCGCATTGAAATTTCAGTATTAGATATTAACGACAATTCACCGAGATTTAGCGATACTATGCACGCAATAAATATATCTGAATCATCAATGCAAGGGGATCGATACCTCCTCCCAGTGGCTGAAGACGCAGACATAGGAAGCAATGGACTGAAAACATACAGGCTCAGTCCAAATGAATTTTTCTCACTGGATGTGCAGAGCGGAGGAGATCACGACGTCTCTGCGGAGTTAGTTTTGCAAAAGCCGCTAGACAGGGAGAAACAGCCGACTCTTAAACTCGTATTAACAGCCGTGGATGGTGGTAAACCTCCCCGAACTGGTACAACTAATCTAGTAGTTAATGTGATAGATGTTAACGATAATGCCCCCACATTTGAAAAATCTCTTTATAAATCAAGTGTCAAAGAAAATGCACCTGTGGGGACTGTGGTTATTAAATTAAACGCAACTGATCGTGACGAAGGTGTGAATGGACAGATCGTTTATTCAGTGGTTAAAAGAGGCACGCTTGATCTGTCCAATATTTTTCAATTAAATCCTGAAACAGGTGAAATCACAGTGAAAGGAGAATTGGATTTTGAGGAAACACCCGCTTTTGAAGTAAGAGTACAAGCTAAAGATTTTGGTCATTCTCCTCGTAGTTCACACACGAAATTATTAATAGAAATAATAGATGTAAATGACAACGCCCCTGAAATAACCATTACGTCTCTGATGACCCCCGTTAAAGAGGACGCAGAGCAGGGGACAATAGTGGCTCTCATAAGTGTCAGTGACAAAGATGGAGGAAACAACGGCGTGACGCACTGTAAGCTGCTGGGCTCTGTCCCCTTTAAACTAATATCAAACTACAAAAACGACTATTCCTTAGTGGTAGATGGTTGTCTGGACAGAGAACAAACTCCCGAATATAATGTGACTATAACAGCCTTAGACGAGGGCAGCCCCCCTCTGTCCAGCACCAGGGTCATCACTGTCCACGTGTCTGACGTCAACGACAATGCGCCTCGACAATGCGCCTCGTTTCAAAGAAAATAGTGCGACAGGTTCAGTGCTTTGTTCTGTAAAAGCTTTAGAGCTTCCTTAATGTTATGTGAAAGAAAATAGTGCGACAGGTTCAGTGCTTTGTTCTGTAAAAGCTTTAGATGCAGATCTGGATAACAACGCTAAAGTCAGTTACACAGTAGTAGATAGTACAAATCACAGAAACATTCCTATAACAGCAGCTGTGAATATAAACTCAGACACAGGAGACATAGTGAGTCTCCAGACTTTTAACTTTGAGGAGCTCAAAACGTTTCAGTTTAAGGTCCAGGCCAAAGACTCTGGTGTCCCTCCGCTCAGCAGCAATGTGACTGTGAACGTTTTTATTCTGGATGAAAATGACAATAGCCCCACGATCCTGGCGCCCTATTCTGAGCACGGCTCCATTAACAGTGAGAGCATCCCCTATTCCGCTGAAGCGGGCTACTTTGTGGCAAAGATCAGGGCTGTAGACGCAGACTCTGGGTACAACGCGCTGCTTTCTTATCACTTGTCTGAGCCCAAAGGGAACAACCTGTTCCGGATCGGGACCAGCACCGGAGAGATCCGCACCAAGAGGAGGATGAGTGACAATGACCTGAAAAGTCACCCCTTGGTGGTGCTGGTGTGTGATAACGGAGAGCCCTCCCTGTCCGCCACTGTTTCTATTGATGTAGTGGTGGTGGAGAGCACAGCGGACATTCAGACTCAGTTCAGACATGTGCCCATAAAGGAGGACAGCTTCTCAGATTTAAATCTGTACCTGCTCATCGCCATTGTGGCGGTGTCAGTCATCTTTCTGCTCAGCCTCATCACGTTAATAGCAGTCAGATGTCACAGGACAGAGAGCTCTTTCAGCAGGTACAGCGCCCCCATGATCACCACCCACCCTGACGGGAGCTGGTCCTACTCCAAATCCACTCAGCAGTATGACGTGTGCTTCAGCTCAGACACACTCAAGAGCGACGTAGTGGTTTTCCCCGCCCCGTTTCCTCCTGTAGACGCGGAACTGATCAGTATTAATGGAGGAGACACTTTCACCAGGACACAGACTTTACCTAACACAGAGAAGGTATGAATCGCTTGTCTATTGCTATTTTAAACTTTGTCGGTGTATTAGTTTTTTTTTTTTTTTTTTTGTAAAGAAGTTGGAGTGAATAAGTAATACAAAACAAAAACACTCTGAAGTAGTGACATGAACAGAAGTGTAATATAGGAAATATGCTGTGCTTATATTTCATAGGCTGATATTATAATGGTTTGTGAATACATTGCTTTGTCTATATAAATGCTTTTCATATAAATGCGTTCTTTGGTTTTGTCCTCTTCAAGGTACTGAAATTGTTAACTTCGCTGTTTTTTCCACGAACCTCAGACATATAAAAATAGACCTTTTACTTTTTGACGGAAGATAAAAACCTTTTACTCTCAAAGAAAAATATCATTCTTATTTTCTCTCCTTGGAGGCTTCCAGTGTTCGGATGATGTTATTTGACAATCCAAGAAAGATGATCAACTAAAACTGGACTATTTTTTCACTGACATTAGACAAAATGAAAAACGTCTATGTGATTCTGGCTTTCGCACTGAAACCGATGACATGATAATGGTATTATGTTCTGTTAAAATAAGGCCACAATATACAAGTGTGCTCCTTCTTTGTGTGCTGTCCATGGTGCTGAAATGTTTGTGTTTCAGTCAATTAGATTTTCCATTGTATCTAGACAGTCACAATAACTTAACAATTACCCTGTATCCTTTAGACCTAAGATGCAAACATGTTGTACCTAATTGCATATATGTTTTTTTTTATTTTTTAATTCCCCAACGGGGGCTTCCACCGCGATGTGCTCTGTCCAAGTGATTGTACAGCATCACTGTCCACTTAATTCCTTCGGGGTAAAACTTAACACATCATTTCGAACTTTAAGTTTCATCACTGATGATTTTCATGAACATTCACATTAGTTATACACTGGATAGAACACAAGATGTCGCTAGAGACCAGGACAAATATTATCAGTGGCGTGTTAATATCCCCGCCCCCAGTGCCCATCCTTTTCTTAAACGTCATAATCAGGTTCTTCTTTGTGAAAACAGTACGGACACCGTTGTGCAAGCATTAGAGTAATTGCAGAAATAAATGGGCATATATTTTCTGGATGGAATGATACAGGACACAGAACTTGGATTATAACTTTGCTTTTCCCACAATGACGGATCTTGAACAATGGTCTTATCTATGGACACTCTGCTTCACTCTTCTTTGCCTATGGAGCGGTTCTGCAGCACAGATATCTTATTCCATTTTAGAGGAGGTGGAGAAAGGCACCACGGTTGGAAATATCACTAAAGATTTAAAACTGAATTTACAGCAACTAAAAATAACGGGGCTTCGCATCACCTCTGCTCGTGATAAGGAGTATTTTGATGTAAATAGGAAAAGTGGAATTCTTTTTGTCAACGAAAGAATAGACCGAGAAGAGCTGTGTCCCAATGCGGTAAAGTGCGTTTTGAATGTAGAAGCTATTGTGAATAATCCACATGGTTTACACAGACTGAGGTAGTCATTCTTGATATAAACGACAATTTCCCCCCATTTTATTAAAGAGATGTATACAGTAAATATGCCAGAGTCCTCATATGTTGGCGAAAAACATCCTCTCCCTGCTGCTCGCGACGCTGATGTAGGAAGTAATTCAGTGAAAACGTATAAATTAAGCACAAACGAGTATTTCTCGTTGGATGTGCAGGATGCTGGTGACCAAAGAGTAACAGCTGAGCTTGTGTTGCAGAAAACACTGGATCGAGAAAAACAGTCTGTAATTGACCTCACTTTGTCAGCTATAGATGGAGCAAAACCAGCTAAAACCGGAACAGTACAATTAAGGGTCAATGTGTTAGATGTGAATGATAATTCGCCTGTATTCAGTAAAAACCTATATAAATCCCAGGTTGTTGAAAATGCCGTTATGGGCACAACCCTGTTAACTCTGACCGCTACAGATTTAGATGAAGGCGTCAATGCTCAGCTTGTGTACTCGTTTGCAGAAAGTGAGCTATTGAACTCTGATGAAAAGTTCACTCTTAACACAAATACTGGCGTGATTACAGTCAAAGGTGAGATTGATTATGAGGAGAACCAAGCGTATGAGATCCGTGTTCAGGTGCGAGACAAAGGCGTGCCTCCACGTCTTGCCCATGGGAAAGTTTTAGTCGAGGTTATAGATGTAAATGACAACGCTCCAGAAATGTCTGTTACTTCAATGATGAGTCCTGTCAAGGAAGATGCTGAAATAGGCACGGCTGTTGCCATGATAACTATTACTGACAGAGATGGAGGAAAAAACGGACTGACTGATTGTAAAATAGTGGGAGCTGCTCCATTTAAAATAAACCGTAACTATAAAAACTATTATTCCTTGTTGGTCGATGGTCCTCTGGATAGAGAGGCTGTGTCTGAGTATAACATTTCAATTTTAGCCGCAGATGAAGGGACGCCACCACTGTCCAGTGCCAGTGTCATTCAGGTGAAAGTTGCGGATGTTAATGACAACCCGCCACGCTTTCAGGAACCTGTGATCAATATTTATGTGAAAGAGAACAGTCAGATAGGCTCTGTCATTTACACTCTCACCCTCGTCAGATTTAGATTCAACTGATAACGCCAAAATATCTTACAGTTTGTTAAATAATGGTAAAAATAATAATGTCCCCGCATCATCAGTCATTAATGTGAACTCAGACACAGGAGACATAGTGAGTCTCCAGACTTTTAACTTTGAGGAGCTCAAAACGTTTCAGTTTAAGGTTCAGGCCACAGACTCTGGTGTCCCTCCGCTCAGCAGCAACGTGACTGTGAATGTTTTTATTCTGGATGAAAACGACAATAGCCCCATGATCCTGGTGCCCTATTCTGAGCACGGCTCCGTTAACAGTGAGAGCATCCCCTATTCCGCTGAAGCGGGCTACTTTGTGGCAAAGATCAGGGCTGTAGACGCAGACTCTGGGTACAACGCGCTGCTTTCTTATCACCTGTCTGAGCCCAAAGGGAACAACCTGTTCCGGATCGGGACAAGCACCGGAGAGATCCGCACCAAGAGGAGGATGAGTGACAATGACCTGAAAAGTCACCCCTTGGTGGTGCTGGTGTGTGATAACGGAGAGCCCTCCCTGTCCGCCACTGTGTCTATTGATGTAGTGGTGGTGGAGAGCACAGCGGACATTCAGACTCAGTTCAGACATGTGCCCATAAAGGAGGACAGCTTCTCGGATTTAAACCTGTACCTGCTCATCGCCATTGTGGCGGTGTCAGTCATCTTTCTGCTCAGCCTCATCACGTTAATAGCAGTCAGATGTCACAGGACAGAGAGCTCTTTCAGCAGGTACAGCGCCCCCATGATCACCACCCACCCTGACGGGAGCTGGTCCTACTCCAAAATCCACTCAGCAGTATGACGTGTGCTTCAGCTCAGACACACTCAAGAGCGACGTAGTGGTTTTCCCCGCCCCGTTTCCTCCTGTAGATGCGGAACTGATCAGTATTAATGGAGGAGACACTTTCACCAGGACACAGACTTTACCTAACACAGAGAAGGTATGAATCGCTTGTCTATTGCTATTTTACACTTTGTCGGGTTATTTGGTTTTTATTAAGCCAGTAGGTCTGAAAAAAAAAAAAAAAAAAACAAACAAAACAAAACAAAACAAACAACGCCTTAATATAATAGTTTTGATTTGGTTGTTGTGCAATATAAATCTTTTTATACTGTGTACATGTGTGCTTTCGTTCTGTGCTTTTCAAGGTGCTGAAAAAATGTATGTCGTTTTTTTTTTTTTTTTTCCATGATCCTCAGAAACACAACAGTAGCCCTTTACCTTTTAGATAAACAATAAAAACGGTTACTGTCAAAAATATTTATTATCCGTCTGTTCTCTCCTTGCAGACTTGCACATGATGTAATGTCCAAATGAAAGTAATGCTACTGATAACTAGATTAACGCATATTTATAGTTTGATCCCCTTCCCCCTGCTGTTCATTGTTATGAAAATAGTGTGGGGACACAAAACGTCTCTTCTCATTTTGTCTTTTACTAGTGCAAATGACAACAAATTTGTGTTATTTTATGTTAAAATAGCTGCACTAAAGATAAATGTGCTCTTCCGTTCATCACTGTCCAAGGTGCTGACATGCTTGTATTTAGGCCAATTTGATTCGTCATTTTCTCTGGACAATAAAAGTAAGCCAACAACAAAGGCCATATCCTTTAGACGTAAGACACACACATTTTCTGTCTGTAAAATTATTTTATTTTTATTTTTTTCTTCGACGGAGGCAACCACCGCGATGTACTCTGTCCACATGTATGTAAAACCACCACAGTTTACTTATTTCCTTCTGGGTAAAACTTAACACACTATTTCGAAACTTCAGTTATTTCCCTGATAATTTTAATGAACATTCACATTAGTTATACACTCGATTGAACACAAGATGTCGCTAGAGACCAGGACAAATATTATCACTGACGTATTAATATCCCCGCCCCCAGAGCCCATCCTTTTCTTAAACGTCATAATCAGGTTCTTTGTGAAAAAAGGACGGACACCGTTGTGCAAGCATTAGAGAAATTGGAGAAATAAATGGGCATATATTTTCTGGATGGAATGATACAGGACACAAAACTTGGATTATAACTTTGCTTTTCCCACAATGGCGGATCTAGAACAATGGTCTTATCTATGGACGCTCTGCTTCACTCTTCTTTGTCTATGGAGCGGTTCTGCAGCACAGATATCTTATTCCATTTTAGAGGAGGCGGAGAAAGGGTCCACGGTTGGAAATATTACTAAAGATTTAAAATTGAATTTACAGCAACTAGAAATAACGGGGCTTCGCATCACCTCGGCGCTTGATAAGGAGTATTTTGATATAAATAGGAAAAGTGGAATACTTGTTGTCAACGAAAGAATAGACCGAGAAGAGCTGTGTCCCACTGCGGTAAAGTGCGTTTTGAATGTAGAAGCTATTGTGAATAATCCACATGGTTTACACAGAATTGAAGTAGTTATTCTCGATAGAAATGACAATTATCCCAATTTCATGAAAGAAGTGTACTCTATAAAGTTATACGAATCTTCTCACGTTGGCGAAAAACACCCTCTCCCCTCTGCTCGTGACGCAGATGAAGGTACTAACTCCGTAAAGACATATCAGTTAAGCCCAAACGAGTATTTCTCGTTGGATGTGCAGGATGCTGGTGACCAAAGAGTAACAGCTGAGCTTGTGCTGCAGAAAACACTGGATCGAGAAAAACAGTCTGTAATTGACCTCACTTTGTCGGCTATAGATGGAGCAAAACCAGCTAAAACCGGGACAGTCCAGCTCAAGATTATTGTTTTAGATGTAAATGATAATACACCTGTGTTTAGTAAACATCTTTACAAATCCCAGGTTGTTGAAAATACCATTATGGGTACAACCCTGTTAACTCTGACCGCTACAGATTCAGACGAAGGCGTCAATGCTCAGCTTGTGTACTCGTTTGCAGAAAGTGAGCAATTGAACCCTGATGATAAGTTCTCTATAAACACAAATACTGGCGTGATTACAGTCAAAGGTGATATTGATTATGAGGAGAACCAAGCGTATGAGATCCGTGTTCAGGTGCGAGACAAAGGCGTGCCTCCGCGTCTTGCCCATGGGAAAGTTTTAGTCGAGGTTATAGATGTAAATGACAACGCTCCAGAAATTTCTGTTACTTCAATGATGAGTCCCGTGAAGGAAGATGCTGAAATAGGCACGGCTGTTGCCATGATAACTATTACTGACAGAGATGGAGGAAAAAACGGACTGACTGATTGTAAAATAGTGGAAACTGCTCCATTTAAATTAAACCGTAACTATAAAAACTATTATTCCTTGCTGGTCGATGGTCCTCTGGATAGAGAGGCTGTGTCTGAGTATAACATTTCAATTCTAGCCGCAGATGAAGGGACGCCACCACTGTCCAGTGCCAGTGTCATTCAGGTGAAAGTTGCGGATGTTAATGACAACCCGCCACGCTTTCAGGAACCTGTGATCAATATTTATGTGAAAGAGAACAGTCAGATAGGCTCTGTCATATACACGCTCACCTCGTCAGATTTAGATTCAACTGACAATGCCAAAATATCTTACAGTTTGTTAAATAGTGATAAAAATAATGTCCCCGCATCATCAGTCATTAATGTGAACTCAGACTCAGGAGACATAGTGAGTCTCCAAACTTTTAACTTTGAGGAGCTCAAAACGTTTCAGTTTAAGGTTCAGGCCACAGACTCTGGTGTCCCTCCGCTCAGCAGCAACGTGACTGTGAATGTTTTTATTCTGGATGAAAATGACAATAGCCCCACGATCCTGGCGCCCTATTCTGAGCACGGCTCCGTTAACAGTGAGAGCATCCCCTATTCCGCTGAAGCGGGCTACTTTGTGGCAAAGATCAGGGCTGTAGACGCAGACTCTGGGTACAACGCGCTGCTTTCTTATCACCTGTCTGAGCCCAAAGGGAACAACCTGTTCCGGATCGGGACCAGCACCGGAGAGATCCGCACCAAGAGGAGGATGAGTGACAATGACCTGAAAAGTCACCCCTTGGTGGTGCTGGTGTGTGATAACGGAGAGCCCTCCCTGTCCGCCACTGTGTCTATTGATGTAGTGGTGGTGGAGAGCACAGCGGACATTCAGACTCAGTTCAGACATGTGCCCATAAAGGAGGACAGCTTCTCGGATTTAAATCTGTACCTGCTCATCGCCATTGTGGCGGTGTCAGTCATCTTTCTGTTCAGCCTCATCACGTTAATAGCAGTCAGATGTCACAGGACAGAGAGCTCTTTCAGCAGGTACAGCGCCCCCATGATCACCACCCACCCTGACGGGAGCTGGTCCTACTCCAAATCCACTCAGCAGTATGACGTGTGCTTCAGCTCAGACACACTCAAGAGCGACGTAGTGGTTTTCCCCGCCCCGTTTCCTCCCGTAGATGCGGAACTGATCAGTATTAATGGAGGAGACACTTTCACCAGGACACAAACGTTACCCAGTACAGAGAAGGTATGAATCGCTTGGCTGTGGATTTTTTATTTTTATTATTATTTTTTTAATACTCTGGGTTATTAGATTATTACTAAACCAGTTGGAATGGGAAAAAAAAAAAAAAAAAAAAAAAAAACAAAACAAAGAATAACACTATGAAGCAGTGACATGAACAGAAGTCTAATATAGGGAATATGCTGTGCTTATATTGTATAAGTTGACATTGGAAGGGTTTGTGAATTGTTTGCTTTGTCTGTATAAATGCATTTCATGTAAATAAGTTCTTCGGTTCTGTGCTGTCCAGGGTGCTGAATGGATTAACGTCGTTGTTTTTTCCAAAATATTCAGACATATAAAAATCTACCTTGACTTTTTTGACGGAAGATAAAAACCTTTTACTTTCAAAAAAATATTGTATTCATCTTTTCTTTCTTTGGAGACTTCCGGTGTTTGGATGTTGTTGTTTGACAATCCAAGTATGATGATAAACTAAAACTGCCTTAATGTTTCATTGGCAAAATGCAAAAAGTCTATTATGATTCTGTCTTTCATGCTGAGACAGATTACATGATAATGGTATAAGTTCTTTTAAAGTAAGGCCACCACATACAAATGTGCTCCTTCATAGTGCGCTGTCCTTGGTGCTGAAATGTTTGCGTTTTGGTCCATTAGATTTTCCATTGCATCTAGACAGTAACAATATCTTAACAATGAGCCTGTATCCTTTAGACATAAGATGCAAACATTTTGTACCTATTTGTACAGATGTGTTTTTATTATACTTCCACGCGGGCTTCCAACGCGATGTGGTTTTTACACATGTATGTAAAACCACCACTGTCCACTTATTTCCTTCGGGGTAAACCTGAACACACTATTTCGAACTTTCAGTTATACCACTGATGATTTCAATGACCATTCACATTAGTTATACACTGGATAGAACACAAGATGTCGCTAGAGACCAGGACAAATATTATCAGTGACGTGTTAAAATCCCCGCCCCCAGAGCCTATCCTTTTCTTAAACGTCATAATCAGGTTCTTCTTTGTGAAAACAGTGTACAGACACCGTTGTGCAAGTACCCAAGCAAGATGGGCACTAAATGGGCATATATTTTCTGAAAGGAATGATAGAGGACACAAAACTTGGATTATAACTTTGCTTTTCCCACAATGGCGGATCTAGAACAATGGTCTTATCTATGGAGGCTCTGCTTCACTCTTCTTTGTCTATGGAGCGGTTCTGCAGCACAGATATCTTATTCCATTTTAGAGGAGGCGCAGAAAGGGACCACGGTTGGAAATATCACGAAAGATTTAAAATTGAATTTACAGCAACTAGAAATAACGGGGCTTCGCATCACCTCTGCTCGTGATAAGGAGTATTTTGATATAGACAGGAAAAGTGGAATACTTTTTGTCAACGAAAGAATAGACCGAGAAGAGCTGTGTCCCACTGCGGTAAAGTGCGTTTTGAATGTAGAAGCTATTGTGAATAATCCACATGGTTTACACAGAATTGAAGTAGTTATTCTTGATTTAAATGACAATGTTCCATCATTTTTGGAAGAAGAATACACAATTGACATGCCAGAGTCCTCATTTATTGGCGAAAAGCATATTTTGCCCCTGGCCCATGACGCAGATGAAGGCAGCAATTCAGTAAAGACATATAAATTAAGCCCAAACGAGTATTTCTCGTTGGATGTGCAGGATGCTGGTGACCAAAGCGTCACAGCTGAGCTTGTGCTGCAGAAAACACTGGATCGAGAAAAACAGTCTGTATTTGACCTCACTTTATCGGCTATAGATGGAGCAAAACCAGCTAAAATCGGAACATTAGACCTGAGGATTAATGTGTTAGATGTGAATGATAATTCACCTGTATTCAGTAAGAGCCTTTATAAATCCCAGGTTGTTGAAAATGCCGTTATGGGCACAACCCTGTTAACTCTGACCGCTACAGATTTAGACGAAGGAATTAATGGTCAGCTTGAATACACGTTTGCAGATAGAAAACGCTTTAAATCTGATGATAAGTTCACTATAAACACAAATACTGGCGTGATTACAGTCAAAGGTGAGATTGATTATGAGGAGAACCAAGCGTATGAGATCCGTGTTCAGGTGCGAGACAAAGGCGTGCCTCCGCGTCTTGCCCATGGGAAAGTTTTAGTCGAGGTTATAGATGTAAATGACAACGCTCCAGAAATTTCTGTTACTTCAATGATGAGTCCTGTGAAGGAAGATGCTGAAATAGGCACGGCTGTTGCCATGATAACTATTACTGACAGAGATGGAGGAAAAAACGGACTGACTGATTGTAAAATAGTGGGAACTGCTCCATTTAAATTAAACCGTAACTATAAAAATTATTATTCCTTGCTGGTCGATGGTCCTCTGGATAGAGAGGCTGTGTCTGAGTATAATATTTCAATTCTAGCCGCAGATGAAGGGACGCCATCACTGTCCAGTGCCTCTGTCATTCAGGTGAAAGTTGCGGATGTTAATGACAACCCGCCACGCTTTCAGGAACCTGTGATCAATATTTATTTGAAAGAGAACAGTCAGATAGGCTCTGTCATTTACACGCTCACCTCGTCAGATTTAGATTCAACTGATAACGCAAAAATTTCTTACAGTTTGTTAAATAATGGTAAAAATAATGTCCCCGCATCATCAGTCATTAATGTGAACTTAGACACAGGAGACATAGTGAGTCTCCAGACTTTTAACTTTGAGGAGCTCAAAAACGTTTCAGTTTAGGTTCAGGCCACAGACTCTGGTGTCCCTCCGCTCAGCAGCAACGTGACTGTGAACGTTTTTATTCTGGATGAAAATGACAATAGCCCCACGATCCTGGCGCCCTATTCTGAGCACGGCTCCGTTAACAGTGAGAGCATCCCCTATTCCGCTGAAGCGGGCTACTTTGTGGCAAAGATCAGGGCTGTAGACGCAGACTCTGGGTACAACGCGCTGCTTTCTTATCACCTGTCTGAGCCCAAAGGGAACAACCTGTTCCGGATCGGGACCAGCACCGGAGAGATCCGCACCAAGAGGAGGATGAGTGACAATGACCTGAAAAGTCACCCCTTGGTGGTGCTGGTGTGTGATAACGGAGAGCCCTCCCTGTCCGCCACTGTGTCTATTGATGTAGTGGTGGTGGAGAGCACAGCGGACATTCAGACTCAGTTCAGACATGTGCCCATAAAGGAGGACAGCTTCTCGGATTTAAACCTGTACCTGCTCATCGCCATTGTGGCGGTGTCAGTCATCTTTCTGCTCAGCCTCATCACGTTAATAGCAGTCAGATGTTACAGGACAGAGAGCTCTTTCAGCAGGTACAGTGCCCCCATGATCACCACCCACCCTGACGGGAGCTGGTCCTACTCCAAATCCACTCAGCAGTATGACGTGTGCTTCAGCTCAGACACACTCAAGAGCGACGTAGTGGTTTTCCCCCCCCCCCGTTTCCTCCTGTAGATGCGGAACTGATCAGTATTAATGGAGGAGACACTTTCACCAGGACGCAGACTTTACCCAATACAGAGAAGGTATTTCATAGTATGAATTATTTTATGTAAATGCTTTCTTTCAGTTTATTTAAAATGCGAGTATATACAAGTCACACTGTGAGTTAAACATAACATTTTTCTCAAATAGCTTATATTCATGATAAATATCCAGCACTTTTGGGTAGTGTCTGCTATCATAGAAAATCCTGAAGTTTAGATTTTTGGAACCTAAGCATTTTTGTTTTTTTACCCTCATTCATTAATATTTTTTGAGCGTATTTTTTTATTCTATGTTTATTTCAGTTACAGTTGGTCACTTTATGCTGTCTTATTGATTGTTATTAGAAAATTGTGCTTGCATTTCTCTTGTGGCATTGTAGTTCATGTAATTGTGATTCTATTAGTTGTTGCTCTTTCAAATTTGTTTTGCGTCATATAAAATTTACATCTTTTTATATTTATTATTCTCCATTATTTTCTGCACGCTCAAATATAATCAGTTTTTGTGTGTGCGCTCTCCATGGTTCTGATTTTAGTGCGGTTTGAGCTCTGCTCCTCCTTGTCTACAAATACAATCATTTGGAAAGGTTATCGTTCTTCTTATTATTTATATATATATATATTTTTTAAGATAAGATTTTTATGTAGATTTCCTCTTACTATCCACTTGGTGGCGCACGAGACCGCAATGTTTCTTTTGTTATTTTCTTAAAAGCTCCACCCTAAGCTCCGCACTCAAGCACTTTGAAAGAACACACGGGTTTGTCGGCAATGACGCAGGGTTCACCTGAGAAGTGCTCAGTGGATATTTTTCGTATTTTTCCTTTACAGTTATGGGGTGCGGTGTATCTGCAGAGACCATTTGGATATTTCATTTCGCACTGCTTTGTTTTTCTGGTTGTGCCCGCGCGCAGCTGTCGTTCAACGTCGCTGAGGAGGCGGACAAAGGGACGGTGGTGGGGAATCTTGCAAAAGAGTTAAACCTCAGTATAAATATTTTGCGAAACCGGGAGCTAAGGATTCTGTCTGATAATTTGGATAAATATTTTGACGTAAATTTAAAAACTGGAGAGTTGTTTGTTTGCGACAGGATTGATCGTGAAGAGCTTTGTCCACGCATGGAAACATGCACGCTCCACATAGAAGCCATTCTGAGGAATCCGACACAGCTGCATCGTCTAGAAGTCCACGTTGCTGACTTAAATGACAACGCACCTTTCTTCCGCGAGAAAAGATACGTTTTTAATGTTTCTGAGTCATCTTCTACTGGAGAGAGGTATCTACTCCCGGTGGCAAATGACCCAGACTGGGGCATTAATTCCATAAAGAACTACAAACTAAGTCCAAATGAGTATTTTTCATTAGATGGTGGACAACAAAGTGAGTCTGCAGAGCTTGTTCTACAGAAGCCATTAGACAGGGAGAAAGTATCAACTATTCATCTTACTTGACTGCCTTTGACGGAGGGAGACCTTCATTGTCAGGGTCAGTGGGCATAGTAGTACATGTCATAGACACTAACGACAATGCACCCATATTCAGTCAACCTCTGTATAAAGCACAGATCGTTGAAAATTCACAACGTCATACATCTGTGCTGACCGTCAGTGCCACAGATTTAGATGAAGGAACGAACAGTGAGATCACGTATTCATTTATAGAAAGGGGGGGTTTCAACCCCATCGTCTTTGTTCTCAATTAACCCTGAAACTGGGCTGATTACAGTAGAGGGAAACATAGACTATGAAAAAAACACCGCTTTTGATATTCGTATACAAGCCACGGATAAAGGCACGCCTCCCAAAAGTGTACACGGTAAAGTTCTGATAGAAGTGATTGATGTTAATGACAATGTACGGAGATTATAGTCACTCCTCTTTTAAATCCAGTGAGAGAGGACGCGGAGGCCGGGACAGTAATAGCAATGGTTACGGTTTCAGACAAAGATGGAGGTAAAAATGGAGCCACTGTTGCTTCTATTCTGGGTTCAGTGCCCTTTAAACTCAAAGCAAATTATAAGAGTTATTATTCTTTGGTTGTGGATGGGCAACTGGACAGAGAAAGACTTTCTCACTATAAAGTTACGATTGTTACCACTGATGAGGGCGCACCCCCTTTATCTAGTAGCAGGCTAATATCTGTAGATATTTCTGATGTGAATGACAATGCCCCCCACTTTTTAAATTCAGTCCCTGGAGTATATGTCAAAGAAAATGCTCCGATAGGATCAATAATTTGCACTCTTAGTGCTTCAGATCTTGATAAAGACGAAAATGCCAAAGTGACATACTCATTCAAAAATGCTCATGCGTCATATGTAAGCGTCAACTCAGAGACAGGAGACATAGTCACACTACAGACTTTTAACTTTGAGGAGCTCAAAACGTTTCAGTTTAAGGTCCAGGCCACAGACTCTGGTGTCCCTCCGCTCAGCAGCAACGTGACTGTGAACGTTTTTATTCTGGATGAAAATGACAATAGCCCCACGATCCTGGCGCCCTATTCTGAGCACGGCTCCGTTAACAGTGAGAGCATCCCCTATTCCGCTGAAGCGGGCTACTTTGTGGCGAAGATCAGGGCTGTAGACGCAGACTCTGGGTACAACGCGCTGCTTTCTTATCACCTGTCTGAGCCCAAAGGGAACAACCTGTTCCGGATCGGGACCAGCACCGGAGAGATCCGCACCAAGAGGAGGATGAGTGACAATGACCTGAAAAGTCACCCCTTGGTGGTGCTGGTGTGTGATAACGGAGAGCCCTCCCTGTCCGCCACTGTGTCTATTGATGTAGTGGTGGTGGAGAGCACAGCGGACATTCAGACTCAGTTCAGACATGTGCCCATAAAGGAGGACAGCTTCTCGGATTTAAACCTGTACCTGCTCATCGCCATTGTGGCGGTGTCAGTCATCTTTCTGCTCAGCCTCATCACGTTAATAGCAGTCAGATGTCACAGGACAGAGAGCTCTTTCAGCAGGTACAGCGCCCCCATGATCACCACCCACCCTGACGGGAGCTGGTCCTACTCCAAATCCACTCAGCAGTATGACGTGTGCTTCAGCTCAGACACACTCAAGAGCGACGTAGTGGTTTTCCCCGCCCCGTTTCCTCCCGTAGATGCGGAACTGATCAGTATTAATGGAGGAGACACTTTCACCAGGACACAGACTTTACCCAATACAGAGAAGGTATGAATCACTTGGAATATAAATTGATTGTTATGGTCAATAATTATAACTATAACCATAACCATATCGATATCCGCATCTACATCTATTTCTGTTTATCTGTTTATATATATATATCTATCTAAGGCGACGCTTTAAACCGAACCAGCGCTGTCCACAGTTCTACCATATGGTTCATCAGGTAGTTCATTTTCAGGGAAAGAATCTGGGAATCTACAATTTTCTCATAGTTGTTGATATTTAACCTACACCAAACTGAACTGTGAACATAAATTGAAATGCACTTTTAGCTAAAGCATGTATACCCACAAGTCGCCTACATTTCCGCTTGCTATGCTTCAAAGAGTAATATAATTGTACGGTTTTTCTTTATTTTCTGTCGCTTATATTGCATTGTTCTTCGTTTCAAAATAGTTTTATTTTATTTTTTTTGTCCGCGTGGTGTCGCCAGAGACCACAATAACGATATGATTCAAAACTCATCCCCTGAAAAGCCCAGAATCACGTCACGATCCGTTCACCCCTCGTGTGCACACGCGGTAGTCTACACAGGAGAAGGTCCGGGGCGTCTCTTAAGTGTGGCTGATGGAATAAACGCGTATACGGGACACCACTGATCCGGACACTTTCCTTTGTTTTGGAAAAAAAAAAAAATGTTTGTTCAGTTTTGCCTGGAATATAAACTGCTGTGGGCTATTTTTTGCCTGTGTCTTTGTGATTGGTCTGCAGCACAGCTCTCATACTCCGTTTTTGAGGAAGCGAACAAAGGGATGGTCATTGGAAACATCGTAAAGGATTTAAACTTGAAGGTTCAGGACATAGCCACCAGGGATCTGCGGATTATTTCCACTTACAGTAAGAATTACCTGGACGTGAACAAACTCACTGGGGCTCTCTTTGTTAACGAAAGAATAGACAGAGAAGAGATTTGCCCCAATCAGGCCAAATGCTCTTTGAAAATACAGACAGTTTTAAGTAACCCTATGAATGCGCAGCGCGTTGAAGTGGCCATTTTAGACGTAAATGATAATTCTCCTTTTTTCAGACTAAACTCACATTATTTAAATATTTCTGAATCATCACTAGTAGGCGAGAGGTATCTGCTCCCTGTAGCCCTGGACGCAGACACGGGAAGCAATTCTATCAAAACGTACACACTGAGTCAAAATGACTATTTCTCTTTGGACATGCAGAGCGGAGGGGAGCACGGTGTGTCTGCTGAATTAGTGTTGCAAAAACCCTTAGATCGAGAAAAACAATCCGTTATGGCGCTTATATTATCAGCTGTAGATGGAGGCAAACCCCCCAAATCCGGAACTCTGCAACTTAGAGTCAATGTCATAGATGTTAATGATAACATCCCCACGTTTAGTAAAACGCTCTATAAAGCCCGTGTTTTGGAAAATGCAACACGCGGAACTGTAATAATTAAGTTAAGTGCAACAGATTTGGACGAGGGGCAGAATGGCAAGATTGTATATTCTATGGTTAAAGGGGGCATTACAGACCCGTCAAACGTGTTCCATCTAGATCCTGAAACTGGAGAAATCACCGTAAGTGGAGATTTAGATTTTGAGGAAACTCCTGTATATGAAGTAAGAGTACAAGCTAAAGATTATGGTCATTCTCCTCGTAGTTCACACGCGAAGTTACTGATAGAGGTGATAGATGTAAATGACAACGCCCCTAAAATAACCATTACGTCTCTGATGACCCCCGTTAAAGAGGACGCAGAGCAGGGGACAATAGTGGCTCTCATAAGTGTCAGTGACAAAGATGGAGGAAACAACGGCGTGACGCACTGTAAGCTGCTGGGCTCTGTCCCCTTTAAACTAATATCAAACTACAAAAACGACTATTCCTTAGTGGTAGATGGTTCTCTGGACAGAGAACAAACTCCAGAATATAATGTGACTATAACAGCCTTAGACGAGGGCAGCCCCCCTCTGTCCAGCACCAGGGTCATCACTGTCCACGTGTCTGACGTCAACGACAATGCGCCTCGTTTCACTGCACCTGTCATTAATGTTTATGTGAAAGAAAATAGTGCGACAGGTTCAGTGCTTTGTTCTGTAAAAGCTTTAGATGCAGATCTGGATAACAACGCTAAAGTCAGTTACACAGTAGTAGATAGTACAAATCACAGAAACACTCCAATAACAGGAGCTGTGAATATAAACTCAGACACAGGAGACATAGTGAGTCTCCAGACTTTTAACTTTGAGGAGCTCAAAACGTTTCAGTTTAAGGTCCAGGGCACAGATTCTGGTGTCCCTCCGCTCAGCAGCAACGTGACTGTGAACGTTTTTATTCTGGATGAAAATGACAATAGCCCCACGATCCTGGCGCCCTATTCTGAGCACGGCTCCGTTAACAGTGAGAGCATCCCCTATTCCGCTGAAGCGGGCTACTTTGTGGCAAAGATCAGGGCTGTAGACGCAGACTCTGGGTACAACGCGCGCTGCTTTCTTATCACCTGTCTGAGCCCAAAGGGAACAACTTGTTCCGGATCGGGACCAGCACCGGTGAGATCCGCACCAAGAGGGAGGATGAGTGACAATGACCTGAAAAGTCACCCCTTGGTGGTGCTGGTGTGTGTGATAACGGAGAGCCCTCCCTGTCCGCCACTGTGTCTATTGATGTAGTGGTGGTGGAGAGCACAGCGGACATTCAGACTCAGTTCAGACATGTGCCCATAAGGAGGACAGCTTCTCGGATTTAAACCTGTACCTGCTCATCGCCATTGTGGCGGTGTCAGTCATCTTTCTGCTCAGCCTCATCACGTTAATAGCAGTCAGATGTCACAGGACAGAGAGCTCTTTCAGCAGGTACAGCGCCCCCAATGATCCCCACCCACCCTGACGGAGCTGGTCCTACTCCAAATCCACTCAGCAGTATGACGTGTGCTTCAGCTCAGACACACTCAAGAGCGACGTAGTGGTTTTCCCCCCCCGTTTCCTCCTGTAGATGCGGAACTGATCAGTATTAATGGAGGAGACACTTTCACCAGGACGCAGACTTTACCCAATACAGAGAAGGTATGGCTTGACGGAAGCTTTAACCTTAACAATCCGTTTGCTAACAACACTGCAAAAGTGGACATGGGTAGTGTTTTCATTGCAACAATCATTATGATGATGATGATGATGATGATGATGATGATGATGATAATAATAATAATAATAATAATAATAATAATGATGGTTATTATTATTATTATTATTAAAGTAATCATTGTCCAAATTATGGTGCTTTCCCTGTCGTCTTAGAAACATTACACTTAATGATCAAGTCTAAATACATTTCTTTGATATGTAAAACTTATCGTGCAAAATGTTGCTAGTTATTCATTTCTTCGTGATGTGTTAATCTACACCTGCATTCCCAAGGTAAATTATTACTAAATTACTTTTTTGTTTGTTAAATTATTATTATTATCATTATCATTATCATTATATTATTATTATTATTATTATTATTATTATTATTATTATTATTATTATTATTATTATTATTATTATTATTATTATATTATTTATTATTTCTTCTAAGTGCGTGATTAATTTTCATATTACCACAAGATGTCGCTATGCACCCATAGTGTGTAAGCATGTCTTTTCTTCGGTGACGCTCCTCCTACACTCGCTCCCTCGCTGCGTTTGGACTTCATTGTTCGTCTGGTGGTGGGGCATTTGTTCGTAGTCCACGATGATTTTATTCGTACTTGTTTAATGGGAAGTAAATGGTCGCAAGGATGATGAAGGATTTCATTTTCCGTTCTTGGATATTATGTTTTGTTCACGTTTTGCACATATATGGAGTCATGGCAGGAATGACAGTTTATTCTGTTACGGAGGAGTCAGACCCGGGCACAACTGTCGGGAATTTGGCGAAGGACTTTCATCTGAATGTTCAAGAACTGAAGACCCGGGGTTTTCATATTTCAGGAAAATTTGACAAATATTTTGAAATTAACGTAAAATCGGGTATTGTTTTTGTGAAGAATAGAATAGACCGAGAGGAGCTCTGTGCACGAATTGTCACGTGTGCTCTTGAAGTGGAGGCTATTGTCCGTTCCCCTCTCAGCCACTATCGCTTCGTGGTTAACATTGTGGACATTAATGACAATGCGCCAGTCTTTCGGATTCCAGGCATAGTTTTGAATATTTCAGAATCGGCCATCGTTGGTGAGAGGTTTCCTCTTGCAAAAGCAATTGATGCGGATGTAGGTGGTTACTCTGTCAAAGGCTACAGGCTAAGCCAAAACGAGCATTTCTCCTTGGATGTGCAGGATGAAGGCGAGGAGACGGTTTCTGCTGAACTGGTGTTACAAAAAGCATTAGACCGCGAAAATCAGGCGGTGGCTAAACTCACGCTTACTGCTTTTGATGGTGGGAGACCAGAAAAGACAGGGACTTTACGGATTGCAATCAACGTACAAGATGTTAATGACAATATTCCTGTTTTTGAAAGACCACTGTATAAAGGCACAATACCAGAAAATATTCAAAAAGGGGCCAGCGTAATTTCAGTTCATGCCCGTGATCTTGATGAGGGTCTGAATGGTGAGATACAGTACACCTTCATTATTCACGGCAGTGACAACGAAGTCAGCTTATTTGCACTTGATCCTGTAACAGGTGTGATTTCTGTAAATGGGGAATTAGATCACGAAAAAAACAAGGCAGTTGAAATTCGAGTTGAGGCAAAAGATAAAGGTTTGAGTCCCAGAGCGTCCAGCTGTAAAGTGCTCATTGAAATTACAGATATTAATGATAACGCACCTGAAATATCAGTCACGTCCCTCACCAGTGTGGTAAGAGAAGACGCACCTCCTGAAACGGTCATTGGACTAATTACGGTCAAAGACAATGACTCAGATAAAAACGGTGTTGTTACAGTTGCAGTAAGAGGCAACGCTCCGTTTGCAATCAAGAACACATATAAAAACCATTATTCTTTGCATTTAGTTGGCTCTTTAGACAGAGAAAATGTGTCTTTGTATAATGTTACAATAACAGCTATAGACCAAGGGACCCCATCTCTTTCAAGCACCATTATAGTTGTTGTTCATGTTTCTGATGTCAATGATAATGTGCCTATTTTTCAAGAGCCTATTTTAAACATTTTTGTCAAGGAAAATGGCCCTGTAGGTGCCGTTCTGCATACAGTTAGGGTAAATGACCCAGATGTAGATGAAAATGCCAGAGTAACATTTTCTGTTTTAAACAATAGTAATAAAAAGAATATTGTACAGGCACCTGTCAGTGTCAACTCAGACACAGGAGACATATTGAGTATGCAGTCCTTTAACTTTGAGGAGCTCAAAACGTTTCAGTTTAAGGTTCAGGCCACAGACTCTGGTGTCCCTCCGCTCAGCAGCAACGTGACTGTGAATGTTTTTATTCTGGATGAAAATGACAATAGCCCCACGATCCTGGCGCCCTATTCTGAGCACGGCTCCGTTAACAGTGAGAGCATCCCCTATTCCGCTGAAGCGGGCTATTTTGTGGCAAAGATCAGGGCTGTAGACGCAGACTCTGGGTACAACGCGCTGCTTTCTTATCACCTGTCTGAGCCCAAAGGGAACAACCTGTTCCGGATCGGGACCAGCACCGGAGAGATCCGCACCAAGAGGAGGATGAGTGACAATGACCTGAAAAGTCACCCCTTGGTGGTGCTGGTGTGTGATAACGGAGAGCCCTCCCTGTCCGCCACTGTGTCTATTGATGTAGTGGTGGTGGAGAGCACAGCGGACATTCAGACTCAGTTCAGACATGTGCCCATAAAGGAGGACAGCTTCTCGGATTTAAACCTGTACCTGCTCATCGCCATTGTGACGGTGTCAGTCATCTTTCTGCTCAGCCTCATCACGTTAATAGCAGTCAGATGTCACAGGACAGAGAGCTCTTTCAGCAGGTACAGCGCCCCCATGATCACCACCCACCCTGACGGGAGCTGGTCCTACTCCAAATCCACTCAGCAGTATGACGTGTGCTTCAGCTCAGACACACTCAAGAGCGACGTAGTGGTTTTCCCCGCCCCGTTTCCTCCCATAGATGCGGAACTGATCAGTATTAATGGAGGAGACACTTTCACCAGGACACAGACTTTACCAAATACAGAGAAGGTATAATGTTATCTTACTAACAAATTCATAATATAAATACATTTCTGTTCACAAAAAACTTTAAAATATTCCTAATATTTCCTCTAACCTGTTTTAAGTACTAGTGCTGTCCATGGTGCTGAAGGACATAAATGTCCTGTTTTTATGCCTTGTTTGATAAATTTTTAATCCCACTTTTTTCTTACAATATCTGCTGGGACAATTTATCATAATTGTGTTCTTTAACAGTGGAGGAGCATGGGGGTTTGGAGTTAATTCTGAATGTTATATAGTTTACTCTGAACTAATGAACTTTTATTAATTTACGACATGAGGATATCTTTTGTTCCTTTAATTGAGAGGGTGTTTCCATGAAGATTATATTGTTTTTGCTTTAATGGTTCACAATATGGCATTAAACCTTACCTTATGTATTTAATTCAATTAAAGATGTTTCTGCCGCTGAATAAAACAGACATTCTAGGCAAAGCAATATCATCAGCAGGTGGTGTACACTCCACAAAAAAACAAAAAAACAAAACAAAATAAGCTGACTTTTCACCACTACTACTACTATATTATTATTATTATTGTTTATTATTATTATTATTATTATTATTATTATTATTATTATTATTATTATTATTATTATTATTGTTATTATTCTTATTATTATTATTATTGTTGTTATTATTATTATTATTATTATTATTATTATTATTATTATTATTATTATTATTATTATTATTATTATTATTATTATTATTAGCATTTGTAATAGCAGTAGTATGTTTAGTTGTTATTCTTGTTGTTGGGATAGGTATGATATTACTAAAGCCTGTTCTGCATTGAGTTGACTAGATGCTGTCTTTTCCTGTTCCCTCGCCCTTCATGGAGTGTGTTCCTCCCCTCCCCCTCCTCTGCAGCTCTCCTGATAGTAGGGAGCAGCTGAGAGAACTGATTAAGGTGCATTTCGTTCAGACGTGTCCTCTTGGCTTCAGGGTGTTGTTAACATGGCATCATATGATTTAATTTTACAGCACATCTGTTCACCCACATTTAGTTGAGGAGAGTCTGTATTGGTTGCTAGTTGCATGATTAGCCCACTGGTTAATCTGTGTGTTTTATATGTTGTAAGATGTAGGTTTAATCATGGACTTAATCTGATGAATAATCCACTAAAATTGCAATGTCATAGATCTTTTGGTGCTGATGTCAGTTATACTTCTAGGCAATAAGCAAGCTGACAGAGCACTGAACAACATATTTTAGGGAGTGGTCTGACTGTAGACAGAGAGTAGAATCAGCTTAAATTGTGCATTACTATTTCCTGAGAATTAGTACTGAATCGTTTAGACATTTTGCTTTCTATCCACTGTGGAGAAAAGCTTGGCTGTAGCTTACTAGTCTATGTAGGTCAGCGTGGGATTTAATGGTGGCCACACAAGGTACATGCGCCATGTGTGTGACGAAGGCAAAGACTGCACGCTGTTATTCTCCCACTGACCTGCGCTTCCTTTGAGCTATGAGCGTTACCAATGTAAACCAAAGCCAAAAACTAGTAGTGAAATTATAACAGGTTTCATATATTGCTTCAGCTCACTCCAAACGTGACTGTGAGGGGGAGGGGCAGGTAATTTTCCACTAGTCTGCAGTGGCAGCATCAGAGAGCCTTACTATGTCCATTCCAGTTTTCTCTGCAGTGAACCCATAGCACAGCTTGTGTCGAGTTTGCAGGCTCACAGGAGAGGGTGTGTCTATTGTGTGAGTTGTGCCACTTCTCTCTGTGGTTACCATGGAGACTGTTATAGGCAGAAATCAATTGCTAAACTGACTGATTTCACAACACACATTCAAATAGAGAACACACACAAGGCGGGTGTGTTAGCTAGAGGATGGAGACACTGTGACCTCTATAATGACAAATGCTGATGACACATTTCCTGCAGCAGTGATGCTATTAAAGGTGTATGCATCAAATTCAAAAACATGGGATTATCTATCTATCTTATTCTCAACAGTTTGGTGTTATGATTAAAAGTTTGTGTAAGAATGTAGTTTAAACATCATTGCAGCTGCAGGGAAATGTCACAGGATGACAATTGGTCACACATAAAAAGAAAATTTATCAGCAGCAGCAACAATGCCCTTTCCCCACTTACATCCCTGATCTCCCGGGACGTTGTTCCACGGGTTCGATTATCGCTTTGTCATGCTTGAAAACAGGCCACAAATTCCTGCTTCTGCCAAGCTTTTAAATCCTCAGCATCCTTAGAGGCAAGTATTCCAAACCAGCCTGCATTCTCTGATAGCTTTGTCACCAGATTTTATGTAACCTAATGTATGCATGGGCCCAAACGGGAAGTACAAAGTCTGTACCCCTTGGAGCTCATCAAGGGGGGTGGATTTGGCTGGATTTGAACCAACTACACTCTCAAAGGTGAAACATGAAGAACATCCTATTGAAAACATTTGGTTATCAAGAACTTTAGTTTTGTATGTCTTCTCCTCATGATAGGCTATTGAAATTAAATGGAGGTGTTTCTGCAGTTTCTTTTTCTTGACCAAGAGGTAAAAGTTTTTGTTGCTCATCATAGTGTATGCCGTACTTGTTCAAAATGCATCTCTTTAGCTGTGTCTCTTTTGTGGCAGGGATCCTGAGTGCATTGGCTCAGTGATGTAGTTGCGGATGGGCGGTGGTGTGTTGACGTCTCCATCTCTTTATGCACTACCGATGAGTTCCAACAGAGGGAGTTTTGTTGCTTGTCCAGTTATTCTCTTATCACTTTATCCAAATATGAATCTTTATGAAAATTTACGGGAACATATTGTTTTTCACTAGGCCTATTGTCACAGTTATCATTATTATTATTATTATTATTATTATTATTATTATTATTATTATTATTATTATTATTATTTTATTATTATTATTATTATTATTATTATTATTATTATGATTGCTCATGCTTTGAAATTTCATTTAGTTAAACCGTCAGAGGAAAATGTAAATGTTCTTAATGATGATGTTTTCATAACCTTGGAGATTCAGTTTTGTTCTTCACAGATGCTTTTGTGACTTTTTTTTTTTTTTTTTTTTTAGACTTTACTGGTTTAAAAAGAAAAAAGAAAAAAAAACAAAGAAAAAAAAAAACATCAACATGCATCTTTTTATTTTAGCATAAACATTCCCACATTTTAAGTATATGATGAAAAAAAAACAATGTTTTAATTTAATCTATGTAATTTAAAGACTTTTTTTTTTTTTCTTTTGCTTTAGTTTGAAACTTTAGTCAAATGTTAGTACTTTAACAAATCACACCATTTCAGCAGTTTACCTTTTAGATCTAGTAGAAACCAGAAGTTTTTATTTTCAGAAGTAAGTCCTTTTTTGTGATGTGACTTTTTACATTTAGGAATATATTTTTTGTATTGTGTGTGTGGGGGATTTACACATTGAACCCACTTTATCTCACCTCCTCCCATCTATTAAAAGGATGATATAAGTTTATATCAAAAGTGTAACACATTTAGGAGCTCTTAATCACTGTCAACAGCTGTGGCAGTGAGATGAAACTAGGATCTGTGTTATGAACTGAGACTATGAACTAGTCTCTGTATCCATACAATCTAATCCAAAACATACATGTATATCCTTTATTTTTCTGCACCTTGATTTCAACATGAATCCAAATGAAGTTTAAATATGGAACAGGAGTGATACCTCCCAGAATATAACCTCCTCCTTCTCCATCTTTGTAGCTGTTGCATGGAAAGTCAAACTGGGGCCAAACATCTGACTGTGTTATAGCTCAGTGTAATCAAACATACTCTGTAAGAATACACATATGACCAAAGGTGTGTGTGTTTTCTGCAGTTTTGTTTGTTTTTTTTTTTTTTTCATTCTGCAAAGCCAGTATGGGTAAATATAAACTGTCTGAAAACCTAAGAACTATGTTTTGTGTCAGCTTAATTATGAAAGGGATTTAACACTGCCTTTTTCTCTATTGTCAGTTTGTCAGACTCAGACCCTTTGATAGATTCACAAAAACAGAAATGTTATAAATCCATTCAAGATCCATATAAATCCATATTATCTTAGTACTAGTGCATACATCTTGTCTTTAAGAGGATATCTGTGTCTTAAGTTTATTATATCGTAAACAAGCCTGAATAAAGTAAGTACCATGGTGAAGAATTCAACAATAAAACAAAAAGTAATTATTCTTTTTTTTTTTTTTTTTTTTCTTTTTTTAATGTGTGTGAATCAGCAGGTTCAACAGCTCTCCCCGATGAAAGCACTGTATTACTTTAATCTCAATTTTTCTATTTTTTATCTTTCAGCCTAAAGCTCCAAATTCAGACTGGAGATACTCGGCCTCCCTGAGAGCTGGAGGAGTGATGCAGAGGTAAGGCCAGCTTTTTTACCACATTTCCAATTTGTATTTTGTTTTGACACCCTTTCCAACCAATTCAAAACTTTGAATGAGGCTGAAATCATTGGAAAACTACACCATCTTTCAAGTTTACATCTTCCTTCTACTAGCACAATATCTGTACTTCTAACTTAATAATAATAATAATACATTTTATTTGAAAACGCCTTTCAGGACACTCAAGGACACTGTACAAGACAAAGTTAAAAACACATATTTACAGATAAAACCCAGAGATACAAAACTGGGTGATCGTCAGAGTGAGTGATTATATGGTGTAGATTGTATGTTTGTGAATAATTTGTGTAAATTATATGAACATATTAGTTTTGTATTCATTTGTTAGTTCATACCCTGCCCAACACCAACCAGTGCCAGTCTGTAAAGAATGATTACTTTTAAAATTAACTGAAACAGCATTGCCTAAACTAACTTCTTACATCACTACATTATAAGTGTTTGTTTGTTTTTTACATTCAAATATTGTAAATCAATATACTGCATACTGTAAATCAAAATCAGGTTAGTAAATACATATTTAATAAAGTAATTTCAATGGACACAACACACAATGCAAAAATGTAAATGCAAAAATGGTGAATATAAATGAGATTACATATGATGATGGTGATTGTTTTCTGTGTTTCAGCTCAGTGCTTATGGAGGAGTCATCTGTCCTACAAGGAGCCCAGGGAGTCCTCGTTCAAAACTGGCCCACTGTATCCAGTGCTCCAGGTAACAAGCAAGAGCTTTCCAGAAACACCCATCAACTACACACTCTCACACACACACACACACTCACACAGACACACAAACACAGATACACAGACACACAAAAGTTTAAATTGAAGGATAGAAAGGTTTATAAACAAGATTGTGCTTCCCAATGACTCCAGTACTCCTCTGAGATTGATTGAAGTTGAAAAGTAATTAAAGCCGATATATATCTGCAAAATTTTCTTTTCAGATCTTTTAACCTGTTATAGCTGTTTCTCAATCTCATTTACCCTCTGAAGTTGTATTTGGAGTGATTTGCCATTTGCATACACTCACTGCTCTGTACTTTCCTCGTTCTTCAATTATTTTTTTCTTAATCAATGATGCATATAGAATTCAGCAGCATAGTCATTGTTGTACAAATGAAAACAAAAATATGCTACTTGGCTAGCGCGATCTGCACCTATCCATAGGAGGGGCGGGCAGCTACACAGCTCTTTGTTTTGATGACGTTTAGCTCCCATTGGGCCCCACAGTTTTCTAACACAGAAATCAGCGGACTAGTTTATTTCATGAAGTCGTTTTAGATGAAAATAGTGATTTTTAAAATGTGCAAATTATAACATAATGATCCACGGGCATCATAAATTATAACTATATAGCAGACACAAGCACAATAGTTAATCTTTAAAGCACATAAGAAAGGTCTGCCCTGTTTAAGATTAAAAACATACTCATTGCATTAAGGAAAACATGGTGATCAATGAATATGAGGAAAATAATTGCCACATTCTGACCGACCATAAGTATATTAAGTAAGAATGGTGAGGTTACCTGTGGTGCATCTGGTTTTAAGTCTTCATCTGCAAAAATGAAAATGTGGTCAACATGCTGACATCAGTATACTAGGAACATCACTGAAGAACATTTGATTTTGTTCTCAAGCCAACCTCCCTTCAAATAACTGCTTTTTTATCTGGTTCTTTAATTTGTGGTTTGTCTGTCTTGATTTGAGTGTCATGAAAAGTGCTATACAAGTGTCACATATTACTATTGTTATTATTATTACCGCACTTCTTTTTCAATGTAAATGAGAATTGAAACGGGTTAAGTTTATATGCAAAGCTTTAAAATAACATGAAAAGCACAGATTTTTGTTTCAACAGCAAGAAGCCAGAGTATTGACGGCCCTGCCCCTCCCCCTCCCTCTCGCCTGATAATTTACATATAGTGAACCCGATGTTGATCTGCAGTTGATTTTTGTGCAGCGCCGATGCCACTTTGCCAATGTGGAGAGCAGTGTAGGAAGTAGTAGTGCTTCTATGCTTGGTTACAGTGTGTTATGGCTGCCTGCTTTGTGTGCTACTGCTGTGACAGATGGAGCACAGACCACACCCAGATTAGCCTGACCACACACACACACGTGACATAATGAAATCACTGCTACAAACAGTCTCTCTTACTCCTACCTGATGTCTTTGAGTCCACATAATAAGCCAGATGTGTGATTTTGTTTGTTGATGGAACATTAAGAGGTAGTTGTTGTCAGAATAAAAGAGGCAATACTGTACTTGGATAAAAACTGATATACTGTATGTGTTTATTTGTATGTGGTGAACAAATCTAATATAGGCAAAATAACACAGGGAATGTACTGATTAAGGCAAGGTTATTGTAAGATGAAAGATACTGTTTAAAATATAACATTTGAATTTGAATTAAATGGATGGTCTGATGTTAAATGTGTAGCAATTGTAATCAAATCAGCAAAACAGCTTAAATATATACAAGAAAGCATACTGAAAACCCTCTCTATGTGACTATTTCCAATGGTCTGCTGCTTCACTAAATGATGTAGTTTCCATAGCAACCATTTACCAGACAGCAGAGGAAAACAGGGAGGGGCACAGCCGTGTGAGAGAGGGGTGCTAACATATGGGGCAGAAAAAGAAAAAAAAAAAAACAACACACAATGGATGAAAATGAGCAAACCGACTTTAGCGTTAATTTCCTTATTTAGTGTTAATTTCTCCTTTATATGGCTGTATTCCAAATATTAAGACCAGTGGACCTTGCAATGCATAACAGCAACCATTTTGACTTTACTTGCTAGAGGTAAAATGTGCCTCACATCACAAACAGCAAATACTGTGGTTTCATCCATTTTTACACTGCTGTAGACACTTTGTTGTTTTTCTTTTAAGCCAGCATTGTTACAAAACTGCTTAACCACGTTAACACACATTTGTTTGCAAGGCCTCAGTCCATTCATAATTGTATTAAGCTAATAAAATAAGCTCTACGACTGCAGAGTGCAGTATCTGTCACCCAGCTGCCCTCCTTTTCAGACTATTATATAACAGTGTTTCTCAACTGACTAATCAGAGGAGAACAAAAATATTGCAAAACTTTTGTGCAAGATAGAATCCCAGGAGTCAAGTTGGTAGTTCAGAATCTTGTATACAAAGGTTACAAATGATAACATGTATTTCCTTGTGTTTCAGATGCTGATGGAGGAGAGGTGTCTCCACCAATGGGAGCAGGAATAGACAGCAACAGCTGGCACTTCCGTTATGGGCCAGGTGGGCCTGGTGCGCCACAGCTGAAGCCAGGAGATGTACCCCCAGAGGCTTTCATCATCCCTGGCTCCCCAGCCATAATATCCATCAGACAGAACCAAGATGATGATAAGGGAGATTTCATGAGTTTCGGAAAAAAAGATGAAGCAAAGAAAAAGAAAAAGAAGAAGAAGGAAAGAAAGAAAAAAAAAAGGATAAGGGGAAGGATGATGGGGATGAGTGAAACATGAACTCAGAACGGCAGACAGATAAACAGGGTGTTGTTAAAACAGAGGTACCAAAGTCCATGGGAAAATGTGAAATAAAATTAGCAGTTTCATCCTTTCACAGATATCTTGCACACCCTGTTGATAACTTGGCCTTACCAAGATTGACCGTACCATGTTTGGTGTACGCTTGAATCTTGCCTTGATACAATTACACATTTTCCTCCATGCCCTTATGTGCCTATACCTCTCATGGAGACGAACATCTCTTTACCTATAGTCTGTTGCTTTCACCCATTGGGCATGTTGGCACCTCTGTATTATACTCTCCCCATATCCAGCCTACTCTGACGCTCTGACAGGAGAAACATTTGTACAAGAATGACTGTTGGTTTGTGCCAGCCAAGGAAGAGAATAATAAAGACAATTTCAGCAAATGAGTGCAGCTGGACACACAATGTAAATACACAGAAAGGGACACTGGACAAGACACAACTGCCGGCCTGGTCAATCTCCATGGTGTTTCCTGTATTTTCAATGAAACACATGTACACACATGCATGCTTGCCCAACTGAAACAAGCAAATACAACACACTTTTTTGCAACTGTAATAGAGATGAAATGGCTTGTATGCTGGAGAGGAAAATGCACTCTCCATCTGTAATGAAGGAGCACCAGGAAATGGTGCAATAGAAGATTTTCTCCTCCTGCAGCAAAGACATGTGCTTTCTGCTTTGAATGTTTGGTAGCAACCAATTCTTAACTTGATATCTTGTGTTTACAAGACACTTGTGCTCAATATGCCACAACAACTATTCATACAAGTACTTGCCAAGCTGGCCTCTGCTTCCAATAATAACAATATAGGGGTTTTGTTTGTTTGTGTGGTTTTTGAAAGCTTTAACAGTTCAGTGACAGCACCGCTGTTTCTAAATGAATCTATTCTATGAATCTAAATGAATCTATAGCTCTATAAACTCCTGTCAGATGGTTTATATTTTTTGTTACAGTTTGAAGCCAGAATACACAGGCTTTGGTAAAGGATGAGACATCCCTGTCTTTACTTCATATGTGACTTTTAATGTTACTGACACACTTGCCGACAAAATATGCAATACATGTCAACACACATTTAACAACCAAAATCCACAATCCACAGAAATATCAACATTTATTTAAATTCCAGATTTGAGTTGCCTGTGTCTTTTGCCTGGTAATTGCTTCTTTCACATGCTCAACATTTGTTGACTCAAGTATGATGTCACTCAGTTTGGTGGTTGCTGCATGCGCTCTAAGGAAACACATACTATATAGATAAACACTATATATAAATAGATAGTTTTGATTTATTATTTTGTATTTTCATTCTTTTCATTCATCACTTGGGGATTATTTTGGGGCACTTCTCCCTGGCCAAATATCTGTGTATTTCTTTTTCTGGTCCCACATAATGTTTGGCAGACACGAGTATTGCAATATTTGTAAATGCTTTAGTGTGATACCTATCATTGCAGGGCTTCTTTTTAATTGTGAAATGTTTTGAAGAAGGAAAGCAAGAAAAAAGAGAGAGAAACACTCTTGATGAACTAACACTAAAATATTGTAAGTGAAATATGTATGATTATCACTTCCCTGCCCCTCCTGAAATATGGGAGGCTGAATCCAATGTAAAAATGTATATGTACTGTATGCCTGTGTTTAGTGACTTTTCACACTAATGTAGTGGTGAACTATGGTGGCAATGAGCTGTTCTCCATGGACTAGCATCGCTCTGTTGTTACTCTGCCCTCTCTTTTGTAGCTACATCCACTCATCAGCTGTGACAGTGAAATAGTGAGTTTTCAGTTCCTTTTCTATTATTTTATGCTTTTATTTTAACCTATTGGGAAATGATGGAAATTTGTTGGGTTATTAAAATGAATCACAAATAAAACAAAATCTTAAAAATATATATGTTTTGTGGAATTGAGTGTGTCACATGCAGCAGGGCTATGTGATTTTGAATTTAGAGTCAGTCAGTGAGAGCAGAGTGGGTGAGTACATCATACTCAATGAAAGTTGACTCACTTCCCTTGGCTTTGGATTTTGCTACTACTTATGAATAATTAGTCATATAAAGCAATAGCAGAGCAAACATATAATTGTAAACGTTTCAAATGTGTCTAGGAAATAATGTTATTGCAGTGGGGAAAAGAGAACAAAATAATGAGCAAAAGCATACATAGGGTTTAGGGTTCAGTCATTCACACAATGAACAACTCGTCTACTGATGACAAGAACCTGGTTACATGCCATGCGATTCCGTGCTCTTTGTTGGCTGCAGTGAGAAGGATGCTGCAGTCCCTGTTTGAGCGGTGAGTAAAAAGCGCCACCTGTTGTTCAACATTTTAATTGCACCAAATACCATAAAATGTAGGATTTTAATTTTAAAATCTAGTTGACCCACGTGTTTACATGTTTGCAAATAATATAGGCTTAAGGAATCCTACTCTGTGCTCTGTTTTGTTGCCCATTTTAAAGTTATACTGTTGCCAAACAGCCTGCATTATGTATTCATAGTTTTCAGCTTCCTCTTTGTAAGTGACATTCTGAAGACTTTTGTCCATCCAGATGCCCTGGAAGAGCTGAGGAGAGAGGCTGCTGTGCTGTTAAGACTTTTGCTCATAATATAAAAGGTGAGTGTGTACATTAGTTACTCAAAACATAGTCAGCTAACTTGTGCTAGCTTGTGTCTTCAATGTACACAGATACACATACCCTGAAAAAAAAAAAAAAAAAAAAAGATCTGTCTGTCCCTCTTTCTCTCCTGGGTAGCTGTAAAGACTTTGAACTGAAGGTGGCAGTGAAACACATTTCCTGACTCCTTTGTGCTTCCCTTTGTGGAGTTAACATTTTTGATTTTTGCCCAGGTGAATACACACGCAGAAGTATAACAATAATAATAATAATAATAATAATAATAATAAATAATAATAATAATAATAATAATAATTGATAGGTTTCACACTTAACCTAATTGCAGTTCAAAAGAGAAGAGAAGACAAGAGAGATTATTGCTATACTCATGAGGAGAAGAGGCGGGGAGGCCGAAACCTTCAGATTACAACCTCCTCTGCCTCTCTGAAGTCTCTGCCTTTCTCCTTCTTTATTCAGTTAGGATCCCTAGGGGGGATCCTAATAATAATAATAATAATAATAAAACTAGTGTAAAATCCATTATTTTGCAGTTAAGTGTGAACATGAACATTTATTGCTGTCAATATATTTCCTACTGTCACATCTGTATCTCAAATTATGGAAAATAATTTATAGATGGCGAGATAACACACATTTACCGTGTGTGTGTGTGTGTGTGTGTGTGTGTGTGTGTGTGTGTGTGTGTGTGTGTGTGTGTGTGTGTGTGTGTGTGTGTGTGTGTGTGTGTGTGTGTGTGTGTGTGTGTGTGTGTGTGTGTGTGTGTGTGTGTGTGTGTGTGTGTGTGTGTGTGTGTGTGTGTGTGTGTCTGTGTTTGTTTTTTGTTTGTTTTTTTCTTTCAGAATCAGTCAGTGTTTGTGAATATTTTATATCAGCACTTCCATGATGAGCTGGACTATGACAACAAACATTTTTGCTTTCTTTCAAGCCCTAACTAGATAAATAGAGCCTTATTTCAGACTCATGGTCCAGAGTAAAAAAAATAAAAATAAAAAACAGAACAAAACAAATAAACAGACAAACAATACAAAAAAGAACAAAAAAAAAACAACAACAACAAAACAAAAAAAAAAAAACAGGAAAAAAAACAGAAAAAAACAAAAAAAACAACAACAACATAATAAGAAGCCCCTAACCTCTAAGGAGACAACTGCACCAGTGTTTCCGCAGCTGAGACATGCAGCAGGTGGCACTGTATCCAATATTAATCAACAATAAAATCACTATGTTTTCCTGGATTATTTCTGATGGCACGTACATTTTGGTACTAGTCTGGGGCTTTTTAACAGAAGTCATAGAGCATCACTGTAGGCCACTCTCAGTCTCCATAGGCCACTTTCAGTCTGTGTAGGCCACCCTCAGGCTATGTAGGACCACTGTTAGTTTATGTAGGCCACTCTCTGTCTGTGTAAGCATCTCAGTCTGTGTAGGCCGCTCTCAGTCTCAGTAAACCACTCTCAGTCTCTGTAAGTACCTATCAGTCTCGGTAGGCCACTCTAAGTCTATGTAGGCCACTCTCTGTCTGTGTAGGCCACTTTCTGTCTCTGTAGATCACTCTCTGTCTCTATAGGCCACTCTCTGTCTATGTAGGCCACTCTCAGTCTGTGTAGGCCACTCTGTCTGTGTAGGCCACTTTCTATCTCTGTAGATCACTCTCAGTCTCTGTAGGCCACTCTCAGTCACAGTATAATAATAATAATAATATGATAGTAATAATAATAATAATAATAATAATAATAATAATAATAATAATAATAATAATAATAATAATAATAATAATACTAATAATAATAATAATAATAACAACAACAACAATAATAACAATCACAATCATAATAATATATTTTCAATATGATGAATGCGCAATTTGCTGTCATCTGGGGGGGAAAAAAAAAAAAAAAGTTTGCTTCCAGTGAGAGTACATATGTATATTTTAATTACTCGATGAAAAATAGGTTTAGGCTTTTTTCCCCCAAGTAAATAAATTCTTTAGGTTGAAGTTTTGTTTTGTTTTGTTTTGTTTTTTTTCAGAATTAAGATCCATTGTAATCATTGCCCTTGATCTATACCCAGAACTGGCGTATTTCTAACAATAGATATATATGTATATATTGACTGGTCCGAAAATGAATTTAACTTAGAAGCTTTAAAGTCAGACTCAGAAGCGGCCAAGGCGTCTCTACGTAGCGGGTGGAAAACACAGAAACACTGGGTGCCGCTGTAGACCAACAGAACTCCCGTATCTCCCACCCACAGTAAGAATAATAGCATCACGGTGACTGCAAAGGCCACGGAAGGCTGGGAAATGCTGGTTTTAGAGTTGAAGTGAAAAATAGTATTAGTTCACTGTCGACGGACTACAAGTTGTAATAATCGTTTCATTTAGTTGAAGAGGCCGTTACGATGAGGGGCAGCAGAGTTTTTTTTTGTGACTTGCTCGGTGTTTTTTTTTCTAACACTACCCGCTGTTCATAGCGACCTGAGCTACTCTGTTCCCGAAGAAATAAGGATAAACTATGTCATTGGAAATGTGGCAAAGGATCTTGGCCTGGACATAGGGACAATTTCATCTCGGAAAGCACGTTTGGATTTTGAAGACAAGCAGTTTTGTGACATCAATCTGTCTACGGGGGATTTGATCTCATCCGAAAGAATAGACCGAGAAGCCCTTTGTGACAAAGCAACGTGCATTTTAAAAGCTGATCTGATCATGGAAAAATCCTTTGGAGCTGCACCGCGTGAGTTTTAATGTCCAAGATGTCAATGATAATTCGCCAAAATTTAAAAATAATATGATTGAAATGGAAATAAGGGAGTCAACAGAAAAAGGAAGCCGTTTTTTTCCCTTGAAGAAGCACACGATGCGGACATGGGCCAGAATGCTGTTCAAAGATATATTCTTCAGAAAAACGAAAACTTTTATTCTGTCTCCTGATCAAAATAAAGTAGTGTTATTATTGGAAAATAAACTAGATAGAGAAAAACAGAAAACACATGAATTTGACGTTGACAGCTTATGATGGCGGCTCTCCCAGAGATCTGGCACTGTAGTTATACACATTATTGTGTTAGACGCCAACGACAACGCCCCCGTGTTCAGCCAAACCGTTTATAAAGCCAGTCTGCCCGAAAATGCCCCACTGGATACGGTAGTGGTGAAGGTTAGCGCCACAGACGCAGATGAGGGCATAAACGGAGATGTGACGTATGACTTGGGTCATCAAGCTAAATCCGATGTATTTCTATTGATACTCAGACAGGCGAAGTTCGAGTTAATGGTCCAATTGATTTTGAAGAAAATAAGAAATTGAATTAAGGGTGGAGGCTAAAGACGGACTTGGACTATACTCTTTTTCAAAGTAATGATTGATGTTACTGATATCAATGACAATGCACCAGTTATAAATATAAAATCTGTATCAAATCAAATACAAGAAAATGCCTCACCCGGTACTGAGATTGGCATAATAAATGTGCAGGACAGAGACTCTGGTATTAATAGCAAAGTTCACTGCTCCATACAAAAAAAATGTTCCTTTTAAACTTGTGCATTCTTTCAAAAACTATTATTCTCTAGTGACCACAGAACAGCTGGACCGTGAGCTAGTGTCTGATTACAACATTACAATCACTGCCACTGACGAGGGCTCTCCTCCTCTGTCCTCCTCTAAAACTGTCCCACTAACTGTAGCTGACATCAATGACAACCCTCCTGTGTTTGAGGAGCAGTCCTACAGCGCACATGTGACTGAAAACAACAAACCTGGCTCCACTTTATGTTCTGTTGCTGCTCGAGATCCAGACTGGAGACAAAACGGGACACAGTGGGTTTATTCTCTGTTACCTGGTGAGGTGAATGGGGCCCCAGTGTCCTCCTATGTATCTGTTAATGGAGACACAGGGGTGATCCATGCTGTGAGGGCTTTTGATTATGAACAGTTCAGGAGTTTTTAAAGTCCATGTGATGGCCAGAGACAATGGCTCTCCTCCACTCAGCAGCAACGTGACAGTCAATGTGTTTATATCTGACATGAACGACAACTCTCCTCAAATACTGTACCCCACCCCCGGAGGGGAACTCCTTCATGACTGAACTGGTCCCTAAAGCTGCACATGCAGGCTCTCTGGTGTCCAAAGTGATAGCAGTGGACGCAGACTCTGGACAGAACGCCTGGCTGTCCTATCACATAGTCAAAATCCACTGATCCTGGACTTTTTACTATCGGTCTCCACAGTGGAGAGATCCGGAGCCAGCGGGACATCTCTGAATCTGACAGCATGAAACAGAACCTTATTGTGTCAGTGAAGGATAACGGACAGCCTCCTCTCTCTGCCACCTGCTCCATGTATTTACTGATCTCTGATAACTTGGCTGAAGTGCCTGAACTCAAAGACATTTCTTATGATGAGAGGGACTCAAAGCTGACATCCTATCTGATCATTGCACTGGTGTCAGTGTCCACATTTTTCCTCACCTTCATTATTATTGTCCTGGGTGTGAGGTTCTGTCGCAGGAGGAAGCCCAGACTGTTGTTTGATGGAGCAGTTGCAATCCCCAGTGGTTATCTGCCTCCTAATTATGCAGATGTTGACGGCACAGGAACTTTACGCAGCACTTACAACTATGATGGATACATGACGACTGGATCCAGGACAAGTGACTTTAAGTTTGTGTCGTCCTACAATGACAACACGCTGCCTGCAGATCAGACACTGAGAAAAAGCCCCACTGACTTCTCTGACGTGTTTGGAGAATGTGATGTCTCTCCTGAGGTAGGCTCACTTTATAAACTATGATTTTCAAAGTTGCCATTTTATGTTTCATCTTAAATGTGATGAGTATTTTTCCTATGTCTCATTGGTAAGTAGATATATATATTCATGCTTATAAAAGTGTACTATCTTTACTACTTCTTTGTCGCTGTCCTTCCATGATTTTATTTTTATACAGACCTTTATGGACACTAACACAGCAAAATCTGAATTGTAAAATCAACTCCCAGGGAATTCTTTTCAGTGTCTAATAGGTCCAGTCAGGAAAATGTTAAAATCACCCCTTTTGCGGGGTTTTTTATGAACTCTCAAAAAGGTAATAACATTTACTACGAGTTCATTTTCTGAACAGCATTCTAGCTATTATAAAGATTTATATAAAAGCTACACTTTTTAGTGTTGCATTTGTTTAGCTTAATATTCTTACTTAACTAAAAATAAATAAATAAATAAAATAGTCAGAAATAGACCATTATTCGTTAAGTGCTTATTTTTATTTTCCATTGAAGACATTTTTTCCATTTTGCACAGTCCAAATAAAGGTGTGTGACGTGTATGGTACATGATTGTGCAACCTTTATGGAAATGGAGAGCTTTCAAATATGCACATTTTTGGAAAAGGCCTTCATCTCTTTAACAAATTGCTATTTGTAGAGCATAATGTTATAAACAGTTTCAGCAACAATCCGATGAAGTGTCCCAGGAGGGATGTTTTAGATGGAGTACATGTAAACTGTACCTGTTAGCATGGTGCAACCACGGCTGAGAGAAACACACACACGAGCTCTGACTCAAAAGCTCAGCAACAGTTTGGAGAATAAAAAATTAAGAAAATAATAATAATAATAATAATAATAATAATAATAATAAGAATAATAATATAATAATAATAAATAATAATAATAATAATAATATAATAATAGAAATTGAAGGAAAACAACATAAATAAATGAAAATGTATGGGAAGAGTCAGCCGTGATGTTTGTGGGTTTGCATTCTCTCTTTTGATTGACTATCGGATCTTGAAAAATACATGGAGTGATTCTACTGAATTACTAACATCGTTTACGCCTATAATTAAAATGCTATAAAAGCAACCATTAATTTAATTCCTCATGAAGTTACGGACCTCGCGATGTTCACCCTGTAGGTTCCAGTGCTAATTCCCTGTTGGTTTCTTTCATTTAAAGGAGTTTGACAACGATCTGAGAAAGAAATAAATCTTGCCCTCGTCTTCGCCGTCATGTTTTTAATCGAACTGCTGCATATGACAGTTGTGCTGCTTGTATCAAGATCGGCGTACATGTATTTGTTGGGCCTTTTCAAATAGGCATAGGCCCTATCTGGCACAAGTCAGTTGGGATACAAGAAATACTGTTTAGTGTAATATCAAAATAGGCTAACAATACTAATTCTTTCTTTTTTTTTCATTACTTAGTCAGATAAAATGAATAATCACACTTCGTTGTGGCGGGATTTAAATGATTCTGAGTGATCGAATCTGCCCGAAAAGTTGCCCCACTGGATACGGTTAGTGTTGAAGGTTAGCGCCCAGACGCAGATGAGGGCATAAACGGAGATGTGACGTATGACTTGGGTCATCAAGCTAAATCCGATGTATTTTTCTATGATACTCAGCACAGGCGAAGTTCGAGTTAATGGTCCACATTGATTTTGAAGAAAATAAGAACATGTTTGAATTAAGGGTCGAGGCTAACGACGGACTTTGACTGTACTCTTTTTCAAAAGTAATGAATTGATGTTACTGCTATCAATGACAATGCACCAGTTATAAATATAAATCTGTATCAAATCAAATCACAAATTCAAAATTGCCTCACCCGGTACTGAATATTGGCATAATAAAGGTGTGCAGGGACAGAGACTCGTGGTATTAATAGTGGGTGAAGTGCACAGCTGCTCCATACAAAAAAAATGTTCCTTTTAAACTTGTGCATTCTTTCAAAAATTATTATTCTCTATGACCACAGAACAGCTGGACCGTGGAGCTAGTGTCTAATTACAACATTACAATCACCCTGCCACTTGACGAGGGCTCTCCTCCTCTGTCCTCCTCTAAAACTGTCCACTACTGTAGCTGACATCAATGACAACCCTCCTGTGTTTGAGGAGCAGTCCTACAGGCGCACATGTGACTGAAAACAACAAACCTGGCTCCACTTTATTATGTATGTAACAGTATTCTGTCCTTGTTGACAAGACGCCAATGAGAGCCATCAGTATCGGATGTAGATTGTAAGAAAAAAATTGGGGATGAAATACTTCTGAATATTTCATTTTTACACAATGAAATAATACGTTAAAAAAGGTTGCAGGGTGTGCAATAAAAAATAGATGTACAATGAGCTTGTTACTTTCAAACACATCTCTCGGTGTTGTAGTGTTCACCAATGAACGGCGCTGCACGCACATTCTTCTTCCCTTCTTTGTCAGTTGTTCTAGTCACAGGTTTAATGAGGTGGGTTACGCTTCTTTTAGATCAAATTCTGATTATAACATTTTCACCGGATCGCACAAAAAAACATTTGAATAAGTACAAAATGCTTATTATCAGACGCTCTTTTCTGAGGAACTTTACTGTTTACTTTCCTTCGCATTTCCTCTGGTCAATGGAGACGTGGAGTTACTCTGTTCCAGAGGAGATGAAACGTGGATCCGTGATCGGAAATATCGCTAAGGATATCAGGCCTGGATTTGGGCAGGTTGTCCCGCTCGCCGAGGGCGCGCGTGGACTCCGAGGACAACGGCGTCCAGTACTGCAAGCGTGAACCTCAAACACGGGAGAGCTGCTTGTTCAGAAGAGAGGATTGACAGAGAGGGCCGTTTGTGCGAAGAAGACTTCATGTATTCTGAAAAACAGGAGACTCGTGCTGGAAAACCCTTTGGAGCTGCATCGCTTTACTATCCGCGTGCAAGACTAAATGACAATTCACCTGAATTTCAATGAATGACTCATTTAATTTGAAATACAGGATCAACGATTAAGGGGGCCCGATTTAGATGCTCTCGGTGAAGCGCATGACGGAGACATTGGAGAAAATAGCTATACACAGGGCTCACCCTTCAGCAAAACCGATCATTTTTAAACTAACTGTCAAGTCAAACTCTGCAGGACTAAAATATTGTGAGTTAATTGGGACAAGAAATTGGAACGAGAGGCTAATATGACAAATCACGCAACGCTTGTGCTGACTGCGTCTTGACGGCGGCTCTCCTCAGAGATCAGGCACAGTAGTCATCCATGTCACTGTTCTTGACGCTAATGATAATGCACCAGAGTTTAGTCAAACTTTGTATAAAAAAAGCGCGATCTTCCAGAAAACTCTCCTCCAGACACACTTCGTTATTACAGTGACTGCTACTGATGCGGACGAGGGAGTAAACGGTGAAATCATGTATGAATTTACCAAAAAGTCTGGGTGAAAACAGTAACGTGTTTTCTATCAATCCTGAAAGCGGGGAGGTCATGGGTGAAAAGGTAATATCGATCATGAGAGAAACGTCTTCCTATGAAATGCAAATCAGTGCAAAAGATGGTTTAGGGCTTTGTTTCATATGCCAACTTTAATAACTGAAATTACTGATGTGAACGACATGCTCCTATCATTAACTTGAAGTCAGTATCCAATCAGATTCCTGAGAATGTGTCACCTGGTACAGAGCCTGTGGGCATCATTAATGTGCAGGACAGAGACTCAAGAGAAACAACAGACAGGTCCACTGCTCCCTTCAGACTGGGTCGCCTTTCAAGTTAGTATCATATCCATTAAAACTATTATTTCTCTAGTGACCCACAGAACAGCTGGACCGTGAGCTTATGTGTCTGATTACAACATACAATCACTGCCACTGGTAAGGGACGAGGGCTCTCCTCCTCTGTCCTCCCTCTAAACTGTCCACTTAACTGTAAGCTTGACCTCATGACAACCCTCCTGTGTTTGATGAGCAGTCCTACACGCACACATGTGACTGAAAACAACAAACCTGGCTCCACTTTATGTTCTGGGTTGCTGCTCGGTCTAGACCCAGACTGGAGCACAACAAGGGCGGGACAGTGGGTTTTATTCTCTGTATATCCTGGTGAGGTGATGGGGCCCCCAGTGTCCTCCTATGTATACTGTCAATGGCTCGACACAGGGTTGCCATGACCATGCTGTGAGGGGCTTTTGATTATGAACAGTTCATGGAGTTTTAAAAGTCCATGTGGATGGCCAGAGACAATGGCTCTCCTCACACTCAGCAGGCACAACGTGACGTCAATGTGTTTTAACATATCTGACATGACATGACAACTCTCCTCAAATACTGTACCCCACCCCGGAGGGGGAAACTCCCTTCATGGAGAACTGATCAATGGCTGTCCCTGGTAAAGCTTGCACATGCAGGCTCTCTGGTGTCCAAAAGTGATAGCAGTGGACGCAGACTCTGGACAGAAAACGCCTGGCTGTCCTATCACATAGTCAAAATCCACAGATCACTGGACTTTTACACACTATGGTCTCCACAGTGGAGAGATCCGGAGCCAGCGGACATCTCTGAATCCTGACAGCATGAAACGAACCTTATTGTGTCGTATGAAAAGGATAAACGGACACGCCTCCTCTCTCTGCACCCTGCTCCATGTATTTCACTCATCTCTGATAAACTTGGCTGAAGTGCCCTGAAACTCCACGGACCTTCTTATGATGAAGGGACTCAAAGCTTACATCGCGATCTGATCATTGTGCACTGGTGTCAGTGTCCACGTTTAATTCCTATCCTCACCTGTCATTATTATTGTCGCCTGTTGATGAGGTTCTGTCGCAGATTGGGAGGGGGAGTCCCGCTTTTGTTTGATGGATCAGTTTGGCTCATGCCCCATGTGGTTATGCTGCCTCCTAAATGATCAGAAAAAAAATGTTGATGGCAGACGGAGGAACTTTGTGGCAAAAAAAACACCTATACACAAAATTATGGATGGAACAATACCTGACCTGGAAATGGCGGTGGCAAGGACAGGACATGGGGGGACGCTCTCCTGGTGGTTTTCTAAACGTGTGTTGTTCGGTGGCGCTACGAGATGGTGCTCTCTTTGGTCCGTGCTGTCACTTCATCATACATTAAGGGGGGAGGGAAAAAAAAAAAAAAGGGGGGAGCCCCACTGACTAAGTTCTGGGGGGTGACGCTTGTGCAGACATGGTGATAGAAAAACGTCAATCAATCCGGAGGTAGAGCTTTGAGTGTTTCAAAAAAAAAAAGTCACTAGATATATGCAACGGACCACTATACATGACAGGGTTTAAAGCTGATTCTCAACACTCGGAAGCAAGCTGCGCTGTCGTCCGTTTCAAAATAATGTGGTGCTAAATTCTAGCGATGTTGATACCAATAGAGCATATGTAGGAGATTGACACATAAGCAGGTGCTGGCTAATCCACTTTTTTTTGGCAAGCTAGGCTGTGTACATGGCATTTTAATAGCATTTCCTGTACTGTTCCGAGTCATACATTTAACTTTCTGTGCAAAAATGCCTAAAGCAAGTTTTTGCTGTCTCTCAACTCCCCTTGCAACCATTTCTTGGCATTTAGTTCACTTTAAATGCTATTTTTGTTTGTTTTTTAATATGAATATAGTGATAGTCAGTTCTTTTTATATGTGGTTATTTTCTGTTTTCACCCATAAGTGCTGCAATGATTTTTGTCTCCAT